>CM067371.1:41442284-42021889 GCA_034401795.1 Chaetoderma sp. LZ-2023a
AGAGAGTACAGTCGTATATTTGTTAGTTTGAACCACTTTCTAAGTGGTTCACTAATACCTAACCGATTAAAGTGGTTCCCTAATGCATACTAACATATTACAGACATATATGTGTTAGTCTGTTCGAGTTGACCGGGGACAGCCAACTGACTATAAAGATTTATATAATCAAAGTACTAGCTAGGCTTGCGCTTACAAATGACAAAGGAATTAAATCCACTGACTCAAGCGATCTTGCCAAATATAATGCGCTAGCCAACGAACTATAGAAATAGCATACTGGCGCGGGGAAAAAGGTATTGCATTGACCACAGTAAGAGGAGCCCTATTAAATGGCTGAAACCGCCAGCTAAGAGGAGTGCCTTTAGAAAATGGAGACACAAAATGCGCTCCAACCAAGACAAGAATTTACAAATTAAACATAAAGTTTGAAAGGAAATACTAATACGAAATATATGTATAAAATTTACTACAAAATCGCGCTAGAAACTCGCAAATTCTGGCAGCAATTGCAGAGCTAAATAAACGCGTGCGTTCACTTCGACTACTACTACTACTACTACTACTACTACTACTACTACTACTACTACTACTACTACTACTACTACTACTACTACTACTACTACTACTACTACTACTATAGCTAAAATGGAAAGGTCCATTACATCACTCGGTAGCTGACGTCACAATCACAATGACGTATCTCCCCAACGAAAATTTACCGTCAATCACGAACGTGGACGAATTATATGTCTTTGATGAATTTGCAATTTAATAAACTTGCTGTTGAATATACCTTAAGTAATTTTACTGGAAGCTGTTACCGCTATAGGCACCAATACCCGCCATTCAAATTAGTTTGAAAATAGCCAACCTGTGTAATAGACGTTTCCAATATTAGCGTATTTTGGGAAAATCCCTTCCCGGAATGCGTCGCGCATACCACTTCCGGCTGGTAACCGCGATAACCGACACGCAAACAGCATTACTTTACTATGGGAAGCAGATACAGAGCACTTTATGCAGTGCATATGAAAAACTTTGTTCATAATATTTTCGAAGTCATACATCATTGGAAAGCTAAGCCAATTTTCTATACATTTCTGTACTAGTTTTTATAGTTTTATAAAATTTAGTACAGTTGATTACAATTTCAAACATCCCCTATTGTCCACTTGATTTAATGAATCTCTAAGTCAAATGGTGTATTTTATATACGCAAATAACTCAATGAAAACGTTACAAAAATATAAAAAATAATGCATTAATTTTTCGGCAATTGAATGCGCTTTCCCATGTTATAATGATTTTATTTTGTCATAGGAACGGTTTAAATTGCGGTGTATTTTAGTGCAAAAATAACTCAACGCGGATCAGCCGCTTGTTGGCTTCTGTACCAGCCAGCAGTTTTGCTCTGAGCCTTGATTTAGGGAAATCCCTGCGTAATGACGTCAATGTGAAAAATGTGTAGTACTTTAAAATTGGGATTCTGAGATTTCCGTGTTCAAAGACATAAATTGATTCCAGCACGCATACAATGTCACCGGACGTTGACTAGAAATGGACCTATTCAGTTTTTGCTATGTCCTGCCCATCTCTAGCTAGGCTCCATCTACGCTTCGTCTATGTTGTGATCGATCGCTCCCCGAACTCCCAGACTATCAATTTCTAGAAAACTATACAGGTAAAAAACGCTGTTGAGTATTTTGAAACTAATTTTACTAGGTGTGCGGCCCCTGATTGGCTCTAGTGATCTCTCTAAATATGAGCGTGTCCAGTTGGAAATATTTTATTTTTCATGTCCACTCGGCCAGGTCCATATTTGGGCGATTAGTGGCGTTATACGTTACGTGGCAGCTCTATGACAATTAGGGGTCATAGCTGAAGTCGTCTAGTAGCCTTTGAGTTAATTGGCTCAATCCAGCCATGTACAAGAAACGTGTACCATTGTGTCAAAGAAATCTCTGATTATTGCCGCTCACTTACATAATATCCTTAGTTTTACGATGTCTGCACACTAAACCTAATTTGATTTCCCTCTGGCAAATCCCCGGTGACATCAATCGTCATCAGAATGACTGCTTGTCTGAAACAGATGGCTATGAACAGGATAATGTCAGCACACTTATCACAGACTGTTAACCATTTAACCATCATATTTGTTTTTTAAAATAAATAAATTTTCTCATGGAAGGCAAATTCTACCACTGCAATGGCGTGCTCGATTATCGAGCCAGTCATTCCAGTGCTAAGTCTTGAAAAAGTAATCTTCTCTTGCTATGCTAATTTCTCGAGGCCATTGAAAAGCCCGTTTGGGTCAGCTTCGGCGTTAAAGGGTTAATGAAATCACTACCTTGGTGCGAGCATACTGGCGCATTAATGGAAATAAACAGTCAACCCTGTCAATAGCGGGCCTTTTGCGCATCAAGACTATAAAGAAGGCTGTTGAAAGTTTTGAAGCTAATTTGACTGGAACACATGGGTAGATTCAATAGGGTGGGATGGAATGGTTGTGTTCAATAGGTTCCCACCCATTTCTTGATAACCGAGTGCCCTCGTTGGATGATAATTTTAATTTTTACAACAAAAACGATTTAATGGATGCGGTACTGCCAAAAATGGAGGAAATTCCGACAAACAGCAAGAAATACATTCTAGCATGAGAGTTGATACATTAAAGGATAACTAATCCCATCGCTTGATAGCTATTCAGGCGATCTAACACGCTGATATTCAGGATTTAGTAGCTAAATGTTGGTACATTTCAACACCCTATGATGGCTGTCGTGATTTACTTTTCAACCAATCAGAAAACCCCTAGTGTGTCTGCCTCGGTTTATACGCTCAGCTAAAGAGGCTCCAGCTATAGTTTGGCAAAGTGGTATAAAAGCAATCCTACAGGTAAGTTGTTGGTAAGCTGTTGAATATTTTGAAACCAATTTGATTGGAAGTTGTTGCTGCCATAGGCAGCAACAACTTCCAGTCAAATTAGTTTCAAAATATTCAATGGGATGAACATTACATAATAAAGAATGTGATGCATCGGAGCTTACGTGACCTCACGCACAATAGCTTGAGGAGACAATATGGTGTCGATCACTGTTCAGCATATACTCGATATTACAAAACAGATAATTGCGATACAGATCAGGGAATGTGACAGGATATGAATGATATGGAATCTATAAACCTTATGTTATCGGTGCAATGCAACATTTGAGATGAGATTAGCATCGCTTTAATATTCCACTATTAGTACCGTCACGATGAGGATACGATGTATCTATGAGAAACGCCCTACACCAACCCAACCTTCAAATTATAATTAAATGGGTAAAAATTGAATAATTTAATAGACAACAAGGACCTGTATCTACCTCAGGAAATAGAGGGCATCTGAAAGCAACTAGATTTCGAATTTAGCCTATGAGGGCGCATTGACCCGCTCCTCTGCCAGATTTATTTGGCTACCGATAGTTTGCTGTTTGATAGGTTCCTATTTTAGCAAACCCTAAAAAAATCCTAGATCCGTCCCTCGGTCATGTTGCTGCTGTAAGGTGTTAAAGGTTTAAAACAGGTGACCACAAAATCCATTTCATATATAGAGTGGTCATTTGTATTTACCACATTTTAAAGTACACATTATGGACATGTTTTACAGTAATCCTATGTGTTAAAGGAAACTTGATTACACCTGATGAAGATGGGGGTTTATGAATAGATCTAATTGGCTACGGGTATAACTTCTGTGACTGAATGCTAGTGGTGTATCAAGAGGATTGGTTTTACAATAAACCCATCTCGCCTTGATCAAACACATTCTTTTGGGATGTCAACTGATGAACAGGTGTACACTAATTTAAGTGAGGTGTCGGTGCGCTAGGCGATTGCCCATGGACCTGGGAGACGTCGTCAGTGTCTGGAACTATGTCTTGTGGAAAGGATTTGTGTGTGGAGAAACATACTAGCTCTCTTACACTCAGGTGAACTTGATGGAGAGTGAAGAAGCGATGGGTTTTTTATTTAGGCTACAAAAGTGCAAGAGATGGTGCGGTCTGTGGAATGCTTGCCGTGAGAAGAAGAAATGGCTAGTCGTCAACAGACCAGTTGCCAACCGATTTTCTCTCTTAATATCCACTCAAGAAGAGCTTAGCTCATCACCATTTCCTCGTCGTTGGGGTTAGTCATTGCTTGTGCGCAGAGAGATAGAGCGAGAGAGAGAGAGAGAGAGAGAGAGAGAGAGAGAGAAAAGCTAGGATTGCTTGTTTAGAGGTTCAATTGCGTCCTTACTTGAGGTTATCCGCCTACATATTGTACAGCGGAATACCAGGACGATTGTTCTGGCTGATGCTATCCAAATACTTGTGCACAACCCGAAGCGGGAAGAGAAAAGTGAAGGTCCGTAAGATGTATCTTGCTTTGGGATTCCATTCAAGATGGATAGGTGACGCAAGTGGTAGATGTTAGTCCAAAGGTCCTAGAGCTTTTGGTCTGGAGAGATTTAGTCGTTGATGCTGAGATTATGAGCTGTGGTGGTCCTCCAATGCTGCTGGAGGATTGAATACACTGGTTACATAGGATCCGACAAGACTATGTGTGCCTAAGCCACGGTTGCTATTTTATCAAATACTGTGCATGTTTTATGATCGTGGCCCAAAACTATCCTCACCTTTATGTTAGTGTTAGTAGCTACTCTCCTTATTAAAGATGGGTGATAAACATTTGGCAGTGGTAGCAAAAATGTCAAAAGACATAGCTACGAATGTACATATATATGTTCTATAATCGAATTGGCAGGTATAACTCTTATATATGGCGATATATGCAGTGAGCACACAGCACATTAGTCCAGTCAATCTACCTCAGTTATGGGGTCAACCTGGAACAGATTTCAACATAGTTTCTTTCATATGTCTGGGGCACAGGTGACACCCAACCATAACATAGCAAAGGCCCGGCAAAATACAATTAGGGAAAAGGGTAATATTTGCATAATTATGATAATTAGCTTCCGCTATACCTGAAAATTGAAATTTTGTTATAATTTTTAATTTAGCTTGCGAACATGATAGAAATTGTGTTTATAACCAGGTTTACACGGTCAATGAATTCACTGTGCGTATTGTGACCTTTCATGTACATTACATAATATCAGGTTTTATACATTAGACCCCTCTACGCACTGCCATTACCGAAATATAGATCTCGCGGTATAACGTTTCTTCTAAACATGTTAGCATCGAGAGAAGGATATCTGTATCTAATTTAAGGGGACTTCATCACAATGTTGGCAACATTTCCCATGTTATCTTCATCAAGTGGCTTTATGGAGCTAGAACAACTAAGACCTTTACAGTCATCACAGGCAGATCTGCAATCATTCGAGAGAAAGGTTGCCTTTTTGTCTACACAGATTAATAACTTCTTATTCAAGAACTAATGTGACTACTAATAACATTAACGAATAAAGATTTATTAAACTTGTAAAACAACTTTGTAGCTTGAAGAAATGACTTGATAACTTATATAAATGTGCACAGATTAACTTCTATTATTGACTGAATTAATACTGGCAACATAATAGTTAAAATAAATTCGTACTAAGCCAGTTCGTATTACCATAGCGACCGAACTTAGGAATATAAGTGTTGATCTATGTACTGTGCAAGTGTCTTATATAGAACTAAGCAAGCACATGCGCGTGCTTATAACTAATTATTATGATAACTATACCTTGTATTTGATCGGCGACCCTTAAATACTGACTAATCAAATCATATTTTGAAACTTTCTCATGGTGCAATATTTGTCAGATCAAACTGGTACAATCTGGATTAATATGATGAATAATCGAGCAGTTGACAATAACAAATTTGCTTTGACTTGCCAATCAACTGGAAATATCACGTATAATTTTGATTCCAATTTAACATTAACAGATCTATGACTAAGTTTTTCCTGTTCATTTATAACAGGCAAGCTTTGAGGTTCAGTGAGTTCCTATCCATTAATATGCGTTTTGGGTTGACCTCTGAGCTGGCATGTACATAATGCCTCATTTCTGGAAAAACGTCGAGTGGGTGTAAGTTGTGATTCATAGCGCCATTCTTCTATTACGAAATGCAAAACGAACTGGATATTTAACCACGTACACAAGTTTGAGATAAATCTTGGCTTGGTCTTAAAGAACATCTTACAAGATATTTACACACCGAATGCGGGTAAGTCTTTTCTAATATAGGCCTGCATCGTGTAAGACTTTTACATTCAATCCTGTATAAACAATATCAGACAGGCGGAAATCAGTCAGTAAAATACACATTTAGCAAATGGAGTCCAAAGTGAACTGCACTAGATGTTACATGAATCTAAAATGTCCCTTGATAAACGTACATGCTGCTAAGCCTAAATATGATATTTAAAAATCTAACACGATTCCAACGTCGCATTATGGAGAATGATGTATGCATTCGTTGCTGGCTGCTGCTTAACAACAGCATGAGGAGACAAGTACCTGGTAGGGCCACAGCAATTTATACTCAAGGTAAGTCAAATCTTCTAATATTAATTTCAACATCTACTGGTTCAAACTATCATCAATTCTAACTACTATAAAGAATATATCGGAATGGAGCATGGATGTCTACCTATCCGTCCATCCATCCATCCATTCATCCATCTTGTGGTTAATATTAGGTCACGATGATCGTCGACGGTAGCTAATCCTCGAGTCACAACATGCCCCATATTTACAGCTTATATAACGCAACCTGTGCACCACTGATGCTCTACAACTGTAACGGCTGGGCAGCTCCAAAAGCATTCGGCCATGTTCTGCGAATGCCACAATATAAAGACCCCTGCAAAGAAGGCCTTGGAGATTGCTGTATTAGGTGTCAACATCTACAAAGTCTACAGAGTACCTGTACAAACCTGCTAACCCAGTAGGCACACGACGTCGGGTTGAGGTTGCTGCGACGCGGAGTTGGTCTCGAATTTGTACAGCGGAATGCCAACCAAATGCAGACGTCGGATCATGGTGAAAACGACGACCAACATACAACATCAGAGGCTGGCGTCGGGATAAAGTTGCTGCAACGTCGGAGTTTGGTACTGAATTCAACGAGCTTTTTAAATCTGTAAACCATTTCAAAATCGGTTAAGAAATGGCTGAGTTATCCACGGAAAACCCTTCTTGATTATCTTCAAGATATTGCTGTGACATCATAACCACGTGGGCGCAGAACTTCTAGAATGTTCTAGAACTTTCGACTGCGCTATTATTAGCTACGCACTGATTGGCTGTTGCTCGAACGATGATTGGTTGGAGCCTGCGCCTGTGACGTCACGAGGAGTATAAAAGGAGACGCGATCCAGAGATCGAGAGCATCCTCGGCCAGGGGCCGAACAGGTTGGATCTGTACCAGCTACTATCAGCACAACAGACAATATGCATATTACTTCGCTATGTGTCGGGTTTTTCTCCCGTAGCTGGCAGTTGCCCAATCCACAGCACTAAAACAATTTTGTAACTCCCTACTTACGGGAGTAATTTGGAACTTTGTGATTATTGTTCATGAATACCACTATCTACTTCGGAACATGAATTTGCGGTGGGGCCTTTACGGCCTGAATATGTGATTCTACAGATGTAGAGGCCGGATGTTCTTTGATGGATGACTCGCCGGATCTGCCGGCCATGCCTAAAAGTGGTATGTCAACCGTCACCACACTAATATCGTATAGGTTCTTCTAACTTTCTACCGCAGCAAGTACACTCTGCACGGTGCGTCTTCTGAGCTGGCTGACGTACCCAGCACTGTGGAGCTTTGTTTTGTATTTTCGTTTGCCTCTGACAACCCCCGCTTGTGATCGGGTTGCTTACAACTTCCATCCGTGCCATCGGTGTATGGGAACTTTCTTCACCACAGTAGTACTATCGTATCTTTTGCTGACTGCTCATTAGACATCCTATTAGGCTTACAGTGTTGAGCGATGTCCTCCCGCCATGAGTGTTCTTGCGGAAATCTTGTTTGCGGAAAACAGCTTGTGGGAACCAACCTGCGGGAACTTTCCAGCTTCCTGAGAATGCATCAACGCACGTCAACTACGGAATGACGTATCAATTCAGTAACACGGTAGCCTAACTTAAGAATGACTACCGAGTATTCAAGTAACTATACTTCACAGTTTAATTATTTCTCTATATGTATTTCGTTAATTATATTGTATCCGTAAGAACGGTCCCGATGACTAAAAGGTACCGTAACGGTCTTAGGACTGCTAGTTATAATTTCTGTAATTGTTTATAGTTATTCTCATTTTCTGCAATGTGTTGCTAACCGCACTATAGTAGGTTTGTTACCCTGTACTAAGATATATAACTTTGAACATTTGATACCGTATTGATTGTTCTGGTTAGATTATGTCTATATATGGCCAGTGGCCATCGTTCATATATTTTGTTTATTTATAGAAAATATAGGATTGTAGTGCACGTAGGAAACACCATACAGCGACACTTATATATGCAGCACCTTCTCCCGCCACCAACAATTTTTCACTGAGGTCACTGTCCATGCTATAACTCTGCTTAGCCCGGCATGCTACCGACTAAACCTTTTCTATTCGGCTCGATAGGATAGGTTCAAAAATGATTAGAGACACTTTCTTCATTAAGAAATCTGTAGTACATTCTTCTCTTCCGGCAGTGCGATAATCTAGCCCCGCACTCCGGTAAGACCCATAACTCTAAGATTTTGCCTCTCTTCATGCTCCGCTCAGCCTTGTGGCTTCGTAATTGTTTGGATGTCCCTATCCGCACCATGGGCCGATCCGACTCTGGGAAACTATTGGGGTTTCCGAGCAGTGATGGCCAGGGTGTGGTGTCACATAGATTTCCCTTGTATCTTCGGATACTTAGTAGTTAGCACTTTTGCCAATGTAGGAAAGCACTGCGAAAACATATTAATTATTATTTTATTTGCTGAACAAACCTCCCGCACCGCAGGGCAAAGCAGGGCAACTTGTATATGGACCTAATGACAGGTTAAACGGTTAGTTCCATAGGACCGGTGATGGGCGAAATGCGTATCCCCACCAAATTCCATAAGAATGTCTGGGCATGATATTTAGATATGCCACGCCCTTGCGGGAAGGACATTTACGGTGGGTATTCGTCTCTCTCACCCCCACCATAACGATAGAACAATGGTCTAATAACGCTTTCGTGAAAAGTAACCTATGTCTTGTAACATTTTATGTGGCTACAGAGCGGGATGTCCAGATTCTTATCGAGGTCGGAGATCTTACTAAGTAACATGTATGAGTGCTGTCTTCAGTATTGATGTCATAGGGCATCTGTTCTCAGTGACAGCCGTGTCTAATAGCTAGGTAGATACCAGCAATTTGTGGCCAAAAATAGATCTTGTTTCAAAAACAACTAAACGCTAATTAAGCAAAGCAGAAGGCCCGCATAAATAAAGCTGCAACTACTAATTCAGCATACTAAGAATCACATAAGACGGTGACGAGGGAATCCATCGGGAAGCACCCATCCCGTCTTCACGTAAAACAGCACGCAACCCTATAGTCATAATCTCACTAGGTATGGTCTTTTCTTTCTCAAGCATTTTTGGTTGAAATATTATAGTGGGCCCATTTTTGCCTACTACTCTTCTCCCGCTTTAAGCAGTGGCGACACCTTCCCGAGACGGAGGCCCATGCGAGGCACTTACCTCTCGCAAGGATTCAACGACGATGGTTCACACGAGGATAATACTCCTCACCCAAACTTGCACTAGGATTAGTGCCCGCGTGAGGCACATAACTTTTCATCCGAAATAATCTTCTTCCTTTCAGCTTAGAGGTATAATAACTTATATTAAGTTAATTAGTTAAGTCTCATGTACAGGAGCCTCCCTTGCGGGAATACCTCTGCGGACTTACGCGTCTGTGTGATACCTCCGGGAGGCCCATGTTTAAAAGTTCATTTACCTGTCTCTATGTCTCGTATTTTCGTATGCTCTTATTTTAGTTTTATCTAGCATATTTATAATTGTTTAGGTAAAATCATTGAATAGACTTATATTTTTAGGCCACCAAAATCAAATCTTGTAAGTCCATAGATCACGAAATTGCTATGGACAGGCATACTGGCGACACAAATTCTTGGGATGAGACTGTTGTATTTAATGTTTGCGACGATGGTCGCACGGCCCCACCGGAACAATTGAGTTCCACCGGCCTTAGGAGCCAGTCTCGTACAAGGTCCGTCACCCCGAGATGGGATGCTAACCAGCGTCATCATTCATCATGCACTTGTGGTGCGGCGAGTCGACATGATACACCGGAACGGCCCGACACTACCCGCCGAGCTACAGTACCAATGTTTTACAACTTCATGTCAACCACAGGCCTACGTCGGACCATGGTGAGAACAACGCCCCAAATCCAACGTCAGAGTCTGGAGTCGAGGTGAAATTGCTGTTGCGTCGGTTTTTTGTACAGTTACTTACGCCTTCGTGGTCACCATCACGCTGATGTCAAGACATGATGTGAAAAAAATAAATTATGAAAATAATTTTATTTGCTATATTCTCTTTGAACAAACCATAAAATAGATTGAATAATTCAAATTGGTATCAGCTACGTGTTGCCATTTTCAGTTTCCAGCCGCGCTATTGACAAGTAGTCGCGTGACTTACATTCAACACTCTCTTTTCTAAAACCGAGTGGTGTTCATTTTCATCGCCTGCAAGGACATTTCATGATGTCGTAACCATCTCAGCATTTGGTACGTAATATAAGACATAATAATCCTTGATAAATATTTTTCAAAAGTTTTTCACTAAATGTATTCTACTTAACATGTTTAAGATAGTTCTAAAATGTTGTTTAATTAAAATGTGATATGTTTCCGGGATCCATTAAGACCTGCACGGGGCTGTGTGGCGCAGTGATCTAACTGACAGGTTACCATAGAATGTTGCAACAGCTTTATGAAATCTCTCTCTTATGTCCCATACAAGAAATGTTACAGTGGTTACTTGGTAATATCGTCTTTCTCTCCCACCACATAGGATTTTAATAGACTTCCGGTTTATGGCTTTCGCTTGAATTATGTGTGAATTGACACCGGCCACCAACCAATGTCTAAAAACCAGAGCAGAAGCGTCCATGGACATGCAGTCTGACTTGATGTACACACCTCAAACACCATTAACTTGCATGCAGTTTCGACAAGTTCTCTCGACATATGTGAATATACGTTCGTATTCAGACTACAGAACTTAATTTACTCCAACCCGGAGGTGAGCCTTTATACAGGCGTAGTTAAACGATAATAATAATAATAATAATAATAATAATAATAATAATAATAATAATAATAATAATAATAATAATAATAATACATAGATATATAGATGTCTTCTGCTGGTTATGCTAGACAGCCTGTAGCAGATCTTCACTCTCATGCTCGGTGTCACTAACATCTTGCACCTGTTTAACTTGGATGTGGGTGCGCACGGGCTCGATTTTTTAGACAGTTTCGAAGGTTTTACTGCAGTCGCACTTGTCTAACCATCCCTTGAAGGTGTTCAGTCTCGGGGCAGATACAACTGACTCTGGTAAGTTGTTCCAGTAGTTGATCGCACAGATGTTGAAAACCCTTTTTTCTTGTGTCACTATTTAAACGTTGGTTTAGAAGCTTGTATCTGTGGCCTGTGGTATGTTTGCTATCATCAGGTGGCAACAGCTTCTCTTGATCAACATTGTAGGTTTTATGTAAGTACTTGTATGTTTCGATTAAATCTGCGTCGGTATATCAGGCTTGGCAATTTTAACTCCTCGAGCCGCTCTTCATATGCTTTGTACTTCAATCCAGGTACCAGTTTTGTTGCACGTCGTTGTACGTTCTCAAGAAGCTGGACGTCTTTCTCATACACGGGGTGCCATACAACATTCGAATTTTCGAAATGGGACCGTACTAAACTTGTATACAGCAGGACAAGAGTAATGGCATCTAGACAATTAAAAGACGTCGAATCATACCAGGGATCCCATTTGCATTGTTTACCACCGTTTCTGCATGCTGGTTGAATTTCAAGTTGTCATCCACATAAACCCCGAGATCTTTTTCACACTTTGTTTCTTCCAACGTAGCAGTTTGAGAGTTCTCATTCATAATGTAAGGGGCGTTGTAGTTAGATTTTTCCCAAACATATGGTTTTGGATTTTGAGATAGTAAAACGTATTTGCCAAGTATCTTCCCAATCTATCAAGTTGTCAAGGTCTGTCTGAAGCGGATCATGGTCTTCCGTTTCATTTTCGGCAAATAGTTTGGTGTCATCTGCAAACATCTTTGCTATGTTATGGACGTTTTGCGGCATGTTGTTGATGAAGCACACGAATAATGCTGGGCCTAGTATGCTGCCTTGAGGGATTCCGCTGAGCACAGGTGTCCAACTGGAGCAAGAATCATTGATCATTACTATTTGCTTTCTATTCTTCAGGAATTCATCTATCCACCCATGAGCATCGCCACCAATGCCATAGCTTTTCAGTTTGCCTAGTAACCTCATGTGGGGTACGGTGTCGAATGCTTTGGCGAAGTCAAGGTAAATAACATCCACTGCCTTGCCCTCGATTCTATGAGCTGGGTAATACATGATCGTCCACTAACAAAGCCTTGCTGACAGTCGGTGATGTGGCTGGACATGTATTTCATCAACGTATCTCTTATAAACTGTTCCATTGTTTTGCACACCACAGATGTAATGCTGACTCGTTTGTAGTTGTTGGGTAATGACTGTTTTCCTTTTTTGAAAATTGGGATTATCTGTCCATTTTCTCAGTCATGTGGTAGTACTCGTTCTCTGAAGAATCTATTAAAAAGTAGAGTTAGGGACTTCGCAATGGTTTTACTAGCTTCTCTCATTATCCTAGGGTGCAGTTCATCCGGTCCATGCGCTTTGGTCACTGGCAGGTTGTTAAGGTTTTTACGACCTCATCCTTTTTAATCACAATCTCATCCAATCGAATACAATGTTTTTATTCTCTAGAATGATTGGAATAAGAGAGGATATTTAATTTTTTCAGCTATTACGTAATGGATGTATGCCAAACCTGGTTTAATTAAATGATCAGTTTTCACCATTGGAGATTTTCTATAGTATGGGACCAGTTGGGAAAGATCTTTCGTTAGTGGCACGGTTCTTCATATATTAAGAGTAACTTACTTCTGGCGTAGTATGTCGGTGGGTAACGTGTACGCGGGAATAATCTACAATCCATATATAAGAATTAGGTCGATGATATAAATGTTTAAATTTGCCTCTGAAACCAATCGTAAATTATTTAGTCAGCACGTTTTGTCATCTTTTGAGCAATTTATACCATGGACATTTCTCAAGACCACTGCAAATGCCATACTCGATATGATAAATTCTTTAGGATTTATAATGTATATGTAATGAACATTTTGTTGAACATCTTAAAGCTAATTTAATTGGTATCTATTTATCTATACCAGCAAAAGATTTCAGGCAACTTATTTTCAAAATATTCAACAGCTTATTGATCGATGCAGATTGAAAAGCTGAAATCTCTGGATTAAAAGTTAAACTTTTCACCGATGATTTCCCCATATCTCATTTTCAAGCCAACCATACAGGAAAATTTTGAAAGTAATTTCACTGGAAGCCGTTGCTGCCTAAGGCATCAACAAATTCACTCTTATTGGTGACACATACCAAATGTGGTTGAATTCCGTTCCGGGGTGGGTAGAAGGGTGGGGGCGTAGTTTTTTTCACTTTGCACTTTTGCACTTTGCAATTGACCAGTGCTTAATATTTTCTAAAAAAAAGGAACACTTTAGTACCTAAGTAGTTTATAAGCAAAATAAGTTGTGCGTGTTCTAAAGCTCTTTCAAATTGGCTGCCTGGGTGAACACATTGCTTATACGCTATTTTCTTCCATTACCGGAGTGGCCCACCAGAAGCCAGGATAATTCCTGGTAGACCATTCACTTGATGGGCCCAAGCTTTTTAGAGTAGCCTAAAATGAAGTAACTTAGTGCATGCCGTCATGCTAATACATGTAAAATTGCCAAGAGCATGCAGATCTCGTCACTCGTCTGCCCTCATAGGCATGGCACTTTTTCTCTGTCTGCAAATTAGCAGTATAATGTGGCCATCCTAATTTCAGTGAGGACAATGTATGATTAGTGTATTCTGCTGCTGTAGTAGTAGAAACATACTACAGCTGCAATCAGTACTTCTTCGCTTTTGCCCATTGTGTCTTGTCCTCAGCCGAAATCCTCAGGTCCATTCTTGACTTGAGTGTACCGAGTCCTGCTTTCTTGAGGCCACCTCGTAGCATGCTTAGCAGATTTATGCAATGACGTCCTCTCCTTGCTTTTTTTAGTTGCTGGCTCCGAGTAGGGCGAATTCCAAGGCTCTCAGTGCTGGTGTGGCTTCTGACATCCTTAGCACATGGCCAAACATGGACCATCTTTGCTGTGCGACTTTTACAGACAGCGGCGACATAGTACACATCTTGCATAGTGCATCGTTGGAAATTATACTGTCTGCCCATCGGTGTCCAGTGATGGTGCGTAGGTGTTTGAGGTTGCAGGCATCGAGTTTATCTAGAGCTGCCTTTGAAGCTGCCCAGCGGTTACGGTTATACAGCATCAAGGATATGCAGGCTGCATTGTATAAACGCAGCTTCTTTATCAAGGGCATCTTTGATCTACGAATCCATAGCTTCCAGAAGGACTGGAAAGCTATGTTCCCCATGACGCACCGTGCAGAAACGTCAGCAGTACTGCAAAGCAGTGAGCCCAGGATTTTACTTTTCCTCCATGGTTCGCCGCCACGAAGTGGGTCGTCATTTTCTATAGTTTCATGCTTTGTCGATAGGTATATGTGGGTGAACTCTTTTTTGGATTCATTCATAAAGAGATTCTCAATTTTTCGTTTACTTGCAGCCATTGGGAGAAGTTCGTCAAGGGGTTTCACATCGTCGGCATATTCTATCTCTAGCGGCATGCCCAGTGTTGACAGTGGGATGGGATTGGTCTTGTGAAACTTTCCCGCACAGATTTCAATGCGGCACCAAGGTAGCAGGTGAAAAGCACCGGAGATAGATCATCTCCTTGTGGGGAGTCGATCGATGTCTCAAACTCTACAGACGTCACTGACTTGACTCGTATTCTCAGCTTGGTGTCTGCAAACAGTCCTCTCACTAGTTGTAGCTCATCTTCATTGCAACTGGCTTGGCATAGTACATCTAGGATCTTTGAGCGTTTAATTGTGTTGAAGGCTCATGACATGTTAATGCCCATTTTGTGGACGTCCGAGTGTTTTGACATGACTACCGACACAAGCATGCATTGAGACGATACAATGTCTGCGCAGCTGCGTTCACGTTTGAAGCCACTTTGACATGATCCGGGGAAGTAATCGATCTTGTCTCGGATGCGGCATAGAGTAACATTGGATAGGATTTTCCGTATGCTGTTGAGGAGGACAATGGGCCGTAGATTGACTGGGGCCCATGTGGCTTCTTGGGCTTGGGTAGTGCGATAAGAGTGCCTTGGCCTACAGAGTCGATGGGAAGGTGGTGCATAAAAGCTGAACTGATTAGATGCGTGATCGGTTTTGAGATAATGTCACTTGCATATTTGAATAGTTCATTGCTCATGCCACCAGGTCCAGGTGCACGTCCATTTATCAGGGCTTTAAGTGCCTTCTCAACTTCTGCTGTTATAATTGGTGTTAGTAATGGTCTGATGTCTCCCGAGAACGGGTGCAGGGGCTCATCATCGTTGTCAGTGAACTGTTCCTTGAACCATTCTCGGATCGCCTCGGCTTTTCCCTGGTCAGTCCCGATACAGTGTCCTTCAGAGGTGTGTATAGTGGGTGGTGGCGTGCAGTCAGTAAGTCTCATGGGCTCGGGCTGCACGAAACATTTTGTCACAGTTATCCGTGGCAGTGATTTCATCTGCTAGGGAGTCTGCCTGTTGAATAACAAGATCTTTTATGCATTCACTAATGTGGCGCAGAATAATATTGCGCTCCTGGCGTAGTTTGGTGTGGTCGTCACTTTGGCCACTTTGATAGATGCGCAGCAGAGGAGACTCAGTGTTAATTATTAGCTTTTTTGATGACATTCACCTTAAAATATTAACTTACATCGCTATGTCTGATACTGTATTGCATAAGCTTGCATTCATTGCTAATGTTGTATTTGAAAATATTAATGATGGCAGTGAATCCAATAGGTCAGAACAATAGCACAGCAAAGGAAGTACTTTGAGAAAACACACTCGCAAGAGACAGAGCATATACTTCGCATATAGCGAAACAGAATAGGCCAGCATCATGAACACAAACTCTTAGCCATCAGTATCACAAGTAACACCACCATCACACCACGACGATAGACACAGCGGCTGCAATCTCAACCCATTATAACAACATTAATCATCATGACCTCAAACGCAGAGGCAGCAGTCTCGACAAATAGGGCCAACATCGTAACCGCAGAGCCTGATCCCATATTCTCAACAGATAACAACAGGTATCACCTTCGCTGCCTCAACAAATAGAGCCAGTAACACTACCAGATCGTGAAAATGGTGGACTACATGTGCTGGAGACCAGTAAGTACAGAAAACCTTACTATAAACCATTACGGTTTAGTTCCCTGAAAAAGAAGTAATAATTGCATACCAATTAATACTTCTTATCACCATGATAATCAGAACATCTACCAGCAGTGCTGGAATATGGTTATTTAGCAACATAGTGTACCAATGCTAACACATACAGCGATGCTACCATACCTTATTGATTAGTTGGCTAACCGCACAGTACTGTTCCCGCACTTGCGGCTATAGCGTGTGTATGCATGTATGCTATCTTATTGATAGATCTAATTATGATGTTCTTTCTTGAAGTTACAAAAGCTCCCATTCACAATAGTTTTATAGCAATTGTGTGATGCTGTTGCTGGAATTTTAATCACACGATTTGCGATTTACACAAAGACTCAAATTTGTATTTCATTAATTCCTGAGCAGATCATTAGCAAGCAATTGCAATTAACGCTTTGATGTTCAAGATTGCCTAAAAGATATCATAATATGTCAGTCTTACCTCGCCCCATAATGGAAAAAGGGTATTGCGATCGGGTATGTCTGTGTGTGTGCGCATCTGTCCATCCATCCATCCATACATCCATCCATCCCTTCATCTAAAAAAAACTACTGATCAGATATGTCTCAAAGTTTAGCACAAGGAAGGAAAAACTTTGAAAGTCAAAGCTTTCCAGATTTTAGCCATGTTCCGGTTAAAAAATCTATTGGTGTGTATTGCCAAGGACCTCGTGATACAATACGTATCAGTATAAACCCATCACAAAACAATCCCTATACCAATATGTATCATCAAATGACTAAATTGATACAGCCCAGTGAGTAGTGATGACTTACATCGTGTCTGTCCTGATAAATTTCATATGCTGCTGACTTGTATTAAATACAAAAATTTGCATAGTAAAAGCTATTTAAGGAAACACTTTCAGCAAAGGAAATTGTGAAATAAAACATTTTGTCAATATGTTGGCATATTTAACAGTGTGATAAAGTACTGGCAAGCAAAAATCTCAATCTCCATGTATTTGCCAAGATATTTTAGTGTAAACTAAAATGTGTGCTAAAATAATATGAAAATAATGCAATAATGCATATTATTAAGTCATGTCGGTGTTTAGTTTTAAAATCTAGTGGCTAACCATGGTGTACCTCCGTATTGTGATACAGAGGTGCCGATGCGATACATGTATTGCCAAGCTTTAGTATCATGATGCAGTATACGTATTGCTTATTGTGACACCCCTATAAAAACTTGGATCCGAATCTGATCAAATTCTGAATCCATCTCGGAAACCGCTGGTGTGAGTTTGCCCAAATTGTAACACGTGATTCTATGAAATCCGATAAAATCTGGACAATCCGAAAACTTCTTACAGCGCGACAACTTGAAGGGTCAGGTCTGCAATCTATGATTGCCCTTGTTGAATGTGCATTTGCACATAACGCCAAGACAATTTAGAAAATTTGGCACTGGAATAACTGACTCAGTTTGCCGAGCCAGTCATTTCAGTAATACATTTTTCTTAATTCTTTTGGCTTGCAAATAGTTTGAATAATGATATGCCTTGACCATTAAAGGGTTAACCAGTGAGTCGATTGCCGGGATCAATCCAGTGTGAGTCAATCCTACTAACATACGTCCACTCACATACCTCTACTCTGTGTGGGCACACTTGCAGTCTTTTGATCTCCTGCTATGAGCCCATGTGACGTAACATTACTAGCTGTTTTCCTTTATTTCTTATCAAGCAGTTTCATTGTTTATATTTATGAAGTTGTGTGAACATAGTGCGGACATCAAAAGCATGGAAGCTCGGTATTCGATACGGAAGCGGAGTGGGATGGCGAGCAGTACATGTAATATAGTAATTTATACATACTTTGATACAGTATATATATCGTTCTGACAAAGTGTGCTAAGTTTAGCATATCAATGTGTCTCCGAAACTGCACCAACGTACCTATCTGAATTGCTAGAGATTTACACACCTACACGAACCCTCAGATCTTCTGAACAAAATCTCCTGAAGATTCCCAGAGTAAACACTAAAACCTATGGCCATACATCCTTTTCATTCGTGGCCGCCACTCAGTGGAATAATCTCCCAACTCATATTAAATCTGTCCCGACTTTATCCGTATTTAAAACTAACTTGAAAACATTCTTGTTTAAAGAAGCGTTCCCGTAAGCTGTATGCTAAATTTCTCTCTTATTGTCAGCGCTTAGAGCATGCAATCGCATGGATTTAGCGCATTACAAATGTACTATTATTATTATTATTATTATTATTATTATTATTATTATTATTATTATTATTATTATTATTATTATTATTATTATTCACAGGAACGCCTGCGTTCTGGCTCCGAGTCTCAACAGGTATAGTTTTTTCCATATTGTGAAAAAAACGTCATGGATGTTATAATCACCTCCACCCATCTCTCCGTCCGTCATGCTATCTTTTCCCACACCATTGGGTGGAATTTAACCAAATTTTTTATGTAGCTTATAGGTATATAATTGCGGATTACGGGTGTCTCTTGGTTAAAGGAAAGGACCAGCGAACTGACAAATGCATCTGAATGATAGATATAGGTAATAATCAACCTATAGGCACCAGTAAAATCAGAAATAAATCGGAATATTTCGAACAAAGCAAATAAATACCATTTATCTCACTCTGTTTGGAACGAATAGTGACACAGCTGGTGCTTTGAGCTCTGGTGTGTGCCTAGTGAATAAATAATACCCGCTACAGCCGGTCATATAAAGCTATATTCACGTTAATCTGATTAGCCATTACTTTCCGCATGTAAAATACTGTCTAATCTTAAAATAATTTGACTGAAAGCCATTGTTCCCAGAGACATGATCTACATTCAGTTAAACGAATATCAAAATATTCAGTAGGCATCATTTTGCGACCTTGGAAACCAGCAGTTTATTTTGAAATCATTTGAACGAAACTCTTTGCTTCCACCAGAAACAGTGACTTTCAAATATAATGTTTTCAACGGATCAATAGTGAATTAACAGTAGCTAGTTAATCGCTCTATATCGGCGCAGATAGAGAATACTATTCATACCGCTTAAGACACTATATTCACGTTTGTTTTTGTTATATTCGAATACGCGGTATACCTGCACACACAGTTGACACCCGCCAGAGTGCGAAGCAACAGCTACGTCACTAATTGGTTCCATGTTAAGCGCTCCTAGTTATAATAAATGCTTTTTCTCAATAAATCCCGATTCATTTCTATTTTTACCGGTTGTAGTTGATTTAATATTGTATGAATTGCCAATTAACATGATCTATTATTTCCCTTTTCCCTACCTTTAATTAGGTAGTCTAACAGCGAGTGTCGCAGCAAATTCTGAAGGGTTAACTTGTCAGCAAAATGAAAATATATACGCCTACATTTTTTTTAAACTCTATCTTACAAATTTAACAGGTGTGCATATTTACGATTTTGTAAACATGTTCATGCCAACCAAACATGCACATTTGATATATGTGTGTGTTGTAATATTTGAGGCGTTTATATGCTAGTTCCCAATGCTAGGGTCTAGACTCACGTAACACATTTGATACATATTATAGTGACACTTCTATAGCCAGTGAAAGTTTAATATTTGCTGAACTGTATATATATATATATATATATATATATATATATATATATATATATATATATATATATATATATATATATATATATATATATATATATATATATATATATATATATATATATATATATATATATATATATATATATATATATATATATATATATATATATATATATATATATATATATATATATGAAATAGCGGTAGAAGCGCGTGCGCATATGCATGTTTAGTTGACATTAACACGTTTACAAAATCGTAAATCTGCAAATCTGTTAGATTTGTAAGATAGATCTTAAATAAAATGGGTTTGACTTAAACCGAATTACACAGTTCAGCAACTATTAAACTTTCACTGGCTATAGAAGAGTATATATATATATATATATATATATATATATATAAACCATTATGATTGATCAACTCATGCATGCTCACATCTCGATGCGGGACGCAGGAGGGGTGGTGGGGTGGGGCGGGTGTGGGGAGGAGAAATAGCAATAAAAGTTATGCGGAGTGTCAGGACATAATTCATATCATGCTTGGAAAACACGCCATTTTCCACAACAAATTATGTTGTGATGGCATAAATGCTAGAATTATACAGAGAGGAAATGAACCTGACAAATACTTCGTCAAGTGGCTTATTTAAAATAAGCTCTGTTTTGTTCAGGGCAAATCTATAGCATGCATGTGCCCGCCCACGGGTGACAATGGATCCTGCAGAGTTATTACTTTTTCAGTGACAATTCAGAAACTATTACAGAAAGTAAACTCATCCCAATAGAAATCAATAGACAAAACAGGCATTGCGAATTAAAACACCCGTTGCATAGAGACTACGTATTTAGAACAATCTTTACCATATATAGGACAATAAGCGTTTAAAATAACACATTGGTTAATTTGCTGCTTATCGCTTTCAGTTAAAGTCAAATATTCGGCAACTTTCATACTTAGTAACCCCAGGGACACTCAAAAAATATTATTGCTCACGGTATATGAAGAAACGTGTGGGTTATTTTGAAAACGATTTCGGGACAATCTATGCTGCCTCGACTAAGCTAAACATCATGCGAATGCCAAAATAGGTCTTTTTCAAACTTTAGCTGCCTTAACCCTTTAACACTCATATCAGCCAAAAACAGCTTCTGCAGTGGTCTTAAGAAATGTCCATTTGCAGACCAAGAGAAGACTATTTTAGGAAATTTACCACTGGAATGACTGGCTCGATAACCGAGCCAGTCATTCCAGTGGTAAATTTTCAAAAATAGTCTTCTCTTGATCTGGTAATTGACATTATCTTTGAGAAAATTACCGTTTTCTTGAACAAATTCGAGGGTTAAAAGGTTAACCAGTCACGAGTTTCAGTCAAATACTTTTCAGACTATTCAGCAGATTCATATTTAGATGAATTTCAGTCATTGGTTTTCAAAATATTCATGAAAATTCAAGAAAGGGTTGCTTGTATATTGTATTACTACTACTACTACTACTACTACTACTACTACTACTACTACTACTACTACTACTACTACTACTACTACTACTACTACTACTACTACTAGTACTACTACTACTACTACTGCTACTGCTACTACTACTACTACTATTACTACTACTACTACTACTACTACTACTACTACTACTACTACTACTACTACTACTACTACTACTACTACTACTACTCTTCTTTTTAAATCCGACACTGACGCAGTCAGACAAACTTCACGGAGGCCTGCAGACCAAACTTAGTCATAAAAGGTTTAATATATCAATGTTTTAAGGGCAGAGAAGACTATTTTTGGGAATTTATCCTTGAAATGACTGGCCTGGTTATCGAGCCAATCATTAGAGTGGAAAATTAAAAATGGCTTCTCTCGGTCTGCAAATAGACATTTCTCAAGACAACTGCAGAAATCGTTTTGGCCTAGGGCTGTTCGATTATGGAAATAAATAATCGATTATGATGTCTGGAAAATAATCGATTTAATCGGATAATCGATTATTTAATCTGAGATCTTTGGAACTAGCAACTAAAATTCTCCCTTAACGATCAATTCTCGTTTAATGGTCAATTCTCGTTCAATGATCAATTCTGGTATTAACGGTCAATCTTCTCTCTCTCCCCTCTCTCTCTCTCACTCTCGCTCTCTCTCTCTCTCTCTCTCTCTCTCTCTCTCTCTCTCTCTCTCTCTCTCTCTCTCGCAGCCAGTTCGCTCTGTAGCAACCATTTCTCTGTGTAACAGACATTAACGCTATATGCTAGCATAAGCAACAATCACGATGCCAAACTATTCCGTTTTGGATCATGACACGAGACAGTCTGAATTAGAGAACTTCAATAGCACTACCTATTTCAGAGCGGCGAGCAAGCAGCCTGCATACGGGCAGCAATGTTTATCTTCCTCTACTATCCATTCATAATAAGTTCTATTGGAGTTCCATTCAACTTACTATCCTTCTTAACAGTGAGGAGAATAAAGCCCACAACATCGGCCATCTGAATTATGATGATTCTAGCTATAGTGGACTAGCTTAATTTAATTGTGTAATGTGTGCATAGGTTGACACGACGCGTCTATTACACTGACATTCATTGCTCGTTAATGATAACAATTCGCTACTTAGCACAGTATATTCCAATTTGGTTAGTTGTTCTTTTAACATTAGAACGATTTGTTGCTGTGTGTTTTCCGTTGAAAGCAAGTCAAGCATGTACAATTTCTAATGCTTATCGATGCGTCACTTTTCTGTACATCTTGGATATGCTCCTTTGCATAGCACACACTTTTGTGTCTGGAGCAAAACACATCGCCACGGCACATCTTTGCTATGTTAAATCCAAATATGAAATCTTTCTGTTAAAGTGGGATGGCGTTGACGCTCTGGTTGTTGTTATTATTCCATTGATAGTACTATGCCTGTGCAACATTTGTATCGTCGGTAAAGTGCGGACTTCCAGAAAGATAGGCAGTTCATCCGAAGACTCCACCTTGAACCAAGAGAGCAGGCGTCAGAATAGGTCAATAACCGTGATGTTTTAGCAGTATGCATTACAACTATTATATGCCCAGCTCCTAATCTCTTGCTCAGTTACACAGATTTAATCACTTGGACAAATGCACCAAGTGGTGACGTCAGAACTGAGTCATTGAAGGAACTAGCAGTCAGAGGAATCATGCTCCTGTCAAGCACTAATAACGCTGTGAACATTTTCCTGTACATTCTAAGCGGTAAACGTTTTCGTGTTGCACTTTGTGAAATGGTATCATCTTGGGTTGGTAGGCTAATAAAATAACGATTAATCATGTATGTGACAGACGCATATAGTCTTTGTATTTCAAACTACAACAGTAATCACATAATGTATCATTGTTATTATTATTATTATTATTATTTTTATTATTATTATTATTATTATTATTATTATTATTAAGAATTTGTGAATTTGTGCTGAGCCAGTGTACATTTACACGCAAAGATGAGACCACTTCCGAGGGTCCGCCACTGGAATGACCAGTTCGGTTACCTTACCAGTCATTCCAGTCACAAGCTTCCAAAAATAGGCCCCTTCATACCTGCAAATCGTCGTCCCGTAACACCATTGCAGATACCGTTTTGTCAGGCACATGACCATTATAGGGTTGGGTTGACACAAGATAGACCAAGACATCGCTTCGACTAGCCGATTTCACAACCGATTGGTTGGCAATTGTTGTCTTACATGTGTTGCATACAACAGTGTTTTGAATTATAGTGAAATTGCGCATTTTCTCTGAAGAATTTTGCCAACAAATCAGCCTGTGCAACCGATGCCTAAACATACATTTTGATTCGGCACTCTGATTAGGATTTTGTTGAGAGGGAAGTGGTGGTGGGATGGGATGGGATTGAGGAGGCAGCGGGTGAGAGAACATATATAATTTATTTTTCAGTTCACACGTTTAAAAATAACATCTACAAATTTGCAGAATGATATTAATTTTGATCTGTTCCGAACATTGACAAGTTGGTTCAGCCTTAGGGTATTTGAGCTTAGTCTATAATATTTATCAATATATTATTTTCTTTCACTATCTAGGGCTGGGCATTCAAAGAGATAGTGAAATTCGTCACCTTGAACGTTCTAAACACATATTGCGCACACTCGTTCGCTTCGAGGTCGCGGATTTTCATATTTTACGCGTTCCACAGGTAGCCTGTGGTTACTTACTCATTCTGAATTTACAAAATAAACTTGAGAATTTCTGAGGGAGTGATATTAAATAATTTTCAAATTGGAAATTTTCCTTGGAAATCCTATAGCTGGTACATGTGCCGCTATGGAAAATTTCCCGTCTCCAGCTCTGGATATATTCGTCAGAGAACTCCACAAAGGAACACTTATCAAGACTACTGCAATGACCAGTTTTAATGAATTGGTCATTAAAATGTTAACATTTTGAGCGTTAGCAAAACTGGTAGGGTAGTGTTAAAATGTTCATATAGTTACAGTTTCCTGTCCCCTCAGTAAAGGTTATTAGTGCAATCTCAGGTTTGAGTGGTTTCATGGATTAGGTATTTCCTTTGATTGTCTTTGAAAACATTTCATGTCATGGTCCAATCAATATTTTGGGTTTGATGGCCATATTGGATTTTGTATTGGCTGGATGGAACCAAAGGTTCAATCTGATGGTGTAGTGATCGTTCATCATTAACGTGTACATGTCAACATAATTTTGATAGCCATTTACGAGATATAGCTGAAATGCAATCAAAATCCATCTCACACATATAAGCAGTGCGCGCATACAAGAATTTAAACGCGAGAAATTTAAATTTGAAAACACGCAAAACGGGAATTCTGATTTCGCATTTTTCAAGTTCGGCAATCGTCGAGCCGCCTATTAATAGTTAAAGCTAACATTGCCATGCGATAGGAAGGACTTAATTGAAAACAACGCAGATACTGAAAGCAGTGTCGCTGGCATTAACTCTAACATCAGCGGTATTTCAGTTTGGTTATGGGAAAGTTTTGCTTCTGAGTGCAATTGTGTGCGTCTATTTTCATTAAACACACCGATTTACAACAAATTGCTTTTCGGAAAGGTGTGTGGCCAGATCAGGCAGATTTCGACAGTTTTCATTGAAATTATTGTGTAAAGGGAGATAAATGTTGTGTTATAAGACATCGATTTGGCCAATAAAGTATCGTAATTACGTCCCATACTTGTGATCGATAGTTTGTTGGAAATCGATCGCCAAGCTTGTGCCGGAATGTCAGATACTCAGCTGAAGCTGTTTTCGTCTTTACCTGAGAACCTTTCATGTAAATTGCTCTGTATTTTCTGAAATAATGATGTATATGTGATCTATTTATGCAAAGTTGCATGAGTCATGTCATCCCCACTTTAATGTCCCACTAAATTTCGATTATACTGAATTCCCATTTTTGTATTTTATGTCTTGTTGCTGCTGAATTTAAAGTATTATGTCTGTTCAAATGTTAATGGTTCAAATGTTAATGGGCCAGGTGAGCGCTAAGGCCATAGGGCCTCTTGTTTAGTATGCTATAAACAACTTTTTATCGTCTGTTTGTCATCAACATTTACTTTTAAATTGCCTTTCAAAAAATCACTGAGCTGAGTTATATTTTTCAGGAAGCAGCATGATGGCATAAAGATACGAAATTGTCCAAACAAAGCTGATATTAGATAAATCGATTTATGTCCATGGCCGTATTTGTTGTTGATGTGTTTTGAGAAGCTCATTTAAACATCCGCGCTTGACCGGTTGATTTGAATCTAAAAAGAGTATCTACTGTAAGGCAAGACCTGATCTAAGTTTATTCAAGAGAACATGATTGGTTGATTTGCTTGGCAACCATCATGAATAGCGTCAATTTCATAAAATAACTTTTGTTGAATCACTGGGGATTGCAATGAAATTTGGGAAATGGGATTTTATTAAACGTATTTTATTGTAATATATATGTACAATGGAGTTGTGTACCGGTTCTGTAAACTTAGAGGCGCCCTCTCACTACAGAATTATTAATTGGCAGCTGAATAAAATTCATATAATATATATGCTTACATGTAACACATACTGTGAGAGAGGAGTAGAAAAAAGCGAGAGGATGAGTAGAGAGAGAGAGAGAGAGAGAGAGAGAGAGAGAGAGAGAGGGGGAGAGAGAGAGAGACTTTTACAATACCTATGCTTTGCCTTGTGATTGAGAGACATAGAGATAAAAAACAAAAGAACAACAAAAAATAAAGACATGAATAAAATGAACAGTAATAATAATAACAACGAATTCTGACAGCAAAGAAATAACTTGTCTATCAATAACATTTTATTTTTAAATACTATTTCCAAATATGGATGGAGACTAGCAGAACGTTGTTGATAAGTGTGCGTATATTTTGGCAGGCCTGTTTTTATTCGTATTGCATCCCGATCAGAACAACCATCCCAAACCTCACTGCCATATTCTACTACAGGAAGTAAATATGCAGTGTAAATTTTGGATAACGTTTGTCTGCTTAAAGCGTATTTCATTCGGCGCATAGTTGATAATATTCTGTAGGCATTTTTTTATCATTGTATCTATATGTGTTGTCCATTTTAGGTCATTTTAAATGGTTATACCAAGACACTTCGTGTGTGGAATTGACAATAATAAATTATTATCCAGATTGGGTTGTCGAAAGTTATTTTAACTTGCGATTGTGAGATTAACGGTTTTTGTATGATTGAAAAGTACTAGTCATTGTTTTGACCAGGTAGAAATAACATGTAAATCTTCATTTAGTTGTCTCTCTACTTCAACAGATGATGACTTTGGGCAAAATAGCGCAGTGTCATCGACATATGATCTCAGAATGCTTTCACTATGCATTGAAATAGTATTTATATAGATACGGAATAAGAGAGGTCCAAGCACCGATCGCTGGGGGACTCCAGCATCAATTTGTCTCAGAGACGATTTGTCATGGTTGATTATAGCACACTGCTGCCTAGAGGAGAGATAACCCCTAAATCATATGAGAATGTCTCTGTCCAGGCCTAGCTTAAATAGTAACCCTTTGTGCCAGACTCTGTCAAAAACTTTTGATATGTCACAAAACACCACACTGGAAGATTTGCGTTCTTCAAATGCTTTCGAAAGAATGTGATTTAACTCAATTAGATGATATACAGTTGATATACAGTTGGTATACAGTTGATATACAGTTGATATACAGTTGAAATAGGATTAGGGATTAAGGACCATGAAAGTTTGTTAAGGGAGGTTTATGCAGGAAAAACAGAGCCACCATGAATCCTGATCACAACTTGGCATTCCGTCACCATATTGATGTGATAGCGAAGATTTTTTTTTTTAATTGTACATACTATAGGTACGGGAATGTCAAATTTTATGTTTTTAATTCCTGAAAATCGTATAAGGATACTACTACTCCTAAACCGTTCGGTGAATGTTATCCAAATTTTGATTGAATGAATCTTTTGCATTAGAGGTAGGAATTTTTATACAGAAATTCGATTAGTCAATGTTTTCATAGGAATTTCTATACAGAGATTTGATTGATCAACTGTGGCAGGAAATTCTTTTAAAAACTGCTCATAGCCGCTTGTCAGTTCTTCAATCAAACTTGATTAAAAGCCATGATGGAGGCTTGTTTCAAGACTAAAATTGTGTGCATAAATTTCATTGTCAAACTTTATTTCGATGGGCATCTTGGTCTTACAAAATGTCTGTAAATGGTATAAAAACTAATACTAAACATTTGGTGGGATTTAACCAACATTGATTGAAAGATGGACCATATGTAACAGTTTGATTTGATTGGTAAGGTCTTTCGTGGTCATGTCTGACGTCAGAGTAAAACGTGGCTATTAATTATTTGGCATATTGTAGCCAATGCTTGTTGAAAAGAAATGATAAGAATTGTGTCTTTGTAAAAATTCTAATATTTCAGTTGAGCATCTCAGGTTCTTGCGCCTCTTGTAGGTTTATGCTTCTGGCGAAGCGTATGCTGTCATGTACTTTATTTATAGACTGGCCAGAGTTGTTTTCTATAAGCATGAGTTTATACGTACGTGTTTACATTTTTAACATGCTTTATTGATCTGATAAATAAATCATATCGTTCTCTGTAAAATTTTATTTATTTTCCTTTACAAACTTTCCTACCTATTTCATCCTACAATACATAGTATATATTTCAGATGTTAGGTTCACGGAAGGGCTGAATGCGATTTTGTTGTGAAGCAGTCGGTAGTAAGTTATGTTGCCACGACAACATTCTATGCGTGTAATCTGACGTGAGACCCTGTTGCAAAAGAGTGTGTTGATCAAATTCTGACGCGAGGGTACAACCTTATTTTAATATGTTCACAAGGTTGTGGGAAATGGTGGGAGACGGTTGTGCTCGTTGTTGTCACAGTGTCATTGCATGGTCGTAGTCTGACTTTAGACCGTGTTGCAAAATCAACTTTGTGCTGACCAAATTATGACGTCAGTGTACAACCTTATTTCGATGTTGTCACAACGTGGCGAAGCAGTTCTAAGGCGGTTGTGATCTAACGTTAACACAACGTCTTTAAAAGGTTATAGTGAGGACAGGAACCAGTAGCTAAAGAAGAAGGACAGATTGCAGCTGAATGATGTTTTCAAACTACTGCATCCGCACAATACAGTATATCAGTATCCTTATTCGAGAGAATTCACAGATGGAGGTTTGTTGTGTTTCAAATATTACCAGAGAATTGCTGGGTAATGTGCTCTCTTCACATTTTCTCTTTCAGATTCACTACTTGGTGGAAGTGTTCACAGTTTTGACATACATTGTATCGTCATTGAAGCTGCTCAAACATTTTAACCGTGTCTCAGACATTGTTTTGCATTTCCTCTGTCCATATCAAGCTATTACGAACGAGGGCGCTTGTTTCACAGCACCTTACCATGATGATTCTGTTTTACCATGAAGTAACATGGGATTATGGCCCGACCGCAAGCTATGAATGCCAAATCTCGGCTATGTATGCCTACATCTGATCAAATCCGAGATTTTAATATAAAAAGCACAAGAAATTTCTATATTTACGAGCTGATTATCAGCCAGACTAATTCAGTTGGTTGTATTCCTAGGCCTAGCGTATATAGCAAAGGTTTGGCAGAGACGTGCAGCTTGTTGCCATCAAAATTTAAGCTTAATTTGATGATACTGAAAAGGCGAAATTCCGCTAAAGAAAGTGCTGGCTAGGCCAGCATTTATAATAGATAGCTCTTATGTGTAATTACTCATGTTTTACTTCTGCATAATCCTAGTAAATCATGAGCAATCAGAAATTGCAGACCCTCGCCCCACCCTTTCTATCACACTATAAAAGGCTTTCGGATTTTTCCGATTTTTTCGGATCACGCCCAAAGTTTGCCATCCTAGTATATGTGCACACCCTTTCTTGTTTTAAAATGTGAGCCAAATATAATCCGTACATTCCGAAATATCCACAGTTTCAGAATTTGATCCAATGCCAATCCAGATTCTTTCCTCTTGCCCACGGCCAACATTTGGAAATCTTTTTGCAAGACAAATTCTTCGTTGTGGTAAAATCCGAGCCAAATCAGGTCAGATGGGGTTTTTAGATCGGCAGGCGTGCGGGCTGACTGGTGGGCAGGGCTGGCGGGTGGGTGAGCTGGTCTGATCGTGATACTCATTTCATGTGGTGGTGGTGGTAGTAATGGTGGTGGTTGTGGAGGAGGGGGCGGGTGGTGGGGTGGTGATGGTCGTGGTGGTGGTGGTGGTGGTGGTGGTGTGATTTATATAGATACACTAGGTCTTCTGAGCCAGATGGAAAGTAGAGCCAAACCTATGACGTCTCAGCTCTGGTCACCACGCGCCTACTGAATAGGTGGCCGAAGCCAGGTGCCGCAAGTTCAAAAGTTCCCAGACTGTAATATAGAATTTTCAAGATAATAAAACAGATAACTTTTGCAACCAACTAAAGGTCCATATTTCCATTTAGAAACGCGATCTAGATTTCAATTTTTTCAGGATGAGAAACCCTGACCCACTCCGCTACTTAGAGGGAAGGGAATACCTCACGGTTGCTAACCCTGCCCAAAAAAATCGGAAATTTACAACCAGTTCGCCCACCTGGAAAATTTGTACGCTCCTCCATTGGATGGGGTCGATTTATATACTTTGAATTCTGACTTCCCAGAATCACAATTTAATGATAACTATACAGCTAACTTGTTGATAATTTTGAAAGTAATTTAACTTGGGCCTGTTAGTTTCAGAATATTAAAAAGACGTTTTTTTAAATAGTAAAGCCACACAATTCGTAATTCGTACAACTGATGGACTAGTCCAGGTCCATACCGGAGTAGTGCTGTCAATTATGATTGCGATGTCACTTTATATGTGACGTAATTGATTATGACGTCATATGCTTAACAGACAAATCGGATTCGTCCATTAACCAACCAGATATGCCATTTTCTGGCAATGATTCACCCATTGACAAAGGCTGGTACGAGGTCCCACCAGTTGTACATCGCAGCCATAGCTGACGCTAGATGACCCACAATTACATCTATTCACAGATTTTCTATAGGCATACTGTAAATGGTAAAAGGTATGCAACTAGTTACTAGCTGTACTTGCAGAACCAAGCAGTTGCAGTGCACAGATGTACATGCACGTGATGAGATTTGCCACAGCATAGGCTGTCTCTCTGTCTGCCTGCCAGTCTGCCGTCCGTCCGTCTGTCCGTCCGTCCATCTGTCTGGCTTGTTGTTTGTCTGTATGCCTGTCTGACTTGCTGTCTGTCTGAATGCCTGCCCGCCTGCTTGCTTGTCTGCCTGCCTGCCTGCCTGCCTACATGTCTGCCTGCCTACCTGCCTGCATCTCTATCTATCTGTCTGTTGCTTTAAAAAAAACCTTCTACAGTGGAAGAGCTGCGATCTACAGTCTCGATATAATTGCTGTTGTGTGTTGTTCCTGAAGTAAACGACTACAACAGTTATGTATTGTTACACTTCATGGAATGATGTGCGCATATTATGCCCGTAGTTAATGATTCTCTTAATTCGTGTGACATTTAGCCAAATAGAGCATAGCTAATGTCGTATCCTTTGTTTCAGCACGATGACATTTTACTGTAGCAATAATCATACACATACTACTTACACATACACTGTTGAAACAAAATGTCAACAATTTTATTTACGAAATAAAAACGTTCATCTGCTTCGACATCGATCTTGTCGGAAGCTGTCTGTAACAACACCAGTTTAAAAAAAACATCGTCTTAAAAATAACCACAATGTGTCATGTTAAATGGATCTAAATTCTGAGACTTAATATTCAGCTATAAAAGCACAGTGCATCATGGGACGGTTGTTAGTTTGATGGGAGTTTAAATTGTAGTATTTCATATATATATATATATATATATATATATATATATATATATATATATATATATATATATATATATATATATATATATATATATATATATATATATATATATATATATATATATATATATATATATATATATATATATATATATATATATATATATTTATTTATTGCTGTGCGTGTAATGTCGATTGTTCAAGAAGCTTGGTAAGTATTGTATTGGTGAAAAAGTATCTTTTTCTCGGGATCACCATTTCTGTTTAAATAGAGACTAGGCCGGAAATCGTTCATCAACAGCATTTCAGTTAGTTAAACGTGCATATTCATACCAAAACGCTTGAAAATAAATTTGTTGAAATTGGAGACTTTTAGAGGCTTAAATTGTGCACCTCTAACATATCAAGATTTCATTCCGTATAAATTAATATAATTCTTTATACTTGTACGGTTGAATTAGGGGCTCGTGTCTTTATTTCAGTTTCGCAGCGTAAAATTTGTTATTAATTTAAGCGTCATGAAATCATCATTTCATTTCATTACATTGCCGTACACGATTTAACCCTTTCACCGACAAATCCCAGAAATTGTAAATGCTTTACGTTATATATCATATTCTGATGAATACTTTGAAATTAATTTGACTGGAAGCCGTTGCTACCCTTGGCAGCAATGGATCCCCGTCAAATTAATTTCAAAATGTTTAACAGCTTTTCTACAAGGTTGCCTTGAAAATAAGATACATGGAATTCCTGGGTCAAAGGGTTAAGCTTTTAAATGTATACAATTTTACAATTTTTTCTTCAAGAATTTTGGTGTGAATATACACCTTTAACCCTTTAAGCCAGGAATTTAATTTTTATTTTTCGAAATAATCATAGGCTTACAGGTAGGCGCTAAATTGCTAGATATTTTGAAACGAATTTGACAGGAAGCTGCTGCTGCCTGTAGGCTGCAACAGCTTCCAGTCAAATTAATTTTAAAATACCCATTTTGCTGCAGTCTACTTATTTCTTAGCCAGGGCCGGATTTAGATATGTGGGGACCCTGGGGCAAAGAATGAGCGGAGGGTCTGGGGGTCCTCCACCAGAAATTTTTTTTACATCTAGGTGCTCTGAGACGGCCAGAGAGTCCACTTTTATGGTGAATTATGGCGCTTTCTCTCGTTGTAAAATTATTTTATTTTGCAAATTTTCGTAATTAACATTGTTGCCGAACACCAAACAAGAATTGGGGCCCTCACAAATATTAGAATATAATTATAATGCATGAGTAAGAGTTCTAAACTAATAAAGATTGCTTTAAATGTCCTATAACTTCCAAAAAAGTGCATTCTTTTTTTTTCATTTTTAAATTGTGGGGGTCCCTTGCTTGTGAGGGCCCCGGGGCTTTTGCCCCGTTTGCCCCCCCCCCCCCTTAAATACGGCCCTGTTCCTAGCATAGAAATTACTTTTTCGAACTTTAGACCTTCTGGTTCAAATCGTTAACATGAAAATTTGCATAACAGAAACTATGAAATTTATATTATAAATTAAATTTCATAAGGACAGTAATAATATTAAAGGTACGTATTCCACAGCGACCAGCTCGTTATGGGTTTTTCGTCCGGGATATAAGATTGGACGAGCACGAGAGCGCGCGATTTACGACTTTCGGACATAGATAGCAAGCGCTCGATTTGTCTCTTCCAGCGCGCGCTCGATTTGTCTCTTCCAGCACTTGCATTTGTTAGCGTGAATAAATGCACACAAATCATCAATTTAAACTTTAACTTATCAGTTCATATTATTATAATTCTATGTAAATAAATCATACGGCTAATTCAAACTAATTCACCTTTCCAGAGTATCCATCCTTCATCAGACCTCGTATGACGTCATAATCAGCTCAGCGCGTGTATCATGACGTCACAATCATTACGTCAAAAAAGGTTCCATATAGACCGTCATCAAATCTCAAATAGTCTGACACGTTGTATGAATTGCATGTCTTTGTAATTCTTTGATATTTAATAAACATGCTGTTGAATATTTTGAAACTAGCTTGACTAGGCGCTGTTGCTGCCTTCGGCAGGAACAGCACCCAGTCAAATTAGTTTCAAAATATTCAACAGCTTACTTGTGTAGTTTTTTGGAAATTGATAGTCCTGGTGTTCAGAGATCGATTGATCCAAACACGAGCAAGGTGTGGGTGGAGCTTAGCTAGAGATGGATGGGCTATAGCTAAACCGGAAAGGTCCATTGGGTTGACTTCAATAGGATCGAAATTGCACTAAATACAACAAAAACAGATTAATTATTTCATGAATATTTCTAATTCAAAAAAGAAAATCGGGATATTTGACAGGATGTCCGGAAATCCAAAGCCCTGTTGAAAATCCACATTTTTTCCCCGGAAAATCCGGAGTGATGGTCGCGCTGATATTCACACTGAAATGCTTGAAAACAAAATTGTTAAAATTGTTTAGGCCTACTCTTAGAGCATAATGATGATTTCATTACGTATAAATTAGTCCCTAATTCAACTTCTCCAACTAAAAAATTATATTAATTTAGGCGGAATAAAATCATCTTAAGATTTATTTCGTTTCATTACACTAAGGTACACAATTTAAGCCCGTATTCTCAAAAAGGAGTTAATCGGGAATAATGCCATATGAGTCAGTTGGCGTTATTCCTGATTAAGTCTCTAGTGACAACACGCCCTAGCCTCTACAATTCTATTTTTCAATTCTGGTTTGAGTACGCACCTTTAATAAAGATCTTAAATCACGCGCAATAATACATTGAATTCCAGACACGTGTAACCATGGATTACATCGTTCAGAACTCGTCGTCTTTCGTTCCGGAATTAACTCTGGTCGACATACCAGCGACACCACCGCCTCCTGAAACCAGTACTCACTGGATCTGGCAATCAGTACTATGCGTTATAGCGATCGTAGCGAATGTATCTCTGTGGGTGTTGAACATCATGGACAAGAACCTACAGCGTCCTCTGTTTGTTGCGGTACTGAGCTGGACCACTGGAAATGTACTAAGCGCTGCGTTCCTTCATCCTATCAGCATCGATGCCATGCGATGGATGACCTACAACCATAATGCAGCAACATGCAAAATGATGTTTTTCCTTTCCTTTGCATCTCAGCCAATCGAAACCGGTCACCTTGTTTTAATTTCTGTAATACCTCTCGTACAGGAAGCTGTGGTACGCCTGACTGGTTCACTGTCCTCGACTAATAAGAAGATCGGGATCATGTGTTGTTTCATCTGGATTGGGAGCCTTCTCATATACGTAGACGTAATCTGCACAGCTGACATCCATATAAGCTCATTTCATGGCCATCACGGTGTACTGAGAACATGCCACAGTGCAACTCGGAGTGCCTGGAGCGTCATCGTGGAGTGGGTTGTTTTCGGCCTGATACCGGTCATTCTCGCTATAACATTTACCATTTGCTCGTGTCTTATGAAGAATGTATCGGCTCCATTTAAATCGCCCCACCCCTGGGACGACCTTGCCATTACAATCATCATTCTTCTCGCGTATCTTTTCTTGAAAATGCCAGCGCAGTTGGTCAATTTACTTATTTATGGGGCTGATTACACAAACATCAACATTCGCGTGTATTGGATCATAAAGTTTATCTCAATGCTGAACATAGGCCTACCGTCAGTGCTGCTTTTAGTGTTTCCAACGGCGTATAGACGCGCCCTCGTGCAGTTGATTCGCAAGAGGATCATGGGTAATGTTGCTACAGAAATGGCTGACATCACGCTAAAGGGCGTGGATAAGTGTTAACGCCTCAACCGTGAAGTTGGCGTCACAAATGGAGGAATTCAGTTTTAGCTATGCCCCACCACTTTCTAGCTAAGCTCCACCCACGCTTTGTCCGTGTTGGGATCAATCGATCCTTACACTCTCTCAATCTCAACTTCCAGAAAACTATACAGGTAAGCTGTTGAATATTTTCAAACTAATTTAACTGGGTGCTGTTGCTGCCTATGGTTTCAGAATATTCAACAGAATGTGGATTAAATAGTAAAAACATACAATTCGTACAGGTTGACTCACTAGTAAGCGTCTATGACGATTCATGACATAATTGATTTTGCCAACACGGGCAAAGCGTTGGTGGAGCTTAGCTAGAGATGGGCTGGGCATAATTAAAACTGAATTCATCCATTTCAAGAAACTATTGTTGTACATTTTGAAGCTAATTCGAAATTAGCATGTTGCTGCCATAGGCAATAAGATATTCCAGTCAAATTAGTTTCAAAATATTCAGCAAAATAATTTTTGCTTTGTAGGTAATTGTTCGGATAAAGTGGTATTTCTGGTTCAAACGGTTACGGTAGCCATGCTGAAAGACTATGGAAGACGTTTATGGGCGTCCAGTCAAATTATGTCGGCCTATAACGTCTTCCATAGCCTTTCGGTATACAGTCTGAATTTTGAAAAAAGAAGTCATGAGAATGTTTGCTGTGTTTCTAGTGATTTTAATGTTCTATATTTGTATTTTTTGTTCTATGCTTTTGGGACTTGAACAGGGCCGAACTTAAGGCAATGCAATACATACGTTTGCACAGGGCACCTTAATTTCCAGTGTGGTAAAAATAACCGTCAATACATCTTTTGTCTTAACTTTGGTGTTCCATACATAACTTTAAGGCCGTGTTCTCACTAGAGAGTTAATCCTGAATAGCGCCATACGTCAGTATGGCGTTATTCAGGATTAAGTCTCTGGTGAGAACACGGCCTGAGATACATACATAGCTGAGACACTTATAAGAATGATTTGGCTAATTTCGTCATGCATACATCCGACCTTAGGGCCCCCAACGGCATTAAAGTTGAAACAGGAATCTAGCTTTCTCGCGACTAGCTGGGCAGTTCAGATGTCCCCTGGTAAGAATTTCAAAAAATTTGTCACGGCCACCTGAGTCCTATGTTCGGTCCTGGGCTTGAATTTGAGTCTAATTTGTCTAATTTGAATATAATTTTATAGAATAGATTAAAATACATGTATATAGATATAGATAAGTTTTGTACTTTAACGCTTCTTGTTTCAATTTAACCATTTATTATCCTCACCGGCCAAGAATGGCATCTGCTCATCGTCTAATTCCAGGTCAAAGGAAGACTGCTTTTTTTTAAATTCTACCACTTGAATAACTGGCTTGGTAAAAGAGCCAGTCATTCTAGTGGTAAATTTTCAAAAATATTTTTCGTTTGATCTGTAAATGGACACTGAATATGTAAGTAAACGAAAATTTTGTTTCGCGTGACCACTAACACTTTAATTGTGAACCGGACCAAAACAACCTCTGCAGTAGTCTCGGGAAATATTCGTTTGCGGGCCAATAGAAATCTATGGAAATCTCAGTGGTGGCATTAAACAAATATCGTCTTCTCATGGTCTGTAAATGGATATTTTTTTGATAGAATATATATTTTCTTGAAAATTATTGATCATAAAGTGATTAATTGATATATGTAGTATTTTGAGCTCTTTGATTCGCTATTGACACAAGAGGGCTGAAATATTTATGATTTTATATATGACTTATTAAGATCGTTCAGTAGACGAAGAGTGTATATAATTCTTTACTCGGCAAACCTCGTTTAAACTTTTCATGATGAAACCGGCCCAAACCAGCCTCTGCTGTAGTCTTGAGGGAATGTCTAATTGCAGGCCAATTTTTTGATTAATTTTTACCACTGAAATTACTGGCTCGGTAACCGAGACAGTCATTCCAGTGGTAAATTTCCAAAATAAAATGTCTTATCCTGGCCAGCAAATGTGTAATCCATAAGGAACTATTTCGATTTGCTAGACCAAATTTGGTCATTAAAGGGTTAAAATGATATTTATTAACATTGTTCGATAATGGGGTGTGGTGGGGTCCGATCTGTCGCTCGGGTATGTGACGTCATGGTCAGAATAGGTCACATATTAACTAACGTCATAAGGAAATGACGTAGGTTTGACTCAAAAGGGACAAATGTTCGATAGTAGCGTCAGTATTCGCTGTCTAGCATAGTAGTCCAGTCAATCTAGGCCAAAAATATTTTAACCCGGAACAAATTGCAACAGAACTTTTTTTGCCTCGCCCAGTGTATAGGGGGCCATCATGTACAACATATCAAAAGTCCTCCAAAATTCCAATAGGGGAAAGGGTAAAATTTGCATAATTATTACCAGATTTGGGCCATTTCACCTGAAAAATCCATTTTTCTTTATTTCTTTAAAACCGGTATGTAATATATGTGTGACTGGGTATTTTTGGACTTTTTTAGTAATAAATGAATACGATTGACATATTCTCCACAAATTAAATGTATTGTGTTATGCCACTTGCATGAATTTACCTAATACCATCATTGATATTGATACAATACATATTATATTTTATTATGTCACGGTATTGTGTGTTTCTAAGCTAAGCTAAGATGAAATAGTATGGCATAGGTACCTGGTTTCTACTAATTTCATCTTGCATCAATTATCCAAGTCATCTTCCTCAATGAGCGTTATTGAATTCGAGCAACTGAGACCCTTACAGTCTTCGCAGGCGGATGTGAAGCTGAGCCCATGTTTTCTACAGGTGCATCTCTTTGATTCAAAGCCAGTTTTGCAGCTGCATCTAAATGAATACAGTAAATAGTCAGGTGCTGCCAGCATGTCAGTCTTAACAGGTAGCATTTGGTGGTTGAGAACTTTCCAGCCCCATTCTGTTGGATCCATATCTCCAGCATCTCCTCTCCAAACTTGAATTTGGTAGTACACGCGAAGACTGTGAAACTTTGCGGATGCGGGTGTTGGTGGTAAATCTCGTGCTTCAACATACTTGGAACTTTTTCAACCTTCTCCCTGAATCGCTTGTACCGCAAAGCAACTAGACTATCCATTGAAGTGCCATTGTATAGAATAAGCATTGCCTTCTCACCTGCTTTTATCACGTCATCTTTATTCGCATTACTCATTGTAAACACTTCAGCAATTTGAGAGAGTTCTTTGCAGCACTGGATTTTGGTAAGGGATGCAGATTTTCCAATTCCATAAAGCCTAGATGTTGAGTCACGGCCAAGGATAGCATGGATAAATAACAGCTGTGAGCACAAACAGAACCCGAGTTTTTCCTTTGCCATTTTGATATTCCACAGTCGGGGTTTCTTTGCATTTTGCTTTGGCTCTGGTCTGAAAAATAGCTGACAGCCATTCATATCAGTATGGTATAGAAGCAACACCAGTAGGTCGGTATCGTCTCCAACAAGAGCAGTATTTGTTGACTTTGAAGCCAAGATAGCCGTTTGCGTAATTAAGACATCAGCATCACCGCTTGCCTTTATCGTTAAGCATCCAGCCTGTTCGAGAGATGAACTTAAGATTGATATGAACCGATGTTTGTTCTGCTTGTTACTAAGAAAAGCAGGCTTACTCAGAGTTACAACTGTTTGCGGAGTCAGTACAACAGTTGCGCCTGATGCACGAGTTCGCCTCTTATGTGTTACATCTTTTATGTCTGGGCCTTGGTCATAACCATCAAAAACTACTGTAGCCTTTCCATATTTGCTTATGCAATATTTTACATATCTTTGACAAACATTTGCAAATGTCTCTCCACGCTGCCATGGAACACGGTGTAATAGAGCTCCTCCATCAAGCACATAGTGGACAGAATCTGGAAGGACTGCATCTTCATTTTGAATTAATTTCCACAATGCATCAGCAAGTGCCGGCTTATTTGCTTCCCATGGAAGAGATGAATTATCAAAGAGTGCGGGCGGATGAGTGCACAACTCATACTCAAAATAAGATGCTGGATTCCCTTTTGATCCATTTGTAGCAATTAAACTGAGTCTTTGAAATAGAAGTTGTGGATCAATTTGTACACATTCATCATCAATCTTGAGAGATGTTTTGGATGCTAAGGTAATAGCTTGTCTCTTTCTCTGGAACGAAATGCTTGATACGCATTGGCCACACATCGAATTAATAATTGATTCTCCAATATCTTTAGCATCGTCAACATTGACTGATTCATGTGCAGACAATCCACTAACAAGTCCTCTAAGAGAAGGGTCTGGTCCAAATGGATTCAGTTCACTAAGGATTTTGAGAATTTTGTAAGTATCATCCATATCACGCTTTATTCGAGATTGTGTGGAATCTTTGTATTGTTCACTTGAATCACAGTTTACCCCAGAGAGCTCTTGCATTGCATTACACACATCTGCACATGCGGGCATAGACAACAACCAAACAAGACGCTGAAGTTCTGTCATTCCACGACCTCGTGTTAGACCACCACTTGACTTTACACTTCTCATAAGGACCTGCTCAATAACTAGATCAGTAGATAGCCCTGCCCAATACCTATCACTTCGATGAATGACATGATGACCATTGAGGAAGCTGGTGTGTATATCTGGATGACTTTCAGGTATTTCTAACATCTTTTGTAAATATACATATGCAGACTTGGCGTACAGATTATGCCCAGCGGCTGCAAAATATGGAAGCATCTCACGAACGGTCTGAAGGTGCATGTTCCAATCACCAGTTCGTTCTGCCTTAATGAATTTGCGCAGAATGTCAACCAACTCCATATACAAAAGCCAGAGTCGTGCAGTCCTTTTATCTTTCATGACCACCTTCTCTGAGTTTAGTTTGTCCTTGACATCATGTAATGCATTTTCCGAGGACAATCTTGTAGCTACATACGGATTTTTGATAATGTCATCATAGAGCTCTCCAACTTTAACCAGACTTTTATTTAGGGAACTTTCAATCGTTTCATGTCCTGCAACATTATCATCATTGTCAAACAATTCTTTTGAATGCATTGCAGCGGAATATTCTACTGTGTCAACTTCAGCATCTGCAATTGTAGGTAGTGGTAGGTTGTATGCATTTGCAATCAAGATTGTACTGAGAGAAGCAAAGACCATGAGGTGTCCTCGAACTGCTCGAGAAATTGCCTTTCCACTAAGAATGTGTTTGACAGCATTCTCAGCGTAGACTACCTCTAGAATAGGCGCAAGACCGCTTCCTGCCATTAAGTGACCAATGCAGCCAAGGAAGCTCATCTCCATATGAAGACCTCCGAGTCTTAGAATAATTTGCTTTAATGGACTCCAGCTCGGCTCAATCTCTATGATAGTCATAGCTTTCCAAAATAAGGGCTGATCAAATGTAATCACGGGTGCAACATGGTATCGGTTTGCCTGTTCACAAACATAAGTCAAAGTGGAAAAGATGCAGGTCATGTTACTTGGCTCTAGATCTATCAACGGAAGGAAAATAACAGACGATTTACCTGGATAAACTCCTTGGTGAACAGTTTGCATCATGCCAGACCATGACTGTCTCCTTGAACGCAGAAACAAAGAGAAATCCCAGAGGATGTCAATGTCAGCTGTTGGGTCTGTTTGTTCCATCGCAGTTAACTCCTTAAAGGTCAATGGGAAGTTCCTGGTATGCTGAGACTCAAAGCTCCTGATACAGATCTTGCCAACTTGCTTGATATCTTCAGATGTTACATTTATCCTTGGAATAAGTTTGCACGAAATGTTTCCTGGTGTAACAGATGCAATGATTCCCATTCCATGAAATGTATTATGCCCATCTATTGTGCAAATATTGTGATCCACATTGTCGGCAACAAACTGAATGAACTCGCCTGATAATGGCTGTGGTAGATCTCCACCATGAAGTGATGCACTGCGCTCAAACCTCTGTATCTCCGCGTATGAACATCCAAATCCGTGCTTGTACAAGGTGTCAACAATAAATCTAGATCCAAATTTATGGTGCATCTCACATGACAGCCCGAACTGCAAAGGTGCCAAAATAACTCTAGGACGAGTTCCTTGCATAATAGCCTGTCCAACTGATGCCTGTTTCATTTCTGTGTCTTTTCCAGTAAACAAAATCCGCAATAATTCCCGCAGTGTCTGTGGTAAATAATTCAATGCCTTTACTGGGTCGCTAATTTGCTCCCTTGATGGATAGCTTTCAGATGATGTGCATGAATCAATTAACTTAATATCGTGTCTAAGCAGCTTGGCAGCTGTCTGGATGATTAGCATGCTCTCTGATTTGGAATCCTTTCTCTTCTGTTCCTTATAGAAGTCAGTCAAAATAGTAGATGCTTTAGAACGAAAGGTAACAACGTTTGGCTTACCATTCACAGTGCTAATAAATATTTCATCGCCATAATTATCTTTTATTTTATCCTGCATGTATTTTGTACTGTATGCTTTATTCTCTTTATCATCGAGATACTCTTGCATTTTATTAACGAGGTCGTGCAGGGTCAGCTGCTCATCATCATTATTTTCAAGAAATGCCATTGTCGCACTAAATGCTCTTACTCTGTCCAAGTCTTCTGGCCTTCCATGTTTTTGGGATGAGCAAGATGAGTGCAGCTGAGGGATATTTTTCATGGTTCGAAAATTTACGCTGCAGCTTTGATGGTATACTGCATTGACAACGCATAAATCCGGCGTGAAGGCAAGCTGCCCAGCTACAAGTTTGCCCCATTCGTCATTTCTCTGCTCACAGGCCTCGGCGATACTACATTGAAAGTCATGAGTACTTATTGGATAAATATCATAGCCACGTTTCTTTCCATCTTGAATTTTGCAGGGTATCCGCATAGCAAACAATGTTCACTAAAATTGAATGTTGGACTTTCTGAACGGAGTGTTCGCATGGGTGGCGGAGATTGTTCAATTTTCTCTGCGTCACGGGCAATCCGCTTGGGATCAATGAACTCCCGTCGACATTTTACATGAACCCTCTGTCCTACTTCAGCTATGACATCGCTTTCACGGGCTCTGCTAGCATTGTTAATACCGTCACAGCCTTTAACTCGAAGCTTAACAGTTTGTGAGCCATTTTCTAGGCTCTGGTTACAAATAACGCATGTATCTAAATCCATGTCCATATTCTGATTGAATTGTATAGAAATGTATTCAAATTGTGAGATAAAAGTGAAAATTGAAATGCAATTTATTTTAGATAAAATTTTAAAAGCGAAAAACAAAATTAAACTTACTTTAAATATCATTTTTTTAAATTACCCCGGCCCTGTGCATACAACCATATTTAATCTGTGGTTTGGAGAATTTGTACAAGTGGTTCAAGGCAATATTGCCAATTGCTTACTGTCTTCCGTGACGATGAAATTCAGAGCTTAGACAACATTTCTACTTCGTTTATTTGCGGAATGAAGCAGGTAAGGGAAGTTTCATTATTCGGATAATGGCGGTAGCTAAATATGCGAATTTACCCACTTTCCCATCGAGGGATTTTGGAGGACTTTTGATATGTGACACCTGGCAGTCCCATGAATGCGGCAGAAACGAAATAAATTCTGTTGCAATTTGTTCTAGGTTAATTTGTAGTTTTACTGGACTATAGGGTCCTAGAAATACTATTAGCGCCAGAATTAGACACCTATTTCTGCGCTTCGGTAGGTCCGACAGTTATCCGCCCTGCACATTCAGGTTCATTATACTCTCTATTCTGTTATATTACGTCAATGGACCTTTCCAGTTTAGGTACGCCCCGCCCACCTCTAGCTAAGCTCCACCCACACTTCGCCGTGTTGGGATCGATCGATCCCCGAATGCACTGACTATCAATTTCCTAAAATACTAAACAGATAAGCTGTTGAATATGTTGTAACTAACTTGACTGGGTGTTATTGCTCTGTCAAATTAGTTTCAAAATATTCAACAGAATATTTATTAAATAGTAATACATACAATTCGTACAACAACGTCTTCAATTATGCGTTCGTGACGGACTTATCTACGTCACTCATGACGTAATAATGACGTCATTGTTTATGATATCTTCTTACACATCACGTGGTTGATTATGACGTCATATGATGGATAAACTTGGAAAGGTCAATTACGTCACAAGTAGGCTGCCATCACAATACATATTGGAGTACCTAGCTAGCTTCGTCATAATTTACAATTTTAATAAACTTCTGTGTATTTGGGAGCTTGTTTGCCTATGGCAGCAAAATCCGCTGATCAAATTGGTTGCAAATTATTCAACGGCGTTCCGGTCTAGTGACCTGATATTAGGGTTCTGGGAATCCAGGGTTCGAAGAATATATATAGATCCCAACACGTGCAAAGCGTTGACGGAGGTGGGCTAGAGATGGGTGTGGTATAGCTTGAAATGGATACCTCAATTGAAGAAAATAATGATAATAATGTCTATGAAAATAATGGAAGAGACATCTCCCACATTAGCGTATTTTGGGAAAATACCTTCTCAGAATGCAATGCATTCCTGAAAAACTTTTTTTCAAGTAACACGCGTACACAATACGTACCATTGATGGACTATTAAACGTTCATGACGAACTTAGATACGTCATTCATCACGTATTTTGATCGTGACGTCAGCCTACATGCGACGTAAATGATTATGACGCAATATACTTGAGTGGCAGATTGGATTCATCCATTATCTTGCTGTTTCTGGTACTTTACAAACTTATCGTATAGTATAGTTCCTACTATGTAACCGCCTCATCCTATGCATTAGAAACTTGACATTGAAGTGGCTGAGTCTGATACGGAAAATCCTATCCAATGTTACTCTCGCATCCGAGACAAGATCGATGACTTCGCTGGATCGTGGCAAAGTGGCTTCAAACGTGGACGCAGCTGCGCGGACATTGTATGGGCTCAACACATGCTTGTGTCGGTAGTCATTTCCAAACACTGGGATTTCCACAAAATGGGCATTGACATGCCACAAGCCTTCGACACAATTAAGCGCTCAAAGATCCTATAGATGTACTACGCCAGGCCAGTTGTAATGAAGATGAGCTACGACTAGTGAGACTACTACTGGCAGACACCAAGCTGAGAGTACGAGTCAAGTCAGAGAAGTCAGTAGAGTTGGAGACATCAATCGACTCCACACAGGGATATGGTTTATCCCCGGTGCTTTTCATCTGTTGCATTACTGCTGCATTAAAATCCGTACGGGAAGGTTCCACAGGACCAAAACCCCAGTGGCAATACTGGGTATGCCGCTAGAAATGGAATATGCTGATGATGTGGACTTCATAGATGAGGAAAATGAAACCCCTTGACGAACTTCTCCCAATAGCTGCAAGCAGACTAAAGATGAGAATCTCTTTATGAATAAATCCAAAACAGGGTTCACCCACATATACCTATCTACAAAGCATGAAACTAAAGAAAATGACGATCCGCTTCGTGGCGGCGACCCATGGAGGAAAAGTAAAATCCTGGGCTCACTGCTTTGCATTACTGCTGACATTGTTGCACGCTGCGTCATGGGGAACATAGCTTTCCAGTTCCTCTGGAAGCTATGGATTCGTAGATCAAAGATGCCCTAGATTAAAAGGCTACGTTTATATAATGCAACCTGTGTATCCTTGATGCCGTTTAACTGTAACAACTTGGCAGCTTCAAAAGCAGCTCTAGACAAACTATATGCCTGCCCCAGAAAACACGTATGCACCATCACTGGACACAGATGGCCAGACAGCATAATTTCCAATGAAGCACTATACAAGATGTGTAATATGTCGCCGCTGTCTGTAAAAGTCGCCCAGCAAAGATGGTCCATGTTTGGCCATGTGGTAAGGATGCCCGAAGATACACCAGTACAGAGAGCCTTGGAATTCACCCTACTCGGGGCCAGCAAATGCAAAGCCAGGCGAGGACGGCATTGCCAAGCGTGCTACGAGGTGACCTCAGGAAAGCAGGACTCTGTACACTCAAGTCAAGAATGAACCTGAGGAAGCTAAGAATTATGGCTGAGGACAAGACATAGTGGACAAAAATGAAGAAGGACTGATTGCAGCTGTAGAATGTGTCTACTACTACAGCCGCAGAATACAGTAATCATACATAGTCTGATGCATCGTAACCCTTTATCACTTAAATTTCTTCAAGAAAATGTCATTTTTTCCTATTCAAAATGTCTATTTGCAGACCAAGAGAAGACTATTTATGAAAACTTACCACTGGAATGGCTGGCTCGGTTATCAAGCCAGTTATTAATGTGGAAAATTAAAAAAAAAATAGTCTTCCTTTGGTCTGCAAATGGTCATTTCTCAAGACCACTAGAAGGGCCGTTTTTTGGCTGATATGAGTGTTAAGGGATTATTGTTATTTCGTTGTTACGACTGTCCATGCGTGCAGATATCCTGTGAAATAATCCTGTATAAATCTCTGCCCTTCGTGTGCACGTCCCAATATTCTTGCAATATTTTAGGTGTGATATTTAATTTTAATAAACTATTCGCCCCTGGCTGTGACTGTCAAATTTGGAATTTCGTACCTCGGTACTATTTACTATAGCTGTTTCTGCCGTGGCATCTGTCGGTTCGTTGCCACGTATATCTACGTGGCTCATACCCATGTTGACCGTCTTATTAGCCATACATAATAGAATTTGACCATGCAGCACACAAAAGTGAGACTCGGTTGTTACATAAGGTTTGGTTTGGACTCAGTAGTGGGCTTTTCTTCAACATTTCAGCTCTATATATATAAAAGTTTTTTGGGGGTGTATAGATAAAGGTATGTTCATTGACTCCTGCGAATAGGCCTGCTCCACATTCACCTCATTCCGGCATTTTGGAAGCATCTGTACTACTACTGCTGCTGCTGCTGCTGCTGCTGCTGCCGTTGATACTACTACTACTACTACTACTACTACTACTACTACTACTACTACTACTACTACTACTACTGCAACTGCTGCTGCTACCGCTAGTGCTACCGCTACTGCTACCGATACTATTGATGCAGCTGCTGCTTCTGATACTACTACTACCACTACTACTACCACTACTACTACTACTACTACTACCACTACTACTACTACTACTACTACTACTACTACTACTACCATACTACTACTACTACTACTACTACTACTACTACTACTACTACTACTACTACTACTACTACTGATGCTATGCGGAATTGCAGGATGGCGGTTCGATCCCCGACCGGGGAAATGATGATCAACAAAGTAAACTAACGGGTGCACTCCGTAGGCGGGGTTGGCAAAGAAATTGGAGTCATCGCGCTCTCGGTTCAGATTGTTAGTGCAAAATTTGCGTAAATTTCAAAATGGAGGACATCGATGGCTTGTCATGAATAAATGCATATAAAAGTTTAATATTTCATTAAATAACTTAGGTTTGATGCTACATCTGTCATCAAAAATTATGCTTTCCTATTGTATGGCAATGTTCCCATGTCCCTATTCCTTCCCACTTTATGTCATACGGACGCTTTTTGACGTCTCACCGCAGAAAAATAACCCATTTTCGTAGGTCATCAAAACAGACGACAGAAAGGGTTAATGGGGACTGGTACCCGGTTTCAAATTTTCGACAATAGTAATTCAATGTGGAACCGGGTACCAACGAACTATAGTTAACTATTCAGCTTTCGCCTTGACCTAGCGACTGCGCATGTTCATTAAACCATGAAACTGACGATAGTTAGTGAGTCGAACTTGACCCAAGTATAGTGATGCTGGAAATGATGATGATGATGATGATGATGATGATGATGATGATGATGATGATGATGATGATGATGATGATGATGATGATAATGATAATTTTGTTAATAACGATAACTGTATAACACCGACCATTCACACTGTAAAATGTATGTATATCTGTTTCCCCATATACTTGTGATATGTCTGGATTTAAATAAATTCAACTGAGTTGAATTGCATAAAACTTGGTTTATTCTTTCCATTGTGTATCTATATCTTCCACAGCACAATGGAGTAATCCACTTATAGCTCTTCCCAGCCCACCTCTAGCTAAGATCCGCCCACCCAGTGTTGGAATCGATCGATCCCTGAACTCCCTGACTATCAATTTCCAGAATACAGGTAAACTGTTTAATATCTTGAAACTAATTCGACTTGGTGCTTTTGCTGCCTATAGCATGTTTATTTGAATGAGGAAATGCAGGAATATTGGCGTACGCTACTTGATATTATTGGCCAACGGAAAACATACCATTGATCAATGGGACAGCCATCACTGACACTATTGTCAAATATCTCAACTGTACCAAGCGATGCCATTTCAAATGGGGCAATGGTCACAAGCAAAGAAATTGAGCAGGAACTGCTAAACTATTGGTATCCTAGACACTATTGGCCAATGAAAAGTATCATTGGCCAACGGGGCAGGTATCCCTGACACTATTGAACAATAGTTCAAATAGATGGTTACTGAAGGAACATATATGCTTCAGTTGCTCCTTTTCGAGCTTCCCATATTGGGATTTTCGCTACTGTGTGAATCTTTTTTGGCCCACATGCGTGTGTGCGTGTGTGAGTGCATGCGTGTGTGCTTCCGTGAGTGCGTGCGTGCGTGTGCGTGTGCGCGTGTGTGCGTCCGTGTTTGGTTGCGGCGGTGATGTTGGGAATAAAAGGTATACCGCAGTTTCCTTGGAATTTAAAATAACTCAAACTCAATCAGTTGTATTATAGCACTGTAGTGTTTACTACGTTTTGTGTATAAGTTAAACTCTAACAAAGACGTCAACAACACTTATTTGACACGTTATTTACACATGTTATCAACCTCAAGAGAGAGAGAGAGAGAGAGAGAGAGAGAGAGAGCGACGTGAAAATGGCGATTTTATCAGATTTCGTCGTTGTCAGCTCTCTCTCTATTGTGCGAAGTGTACTTAATTAGTTATAATCTGGCAGTGTCAAAACGTGTGCCTATTTAGCACTTATGCTGCTTAGATATCAGAACATAATGGAGGGATCCGATCGGTCACTTGAGTCGCTGAAGTCATAATCAAATACCTAGCATGTTAGTAGACATCAAACTCGAAATGACGTATATAGCTCCGTTATGAAAATCGAAATGTTCGTCACGAATGTACGAATTGTATGTATTTGATGAATTTACAATTTCATACACATTGTGTTGAATATTTTGAAACTAATATGAATGGGGCCTGATGCTGCCGTAGGCAGTATTAACACACACACACGCACGCACGCACGCACGCACGCACGCACGCACGCACGCACGCACGCACGCACGCACACACCACCCCTCAAGTCAAATTAGTTTCAAACTATTCAACAGCGTACCTGTATAGAGACACTGCGAATTCGGGTTCAAAGTTTCAAATCCCAACACGCGTAAAAGGTGGACAGAGCTTATATAAATGTGCGGGATATAGCTAGAAATGTGCGAGACATAGCTAGAAATGTTCGGGACATAGCTCGAAATGTGAGACATAGCTCGAAATGTGCGAGACATAGCTCGAAATGGACCCCTGCTTTAAAACCCTTACCACACCGATGTCAAAACTTTTAATTCTCAAATAAAATTCAAAGATGAACGGGTGTTCATTTTTCAACAAATCTGGTGGAAGATGGTGTTGTCGTAGATGCACACCAGCTTCTTTGTTATGTATACGGTAGATAGAATATTGATATCAGAGTGGTAAGTAAGGGTTAAGAAACCACATGTCTAACGGCCAGTTCCATTGACACAGATTAATTGATTTCAACTGACATAGAATGAGCATTTATTTGGAATACATTGGAATGTTGGAATGTAATTTAGAAGTAATACTACTGCGCTAATTTCCATATCTGACACTGATACCTAAATGATATGTGCAGGATAGAATCAATATGTCGCCTACTGGGGGATCGATAGATCGATCAATAACCGTCATTCAATAAATCAGTTAGACATTCGCTTTCCCACTCGTTCATCCACTCACTGATCCACTCACCCACTTGCTGGCACACGCACGCACGGGCGCGCGCTCATACACACGTTTACTCACCCCTCCACCACCCCGGCCACCACCACCCTATCCCAAGCCCACACACCCACCACCCACCTCCTCCTATCCCTCACACCAAACAGTAACCCCAACCTCATGCGCGCAACCAACCCCCCCCCTCCACCCACCCTGCCCATCCGCCCTCCTGCCCCCAGCTTGACCGCTCGCGCACTCACTCGCCCTCACCCGCCCACCAACCCACTAATACATCCACCAACCCACCAACCAACCAACCCACCCTCCTTCCATCGCTCGCTCGCCCGCTCGCCCGCCCATCCTGGCACCTACTAACCATCTTCATCATCATCATTTTACGAGGCATAAGCTGCTCACTCACTCACTCACTCACCCACTCACTCTCTTTTCTCTTTTTCGCCCGTTCACCCACCCAGTCACATATTAGCACATCAATACGTGTGCTCAGGAAGATACTAACTATGTTCGCTGCGTAGAATAACTTACAATGACCTTAGTCTGGGCGCATACAAATTATTCACAGTAGAGCTAAGAAATAACTTATCATGTTTCCAGAAATAAAATAAAATGTACTGTTGAATAGTTGGAACAAAATTGGACTGGAAGACAGTGATGCCCAAATATTCAACAGATCATTCCTTACATCGTCTTCACAATTGTACAATCTAAAACATGTTTCTGTTTTTGAAAACATACTAACTTATTTCTCAGCTGTATTGTAGCCCGCTTACTATCTCACATCTAGAATACTCTTTCGGTAATATTAATTGTGTACATAGAATTATCTTATTATGTACACTCTACATAGTATTACATTAATTTTAATAATTCTTAATTAATAATTAGCATCAGTCAGTCGATAAATAACAATTTAGTACGTAGTCATCGCGTACAGTACCACGCACTACACATACGTACGCATGCACACACGCAGGGCCAATATATACATAAACACATACTAAGATACATACGGCGAGACAATCTAATACATGTCTTTTTAACCCTCGAATTTCGTCCCAAGAAAATTTCAATTTTCTCATAGAAAATGTCAATTTGCAGACCAAGAGAAGACTATCGATTATCGAGCCAGTCATTCCAGTGGTAAATTTTCAAAAATACTCTTCTCTTGGTCTGAAAATTGACATTTCTCAAGACCACTACAGAGGCCGGTTTTGGCTGATATGAGTGTTAACGGGTTAAATGTGAACTAGAAAGCCCTCAACGCATTAATCATTACAGATCAAAAACGACAAATTATTCATGAAGCATGGAATAGTTTCGGCATATTCCGTTGAAAGTTTTGAAACTGATTGGACTTGGTTCCAATCAAATTAATTTTGAAATACACACAACAGCCTTCCTGTATAGATGCATTGAAATCGAAACACTGGCATTTCAAGGATTGACAGATTTGCAATACGCTTATAGCGCATCAACACCAGCGCCTGTTCAATGATTATGTTAAGTGGGGGTCGGGGTCCTTTCCTAACCCCACCCCGCCCATTTCTACTTTAGCTCCGCCCACTTTTTGACGTGGTGGAGCTGATTTATATACTTTGAACCCTGAATTCACAGATTCCTGACTATAAGGGCAGTATACGGGTAAGCGGTTGAATGGAGGATTCCAGTTTATCCATCAATCATATGACGTCATAATCAACTACGTGACATGCAGGATGACGTCATAATCAATTATATCGTCAGGAACGCTTAATTGATGACGGACTAAGCATTAGTGTACGAATTGTATAGCTTTACGATTCAATAATCATTATGTTGAATATTTTGAAACTAATCTGACTGAGCCATATGCAGCACCAGCACCCAGTCAAATTAGTTTCGAAATATTCACTAGCTTACCGTTATAGTGTTCTGGAAATTGACAGTCGGATAGTTATAGTTCAGGAATGGATCGATCTCAACACGGGTGAAGTGTGTGTGTGTGGAGCTTAGCTAAAGGTGGGCGGGGCACAGCTAAAACTGGATTCCTAATTTAGTCACTCTTTACTAGGTTACCTGACTCGCCAAGGCGTGAGGTTATAACTTTGACGTCATGCACGTGCAATGGACCCGGAAGCGTAGTATTTGGCTTCCTTTCGATGGCCAGCTTATATAACGGCAGGTAACAAAGATTTCAGACAAGCGGCTTTTTTAAAAACTTTTTCAACGAATGACTCCCCATATCTCATTTACTAGGCAACCATACAGGAACACTTTTGGATGTTTTGAAATTAATTTAACTGGAAGCCGTTGCTGCCTTAGGCAGCAACGGCTTCCAGTTAAATTAATTTCAAACCATTAAACAGATGAAGTCTTATGCCTTAAAAATATATGCTTTTTCAGGGATTTGTCAGTGAACGGTTTGCGCGCAACAGATGAATGCAGGGATGGGTTCTGCCATTCGAATACCTCACGTCATTATCAAATATGCCAAGCGTTAGCTGACATCCCAATCAAGATGACCTAGGCCCGTCACGAAAATCGAAAAGTCGGTCTAATAGCCATAGGCAGCAGTAGCCCCAGTTAAATTAGTTTTTAAAGGTTCAACAGCTTCCGTGTATAGTTACCTTGAAATTTATCTTAAGGGAGTTTAGATTTAAAAGTTTCAAATTGATTCCAATAAGCCTACACGTAAAAAATGGGCATGTCTCAGATAGAAATGGGCTATGCGTAGCTAGAAATGGGCGGTGCGTAGCTAGAAATGGGCGGTGCGTAGCTAGACATGAATCCTTCTATTGAAAATCGCGATGTTAAGATGGTGGAGTGTTTTAAGCAGGTGGTTATTCGGGCAGATTTGAACTGCTGACGCAGCCTTGATACACAGTTAAACCTGTCGGACCGACCACCTTAAGAATACCATAGTGGCCCCTAATAGACAGATCATCGATGGTTGATCTCCATTAATCATAGGTACTCTTTATAGAGTTAATGACTTAGTTACATGAGTTTGAAATTTTCACGAGGGCCTAATTCTCGAGTGAGGTAGACACCCATACATACAGATAGACAGGCAAGCAAGCAAGCAAGCAGGCAGGAGGCAGGCAGGCAGGCAGGCAGGCAGGCAGGCAGGCAGGCAGGCAGGCAGGCAGGCAGGCAGGCAGACAGGCAGGCAGGCAGGCAGGCAGGCAGGCAGGCATATTCACTCAGTACTCTCCACGCACGTTCGCACACATACGCACACCGCTCTCACGCATGCGACGAGGCAAGGCACGCGCGCACGTACACACGGACAACACAATGCTAAAGTAGTGTCAAGACAGGTAGTACACAAATTATTGACATAATTGCTTTGTATAATTCTTCTTTGTACAAATATTTACAATCAAATAAATTAGCGGCGGTTAGCAGATCGTCAGCACTACAACGTTGTTAGCCTTTACTATATATATTTACAAACTATTAGTAATAATAATAATAATAATAATAATAATAATAATAATAATAATAATAATAATAATAATAATAGTACATTTGGGATAACACTGTTCATCCCGAACTTAATGATTATTTTGAAAAAAGTTTGACTAATGGTCGTCTCTGCAACGGCACTCTACATTGGCTAAGTTGTTTCCAATGCAAATCAACACAACATTAACATGCAGCGAATAATCAAGCATGTTTCTCACAATAAAGTGGATTAACCCCTTTTTGACGAATCCGGCCAAAGCTGCCTATACAGTGGCCATAAGGAATGTCAATGTGCAGGCCAAGAGAAGACTATTTTTGAAATTTTACCACTGAAATTACTTGCTCGATAACCGAGCCAGTCAATTCAGTGGGCAATTTTCAAAAATAGTCTTCTCTTGGCCTGCAGATGGGCATTCAACACGGAAATATTTTGATTTTTTTTAAATAAAATTTAGTCAAGATGCAATATTTCATTCCATCCATTCAATACAGAGCCAAGTTGGGGTTTCGCCGTCGTATCGTAAACGCTGGATTAAAAAAACCCGACACACACGGGCCAAATTATTGAACACAACTTGTTGGGCAAGAAATTTGGATGAAAAAACCCCGATACACACGGGCCAGTTTTTGTACAACTGTTTTGCTGAATGAAACGGTTGGATGGAATAACTGGATGGAAACAGGACCACATTCCATTTTGTCCAGCCAGCTTTGTACAGCAAACAACATGTTGTAAGTGTGTACACTCGAACCAAGTGGTTGTATGCAACTTGTTGTACCGTCTGTATTGAGATTATGCTTCATGCCGAGAATACGCCTCTACCGGCCATCATCAAAGCGACGGAACTACGTTTTCAAAAAGGTGGGACAAGGATTTGCGTATGCCGTTTACAGTAAATAATGATATCTCATGAACCACTGTGGCAAGAAATGATCCGCAGTGGTGCGTTTACAGCCTACAAAGGGCTATGCTGCAGATAGACTGAGTCCCAGTCTGTCAGCTTCCCAAAGTAGAGTCTGCGCAACATGCTAGTAGTTGTGATGACGTAACAAGACGGCCGTTCATTACATTAAAGGCGTGTTCTATGCACGAATCCATGCCTCAGCTTTTACATTGGCTAGTGCTAGTATCCTTTGAAGATTCTACCGATGGAAGCAATCTCGTGTACCAGCTACGTTTACGATACGACAAAAACAAATTTCTAAAATATGTGTCAGACTTTCAGGGAAGATAGAGTGGGGTAGTTTCCAATACACAGTTTTTAGACCTGATTTTACTAGAGAATAGGTCTAACATTGCGCATGTGCAGCTATCGTTACTCGATCATCACGATAAATCGATAAATAGGCCCATGCTACTTTCTAACTGATAAGGTCCCGAATATGGACCATCCATATCTATTCAGAAAACTGATCACACGGAGCGTCCTTTTCCCCGATAACGCTGGTTACCGGGCCGTATTGTTCCGGTACAGGCCCCATAACCCGCGTTATTAGTGTTAGGAAACAGTTTTGGAACCAGTCTGTCTCCTGGTAAGAGTCTGTAAAATTAGCCACGCAGCCAGCATTCCTGAGTAGGCCTATGCCCTATATCTGTGTGAAGGTTCGTGGTGGCTTTTTCAATAGCCTTCTACGTCGTGGACTAAAGTTAACAGTGCCTTTCTTGAGCGTGGTCAATTACAGCATACGTCGCAACAGTGTAGCACATGGCGTTGTTAGATCTGTACAATCCTGTTTAGAGTAGCACTCTACCTTTCACAGCCGACGTAGCATTAATAGGAACCAGGAATGACGTCACTGATAAGTGTGGGCTACGTCATAGGCGCCATCATTCACTTACATGTGTGGATATCTAAGAAGGTCTCGCACGTCTTACACGAAACATAGCAGCACCAATGGAATTTGCACTGACACCGCTCCACAATGCGGACAATCTGGGTATTGTAACCCCGCCCACAGCACAACAACTTACAACTCTCCACGCCATGTGTCGTCCTGTTACATATCCGTCCTGTGGTTCCCAGAATTCCGTTTTCCGGATCTGGGCGGCAGTAATTTGGCGAGCGATTCAGAAAAACCAATTCGTCATTATCTACGGACCTATTCGGACCGTGACGCACTCTTCTCCGTAATTTCCTACGAGAGCGTGGTGCCACGGCAACGGCAGATATGTATTTTTGTTTCAGCATCTGACCAACTTGCTCGAACGATGGCATGCTCTTCCAACAGGTCTTTACCGCGCACGACCCTGAAACGCCATGGCAACGACACTTCAGATGCATGTTAGCCTCAATCGCCTGCGAAAATAATAATAATAATAATAATAATAATAATAATAATAATAATAATAATAATAATAATAATAACGACGACGACGACGACGACGACGACGACGACGACGACGGCGGCGGCGGCGGCGGCGACAACAACGACGACGACGCGGAATCCTAATTCAGCCATCAATAACTTTCTCAACGGAGAATTTTCTCAAGAGAGGTAAATCTTTAGAGATCTCGACCGAGCCGGATAAATTATCTCCCTTTAGTACGGGTGCGTCTCCTATTGTTGTCGTGTGTGGGTGTGTGTGATTCATCTATCCCGTATGCTAGTCAAAACAGCTCATCTTCTAGGACTTTGTCGGATTTACATTTCACATGTCTTCGAAATGTGTCTTAATTTCATATTTTGAAACTCGTCGTTCCCCGTCAATTTTGTCACGAAAGTGTATCAATCTGATGAACGATATCTGTTTTTAAAGGTTTGGATTTGATATAGCACATATTCCCAATCTCTGCAGTGGCGCTGGCAGGGTGTGTGTCGGGAGGGGAGGGGGCGGTTACTCCCCCTGAGCCCTTCCTCCCAATAGTGGCGGCTAAATCATGTGTAAAATATAATAATTTAACCATGTTACCAGCCTAATGGTTCATATTTACCTCTAGGAATGCACGAGAGGGTATGTGAGAGAATGCAGATTTCAAAATTTCCAGGGGCAGGGTGCATTTTATACCCAGCGACACCTTTTAGTAGTGTATGTTCCCCGTGATGTCAAAACCGGACTACACCACTGAATCTTAGCCGGACACCGTCCAGTAGTCGTCACCACTGACTAACTACACCACAATCTGACTAATAGAGTGACCCGATCTCTCCTAAATACGTTGCACGTTAGCTGACGGCACAATCAAAATGCCGTAGCCTAGCTCCGCAACGAAAATCGAAAGGTCCGTCATGAAAGTGTATGAATTGTATGTCTTTGATTACTTGAAAATTTAATAAACATTCTGTTGAATATTTTGAGACCAATTTGGCTTGGAGTTGAGTCCTGCCATGGGACAACAGCTTACCGTAAGTATGGGAATCAGATTTAAAAGTTTCACATCCATTCCAACCATCGTAAAATATGGGGGAGCTTAATAAGAAATGGGCGTGGTATAGTTAGACATAAATTGCCCCCATTCGATTTGTCGTGAACAGTGGGCCAAATAACAAATTTATTACGCTTGTCAGCCAGGTGCACGATACAAATGTAATTTGAATTTAATATTATGTTGATCAATTGACGAAAGTTAGCACCGCCACAAGCAGCACAACCACCAACCCAGCCACCCTCACCCCTCAGCCCCACCGCCAATCCCACCCACTCCTGCAAGCTTTTGTGAGGAATATAGCTGTGGATTTGGCCCAGTGTCCCTGATGTGACTTTGATAGTCCGTAGATACAATGGGCCAGTATTTACGAAGCTAAGAAGGACAGGTGTATGACTGAGCACTCGTCAAATGTTTGACATCTCAATATAGGTATCCGGTATGTCACTCAAATATATGACGTCATAATAAGTTACGTCACTATGTAGCTGACGTCACAATCATATAGACGTTTCTATCTCCATTTTGAATATCGAAAAGTTCGTCAGCGATGTTACGACTTGAATGTCATTGGTGAATTTCCAATTTAATAAGATTTCTGTTGAATATTTTGAAACTAATTGGATTGGGAGCTGTTGCTGCTGTAGGCAGCAACAGCCCCCAGTCAAAATAGCTTCAAAATTTTCAACAAATTACCTTGAAATTTAGATTATGGATATTCAGGTTTAAAAGATTCAAAATCTAATCGATTCCAACACGCGTAATAGTAGGTGGAGCTTAGCTAGAATGGGCGGGGCATCGCTAGAAACGTAATACTTAATTATAGGCATACGCAAATGAATTAGACAACCATGATGAGTGTATTGATAGCGCCTACCAATTAAACTGAAACTATATCCAGTGACTAGACTACAGTGAAATTATTTCTTAAAATCTGCACCCGGATTCTTAGATATTTATAGAGGTACGTTTGCAATCACATATCCGGTAATTTAAGGTGCCAAAGGTTTACCTGATCCCATGCACTGTCTGTACTTCGTGATCAATTACTCAATAATGTATCACTGCTGCCCAAGTGTAACAAATATAATGCGGTCATCGCCGTCACCTACAGAACTGGAATCCAACCCGTCACTCAAGTATCTGACGTCATAAACAAATCATAATGCGTGGGAAACCGAATGATTGAAGAAGACGCTGAACAAGAAGATGGAGGAGGAGGGTGGGGAGAGGGAGGAGTAGGGGGCGGAGGGGGGGGGGGGGGCGAGTAGTGGAAGGAGGAGGAAGAGAAGGAGGAGGGGGAGGAGGAAGAGGATGAGGCGGCAGATGAGACATTGCGACCAGTGGACATGTAGAGGAGCTTGGTAGCGTCTACAAAGCAATGTGACCCATACTTCACATACGCTTCTTACGGCTAGGGCATATGTTGCTCTATAACAAACGAATAAATAGAATCGCTTTTTACGTAGCTCTATCAAAATTCAAAAACTTTGAACTTATGAAACTTCGTAATTTCGAAACTTATGACTATACACAGACAAGAATGGAAGAAGGAGCAGCGCGTTCTCCAAATAAACTTGAACGGATATATGGCAGATTAAATTAAACTGTTCAAGTACAACATCTTCAAACTCTCCCAACGAAGATCATGCATCATCGCACACTACACAATATGTGTGTGTGTGCGTGTGTCGGGGGGGGGGGGGGGGGGGTTGATGGTGGGGAGTGGAGGAAATTAAGGCAGCAGCATACCTCCTAACATAACGACCAAAAATGGCAAACCAGGTATCTAAATCAACATCATAGGCATATCCAGTACTTGGCTTTTTAACCAGCAATCTAAGATCGTACCCAACACTCATCAAAGAATGTGCCAACCAATCGCTCGTCGGACCAAATATCGAATAGGGCATACGCTGCGAGGGAGTGAGAGGCGGGAAGGGAGGGAGGGAACGAGAGTGAGAGAGAGAGAGAAAGAAAGAGAGAGAGAGAGAGAGAGAGAGAAGGGGGGGGGGGGGGGGGGGAGAGAATCAGCTATGCTACATCGGCTAGGATGGAATGGCTTGCACGACGGCGAATGAGGATCAATGTCATATCACCTACCACATCCTGCATGGGCAAGTTAGTAGATATACCAGACTGGTTACCATCAGAATACCATCCTAAGTTGGTCAACATAAACACTGCCAGACACAGTCATCCACTGATGACATTGTAGCTACATCCATAGTATGCAACAATTAGCCAGTACAACAACCCGGTGTTTTCCTATTTAGAACTGTACCCGTATGGTACAACCTGGCTGACGAAACAATCACCGCCGCGGCGACATTCAAGACCTATATCATACATGAGACGGCATTCTAAAACCGAACGAGATGATGTAAATCGTGTGCTTAAAGGTTTTAAAATGGATCAATTGACAAATTTAATCATTTGGACTGTGAAACCCAGCCATGTTTACGAGGCCCTCACCTAGGCGTGGCATCTTTTAGGAGTTTGCCTAGTGTCAGTCCAGATACAAATGCCTTTGACGCATTGCCACCCCCCCCCCACCCCCATACCGAGCTATATGGTTACACTGAGCACTGTACGCTGGTTACTGGGCCGGTATTGGACCAATACTGGGCCAATACGGCCCGGTATTGGTCCTGCACGGGCCAATAGCTTGCGATATCTTCAGAACTTCGACCCATAATACAGTTAAGCTTCTACATTTGCAGTTGATACCAGTTTTCGCACTCATGTCTTTGAAAACTGAATACATTCTATCCCGCCTATTTAAACGAATTAGGGTGTTTGGGTCTGGTTTTGTTCATTCTAAATTGTATAAATAAAATCTGAATTTTAAATTTTCTTTCCACGAATCTAAATATGAGATTCGCGCGTGTTTCAGAAAGCAATTTAACCAGAATTCTAAATTCTATAAGCAGCGTCTCTAGATAACTAGGCCTAAATGTGAAACATATAGGCCTACTAAATATTATGTTCTGAAAATCAAACTGAACGCCTTAGTACCATAAAGCGTATTTTGAGGGAGCGGCGACCAGCGTGACCGGGCACAAATTGTTTCGAATTTTACAAAAAATCCTGTTTTGTTATTTTCAACTATCTTTAATAATTGTGTATAGAAAAATAGAAGTGTCTTCATTTAGAAGCCTTCGAATTAAATTACACTAACGATAGTCTATATGTACTTATTTATTAACCAACTAAACTAAAAACCAGGTTGGCATTCATTGGTTTCTAACGTCCCACATATTTAACGCTAGCGCATTTCCAATGTCTGGCAGACGACAATTAATCAGACGGACGACGATCTCACATCATAAAACTCGCACGCCCGAGATCAAACAACCCAAAACACGAACGTTTATGGCCGTCTGCTATAGGCTTCGAGTTAATTTTCAACATAATAAAGCGACGATGCAGAAAACTACCTCACACGAAAGATACCAGCTAGAAAATGAGCCTTTTAAAATTTTAATATTTTTTCTCGTTTTTTTATTTTGAAATTGAGTTGTATGATGCGCGTGCTCGTGTTGGCTTGTCAGTTCTCGTACCTGTGTGGATCCAAATGGATGGATCCGATCTGCCACTCACGTACATGACGTCATAATCAAATACGTCGCGTGTAGGCTGACGTTACAATCGCCATGTGTACTGGATGATATATCTAGCTCCGCCATGTACATTGAAATGAACGCCATGTGTAAGAATTTTATGTCTTTGATGGATTACGATGTCATAAATATTTTTTTAATATTTTGAAACTAATTTGACTGGGCGCTGTTTCTGCCAGAGGCAGCAGCATGCACACAGTCAAATTAGTTTCAACACTTTCAACAGCTTACTTATATAGTTACCTTGAAAATGTTATTCTGTAGCCGCCATTGTATGTACGTTTCATGTATAGCCTATATGTTTCGTGGACTTCTGAAGAAGTTACCGAATAAACTAGAAATTCAAATTGAGAACCCAGAGTTCAAAGTATATAAATCGATCCCAACACGTGCAAAACGGTGGGCGGAGCTTAGCGAGAAATGGGCGGGGCATAGCTAGAAATGGATCCCTATATTGATGAATGGTTCGAAAATAACTTGGTTGTTAAAAGCTCGTGTTCAGTGATGAAACATCAACCCTGAATCAAATTGCAACTCATCAAAATATTCAGTAAAAATGCATGGGACCGTTCATCTTGACAATGATACGGTATTTGGAGGGCGCAGACAACAAGTCCCGAATCAAGGTTTTCAGACAATCATATGTCGTGATAATCAACTACATGGTGTGTAGGCTGACGTCATAATCAATTATTCCATGAATGGCTCGACTTAGTCCGTCTTAAACGCCTAATAGTCCGTCAGGTTGTACGAATTGTATGCCTTTACTGTTTAATAAGCATGCTGTTGAATATTTTGAAACTAATTTCACGGGGCTGTGTTGCTGACATAGGCAGCAACAGCACCTAGTCAAATTAGTTACAAAAATAATTAACAGCATGCTTATTAAACAGCATAGTTTTCTGGAAATTGGGATTGAGAGAGTGCAGGGATCGGTTGATCCCAACGCGGGAAAAGTGTGTGCGGAGCTTCGCTAGAGATGGGTGGGGCATAGCTAAAACATGATTCCTACATTACACCACCAGACAATCAGACGATTGGCAGAAGCGACAGAACATGGCAGGTAGGCAAATTTCATGGGACCGTTCGACTGGCCAACTCTGTTTAACTATGACTAATGTACTGTGTTCTACGGCTGTAGTAGAATGAAAATATCATCAAATAGCCTTCCTAATTGGCCGCTGTTTCTTATATGTTGTTTCTTAGCACCTTCAGGTTCTTTTTAGTTCTCGGTGTATAGGCTTGCCGCTTTCGGATCAGTACCGGTACGTAGCACTTTTATCTAGCCAGTCATTCCAGTGGTAATTTTTCGAAAATATTCTTCTCTTGGTCTGCAAATAGACATAGCTCAAGACCACTGCCGAAGCTGTTTTGGCCAGCATGCCTATATTTTATAGGCTATACAATCGTCCGATGAACCAAATAGGTACTCTGTAAGCAATGAGTTGATTAAACGACCAATGTTCCGTCATGTTTGTAGTCAACCTACGAGCAACAATGCCTTACTATACCATGGACATACCTGACGTCATTTATCCCAGATCTAGGCAGATGAATAGGTCTAAGCAAACGGGACTGCAAATGCAGCTGTACGGGTTGAAAGAGGCAGCCTCATTTAATGGCCATATCGACCAGTTATTGACCACATCATTCCCACTAGAAAGCGTCCATCCAAATATAAAATGTAATTGTTCATAACCCCGTAAGGCGATCACACTTTAGCCAGGTAATAAAATGTAAGTATTGAAAGTCCAATATGGACACGTATATGAATGACACCAAAAAGAATAAAACTTAATTGTTACGGGATTGATAGAAGAGTGGAGTTAAAGTTAAGCATTAATGGTTTTCGTTTAAAGGTTCAAGAAAAATCATTTCAAATAGCCTTAGTATGAACCATATGCTTTATTATTTTGAGAATAAGTTGTTGCTGTCCTTGCACTATTTGTAAGATCTTAAACAGTAAATATGATCTACAATGGCTGTGAAATCATGAATAGTTAATCGAGAATTTAGCGCATAGAAACTTAGCGAAGAAGCTGTTGTTGACTTGTCATAAAACTAAAGACCGTCTTCCAAACACCCAGTTAAACATAGCCCAAAGGCCAGGAAAGTTTTAGCGATCGTAAATCGGCAATTACCATCAACCCATCAGAGGTAGATAACTTCACTAATGAATTCTGCTCTCATTTAACACCATTAATATTAACTGGAAGATTACTTAAAATTAAGATTTCATCGTTAGCGGAACGTGGAATTTAAAATGCGGCATTAAAATATAGCAATAAAAAGGTGGAAAAAAATACAGGAATCCAGTTTATCCATCAAACATATGACGTATAGATTGTAAGAATTGTATGTATGTACTATTTACTAAACATACTGTTGAATATTTTGAAACTAATTTGACTGTGGCGCTGTTGCTGCCATCTAGGCATCAACAGCACCCAGTTAAATTAGTTTCGGAATTTCAACAGTTTACGTGTATAGTTTTCTGGAAATTGAGATACAGAGAGTGCAAGGATCGATCGATCCCAACACAGACAAAACGTGGGTGGAGCTTAGCTAGAGATGGGCGGGGCATAGCTAAAAACTGGATTCCTCAATTGTCCGGAATTCCGGCCTTGAGCACAAAATAATTCCTGATAGCGCTGGTTACTGAGCCGGTACTGGGTCAATACCGGGCGGAATCGGCCAACTAACCTGCGTTATTAGAAAATACAATACAGCTCAGAAATAACTCCAAACCAAAACAAACCGTATTGTTAAATATGTTGAACATATTCTGTGATATAGGCCTATACACATTTAGTCCGTCCAGTACCCAAACGTACTGAAGAACATGGTGAACATAATAGGATTGGATGCCTTATAGGCAGCGATGTCTTCCAACGCATTTATTAACACTTTAACACTCATATCAGCCAAAAACGGCGTCTACAGTGTTCTTAAGAAATATTCATTTGTATACCAAGAGAAGACTATCTCTGAAAATTTACCACTGGAATGTCTGGCTCGATAACGGAGACAGTAATTCTAGTGGTAAATTTTTTTAAATAGTCTACTCGTGGTCTGCAAAAGGACATTTTTATGAGAAAAATTAAATTTTATTGAGTAAATTTGATTGTTAACTTGTTAACTAAGTAACATATTTCTGTTTTTGTTTGGAAAAGTTATTTATGAGCTGTACTAGATGTATCCTGCTCTAGTTTGCATTGACAGATTCTAAGCTCTCCCATGACCATTTCCAGAGGAGTGATCAAGTAGTATGGACATAAGAAAGAACGACACCTCAACACCGTCACCACCCTCACCATCACCACCAATCACCACCACCTGGGGGAGTTCGGGTTCTTCCTCCACCCAACGCCCCACCACTAATGATGAGGTACTGTATTCCGCGGCTGTCGTACCGGTAGTGTAAACGTCCTGCAGCTGCAATCAGTCCTTCTTAGCCTTTGCATCTTGTTCTCAGTCAAAATCTATGGAGTTCTGAGGTCCAGTCTTGGTCTGAATGTACCGAGTCCTGCTTTCTAGAGACCACCTAGCAGCGCTCCTATACAATGACGTCCTCTCCTGGCTTTGTATTTGCTGGCTCCAAGTAGGACGAATTCCAAGACTCTCCGCGCTGGCGTGTCTCCTGACATCCTTAGCGTATGGCCGAACATTGACCATCTTTGCTCGGCGACTTTTACGACAACGTATTGTACATCCTGTATAGTGTATCATTGGAAATTATGCTGATCGGCTATCAGTGTCCAGTGATGGTGTGAAGGCGTTTGCGGTGGCAGGCATCAAGTGTATCTAGAACCGCCTTGGAGCTACCCAACTGTTGCAGTTATACAGCATCAAGTATACGCATGCTGCGTTGTATAACCGTAATCTTTTTGTCACGGGATTCTTTGATTTACGAATCCACAGCTGCCAGAAAAGCTGGAAAGACATATTCCACACAACGCAGCGTGCAGAAATATCAGCAGTACGACAAAGAAGTGAGTCCAGGATTTTACTTTTCCTCCATGGTTACCCACTACGAAGTGGATCGTCATTTTCTGTTATAGCTTTGAGCTTTGTAGATAGGTATATGTGGGTGAACTCTATTTTGGATTCATTCATAAAGAGGTTCTCACTTTTAGTTTAGCTATCGGGATAGAGTCGCGTATTTGTTAAATCATAGTTACATTAAACGCCACCCATATATATATATATATATATATATATATATATATATATATATATATATATATATATATATATATATATATATATATATATATATATATATATTTATATCTTGTCTTTGTCTAGTCCGAGTTCTCGGTCCCTGTGTCCTGGAAGAATTCTAAATTTGTGTATGGTAGAGACGAACCCACAACCGGTGGACGTGCCAAGCACCATAGCCCACAAACGCGTCCATCACACCAACGCCGCAGGTCCTGCAGCGTTGGTGTGGTGGAAGCGTTTGTGGACTATGCTGTTTGGCACGTCCACCGGTTGTGTGTTCGATTCCCGGTCAATGCCAAATAATGTAATGTCATGTATACTTGTATAACAATGTATTGTAGAGAGACAGAAAACTCGGACTAATCCTTGTCGTTTATAAATACAGTTTGAAACCATATACACGTATTACCTATAAGCTTTATAATCTCCGCATTCGCTTTGAATAGAGACGAAAATAAAATTAATTCATTGCCCTTAGACCTATATTCTTCTCCTTATTCGGTGTTATACACCAATACCGATGTAATTGATTTCTTAAACCAGTTATTATAGCTGATCATAGGCCAGAAAAATAGTTCAAAATACCACCTAGCCGCAACATTATCCACAGGCAAATCAATGATCAAATCCGACATTAAAGGATGTCTGGTTGACAGAGTACAAAAAAATTCGATTGTAGCGCCGTCTAATTGATTACTAGCCGTTTATTAAAGAGACATAAAATGATTCTGGTCTCGGTTCGTGGGTTCTGTTAAAACGCGGGCCCGCCAAGAGGGGGTGGGGGGGGGGGGGGTTTCTTTGATACTATTGACAGCAGGTGAATCGCGCTCATATCACATTCATAACACATCAGGGTATTAGCACGATTTGTAATGTTATAGCCCGCGCGACAGACATAGAAATAACGCTTGGATTGTCTTCTTAAAACATGGAAGGAAGAAGATATTATAATTTTGAAGAGAACATCTTAGCAGTGGCCACAAATCGGGTGACAGGGTCTGACATGACATCATTTTTAGAATATGCAGGCCTATGTTACAGTATATGATATAACTATATACATCCCTGATAACGTAGTTTACTGGGCCGATACCAGGCCTATACCGGGCCGATACTGGAAGTATCGGCACGGTATCGACACGGCATCGGCCGAGTAAGCTGCGTTATCTGGGATGCTATACGTGTAACTATGTCTACTATCGCAGAGATCTACCACACAGATACTAATCCTGTCTCAAATGTTATGTATGTGCGTTCCTGTGCGCGTGTGTCTGCACGCCATCCGCACATGTATCTAAAGGAACTACTGATCCGATTTGGCTCAACTTGTGGCACAAGGAAGAACTTTCCGTGCAAGAGGAGTGCAAGAGGATTTCAGGACGATGAGGCAGATAAAAGAACACGGATCCGGATCGGATCAAATTATGTATCTATACATATCGAGGAAATTGCTGGTCCGATCTTGCTCAAGGCGTGAGCGTACAAGAAAGCCTGCGACCATACACAAGGATTCCACAGCTTTTGATTTGATCCGGGGGAAAATCCGGGGGAAATCCGGAAATCCGAAAACCTCTTACAAGATGACAAACACGGGAGGGCGGGAGTCTGCAATCTCCGATTTCTCTTATTCATTATGCAATAAGTATCATGTTGAATAATTTGAAGCTAATCTAACCAGAAGCTGTTGGTGCCCATATTATTATTATATATTTAAAATAGTCAACAGCATAGGCCTACACGCATAGTTGCTTTTACAGTACACTTGTAAACTACAGACGGCTGGTCCATGATTAAGCGTAAATACCGCGTCGAACAGCCCATGTGTTTTCTGATTGGATGAAAAGTAAGTCACGGCCGCCTCCATAGACTAAAGAAATATATCAACATTTCGCTATTAAAGTCTTTCTTTAACAGCATAATAACTAACCTAGAATGTTAAACATAGTTTATGAGAGGCATGCTATATTACCTAATATTTTAAGATGAAGATAGTGGATTGTCCCTTTGTAGGCTATGAAAAAAATATTTTGGAAAAATTACAACTGAAATGACTGGCTCAGTAACCGAGCCAGTCATTCCAGTGGCCAATTTTCAAAAATAGCATTCTCTTGGCCTGCAAATGGACATTGAATAAGCAAATATTTTCATATTCTTAAACAAACTGTTAAAGGTTTAAAGGCCGACATTTATGCCATATACTTTTAGAGGATTAAGTTGTGTACGCCAATGTTATGAAACGAAATAAATCTTGACATGTGATAATAGGCCTTATGCATCTCTAATGCATCCATAATTCAACTTCACAACTACAAAATTATATCTTTATTAAATTGAAAATTCGCCAAAGACATAAACTTCGGATATTTACGCGGTGGCCTTCTCCAGCTTCGTTTTGATTGTGACGTCAGCTAATAAGTGACTTATTTTAATTATGACTCCGGATGCTTGGGTGACAGATATATGGATCCCTCCGAAGCGTTCATGCCAGTAGATGGAGGTTCTTTAAGACAGTTGGTCTTTAAAATCAACTGACAAAGTGACTACGTGACAATAGTGATCTCTTCTCAGCGGCCTGCAATAATTGTATAGGATTTATTAGTCTATGAAATGATAACCATCAATTTCAAGACAACGATACAGAAAAGCGGCTGAATATTTTGAAACTAATTTCACTGGAACCTGTTGCTGCCACAGCCAGCAATATCTCCTACTCAAATTAGTTTCAAAGTATTCCACGAATTATTCCTTACAGCAGAAGGAATACGTCAATTAAGGGCTGTGAGAGTTAATGGATTAAATACTATTTGCTAATTGAATATCAATTTGCAGGCTAAGAAAAGACTATTTTTAGAATGTACCACCTGGATGGCTGGCTCGGTTATTGAGTCATTCCAGTGGTAAAATCTCAAACATTATCTTCTCTTGATCTGCAACTGGACATCACTCAAGACCACTACAGATGCCCGTTTTTGTCGTCTTAGGCATGAAGGGGTTAAACCCCATATTCCATTCGTACTATTTTAAGTCACACTACGTCAGTTAACGTCAGAGGAGCGTTCGGATTCCGATATCATCCTGTTAACTTCCGGCATGTGTGTCTGTCAATGGTCTCCAAGACAGCGGCATCACGCCCAAAACTACTCGAACATGTCAGTTGATGTTATTAAAGTAATTAACCGCTTCAGCGATTCGTATATTTGATGTTGTTTAATAACGGGAGATATTTCAAATAACGAGGCTGCATAATTGATCGTTAGGACGGTGATGCGTGATGCGGGTTTTGGGTGGACAGAAATGTGACCTCCTTCGAATAAATAACGGACACGAATTGAGCAATCTGTCAAGAAATACTTGTCTGTTATATTCGTGTCACGAGTCTTTATTATAATCAGTATTTATAATCAGTTACCTACTGTATATAACTCAAATGTCAAAACCGTGCTGAAACTCCAGATTCTTTATATCGTTAACTTATATGTTGCTGGCTTAGAATGCAATAAGTTACAGCAGCACTGCTTCAGAATGCAAACCAGTTATTATACGCAAAATAAATTTAAAATTCTACTGTCAGAGGGTTACGATGGTATGTGAAAATGGCATGTAATTTAACACAATAGCCATTGTTAACATCATTTTTCCACAAATCTAGTCTACGTACGTGCTGTATCAGACTAGATTTGCGAAAATGATTTAAAACCTCTAGCCATATCCTCATACCATTAAATGTTTGATTAAACAAGCGTTATAATTCGAACAAGAGCTCCGCAAACGGCGCATACTACCCCGCCATGATGACAAACCAATGAATGAGAGCTATCAGATAATATTTATTTCTTCCTCAGACCCAGACCATGTATCCTTATGAAGCGTCAATGCGACCCATTAAACGGTCAAGGACGTATCGTCCAGAAACCAATTTTCAAGATGGCCACCGCTGATTGGCGGCCATATTGGATTTCATATTATCGTAAATTTCGATAAGTTTCTTCATCAGGCATGTTCCAACGACGCTATGAAGTGATCCGATAAATGGTAACAGAGATATCGTCCGGAAACCAAATTTCAAAATGGCAGCCAGTGGCTGGCGGCCACCTCGAAGTTTAGATCATCCTCAATTTCGATACGTTTCTTCCCAGAGGTAGTGGCACTATCCTATGAAATTCCAAAGCGATCCGATAAATGGTAACGGAGTTATCATCCAGAAACCAATTTTCAAGATGGCAGCCAGTGGCTGGCAGCCATCTTGGAGGTTGGATCATCGTCAATTTTGGTAGGTTTCTTCCCCAGAGGTAGTCGAACCACCCTATGAAGTTTCAAAGCGACCCGATAAATGGTAACGTAGTTAACACCCGGAAATCTATTTTCAAGATGGCCACAGGTGGCTGGCGGATTTCTGATCATCGTCGATTTCGATAGGTTTTCTCCCCAGACCTAGTTCATCTACTCCATGAAGCCTCAATGCGATCCGATAAACGGTAAAGGAGTTATCATCCGGAAACCACTCTGCCGCCCGCACGCACGCCCACCCGCCCGACCGACCGCCCGCCCGGACGGATGGCGCCATTACATAATACCACGCCAGATTTTTTGGCGGGGTATAAAAAAAATCAGTCACAAACGTACACGAATTGTAATATGTATTTGATAAACTTACAATGTAATAAGAATTCTGTTAAATCTTTAAAAAATAATCTGACTCGAACCTGTTGCTGCCATAGGCCACTGAAAGACATATTGTATTCGTCTTGTCAGATTAGTTCAAAGTTATCGTAGCTTGTGTCATGGTGCCATTTTCCAAACAGATTCGTTTAGTAAGAACGCGTAAATATCTAAATAACGTCTTCTTTTCTTTGCGCTGGTAAGCGCGTGCACCCTACATGCCAAATCGGGCGTGTACTTTTCACGAAAGGTATATTTTGGCGAATATTTCAAAACTAATCCGACTGGAAACAGTTGCTGCCTTGTGGCAGCAACAGTTTCCAGTCAGATTAGCTTTCAAATTTCCAACAGCTGTCCTTGATTTCCCGTGTTTGATCCGCACTTGAGAATTTAAATTATAGCTATGAAAGCGTCATCCATGGAGCGAAAATAACAGTCTTGGCAGATAAATGACATCCTCATAACAAGTTTATCCGATAATAAAACCAACATAAGTGTTTTATTAACAGGCTGGGAATCGCTTCTTTGATTACGCTCCTTAACAATCGAGACGCAAACATCGTAGAATCAATTAGATGTTGTGGGAGGGAACGCGGGATCGTAGACCGACCACACAAAGAACTCTTGGTTAAATTAAGTTCGGAAAATCTGACTAAATGACCATTAACTTTCGGTATGAATGCTTTCCGGTGTTATATCGACCAACTTATCAGAAAGCTCTTGGTAGATTGAGATCGATTAAGGTGGGAGTCGAACTGTTAAATTTTATACGAGGTCGATCCGTTCAATGGTTTGACGTCGATATGTTAGCTGTAGTCCCGCCAATTCTTTCTTCCGTAAATTACAACTGACAGATTAGAAGCTTCACCATAGTACTTTCGTAGGCGGCCACGCTATCATACATTCTATAGACTGTTCTCGACAGGTAAAATGAGCGTGTGTATAGGTAAATTTTATTCGCGAGTCGTAAGCAAATCCCCATACAGAGAAGCTATAAGAACTATCTCTTGATAATTTCTAGATGACGATGACGATGACGATTCCAATGGTATTGCTAACGACGATGATAACGCCAACAGCGACGATGACGACAACTACGACGATGTATTAAGGGCACATTTTATAAACATATTTTGTTTCTTTTTGTTACACTTAGACGTAGGCCCTACTACCTGTATTCGACAAAATGACTTACTATCTGGCGGGACAGGGGTATGTCTTTATTGTCCAAATCGTAGATAGGCCATATCCCCTACACTTTGGCAAGATAATCAGCGTTGAATTAGCCTAATAATTAGTTACCTCATTTAAATCCCGTTCTCTTGAGAATTTAAAATGAAATAATCTAATTAATTTAAATTCCATTAATTAAATTCTCGCATCGTTGACGAAGTTTAAGTAAGTTTATCTTCTAAACGATGATAGATTGACGAATTCTGTCGGGTTATTTTCTAATTCTAAACTATCTGCGTACCCGTGTTTGCTCTGCGCCATGGGTGTATTGAAATCCTCGCGTCACTTTTCAACTATGCGCCAGATTGGCAGGTATCAGAGTGAATGGCGACACCCTAACAAATGGTACAGGGGTCTAGCAAACATGGCAGGCACCAAATAGCCATCTATCACCGCTTAGACACTTTACAAACGACATGAGATGAAAAGGCCGTGCCATGCCAGCAGTGATAGTGGGTAAACATGGCCCGCTCTTGATCGTATGTAAGTCAAAACTACGTACGTTCTACCGAAACCAGAACGAATATACATGCCTAAATACAATCACACGAAGGAGGATTCCAGTTTCTCCATCAATCATAAGATGTCATAATAAACTACGTGACGTGTATGGTGACGTCATATCCACACACGTCATGAATGGCATAGCTGAAACTGGAGGCCACCAATACGATAGTGTATGGTTAACGCTGATTACAATATCTAAATCTTTACCTGCGTCGCTAGACACAAGAGTTAATGCGAGTGCGGAGTGCATGTTATTGTTGTTGTTGTTGTTGTTGTTGTTGTTGCTGGTGGTGGTGGTGGTGGTGGTGGTGGTGGTGGTGGTGGTGGTGGTGGTGGTGGTTGTGTTGGTATTGGTATTGTTGGTGTTGGTGTTGGTGTTGGTGTTGTTCTTGTTTTAAGACATTTTGGAATAGCTCTGGTTCTACTGGGCGGATCTTCTGCAAATGTGGGTAGAAGTTTTCCTGTCGCGTCCCAAAAACCTATGTTCATTTTGAGATCAAAAGCTAAAACGCAAAAAAGCGACAACTTTCAGCAACATTGTTTTCAAAATGAACGCCAGACACATTCTCTTCAATAACTCTAATTCCACTGGAGTGATGATCTCCAAACTTGGGTGGATGTTTAATTGTCCGTGGGGTCCTGAAGGCATGCGATTTTACCGGTGAGAGGCCAAGTTGCAACAGCAACGGTTTTCAGCAACATCGTTTCTAATATAGGCCTACTTATGTACATTTTACATCACGGCGACCTGATTAAAATATATATCAACAATTGGACCGTCTGTTGGAGAAATTTATCCTTATTAATTTTAACTTTATGTCATAATATCAAATACTTTGTTTGACTTGGCAATATCTCAGTTCCTTTCGTAGACATATTAGCACATTAATGTCCAATATTGTTCAAGAATATATAATATTTGCTAAATAAATATCCACGAGAAAGATATTTTTTGCAAATTCTACACACGAATATGGTTAACTGGCTCGGTTTTCGACTCTGCCCGTCCGGTGGTAATTTGGCAAAAACTATACTCTTCTCTTGGCCTGCAAATAGACATTTCTGAAGACAACTATATCCTGAAACTCAGAGTTAAGCCTACTGGGTGGTATTGGGCGGTACACACTCGCTCATGCATGCGTGAAAACACGCGTACTACAGAGCAGCTAATATTTTGGTCATAATACACGTACATATTTGACATAAGACAGCACAATATCTGATGGGAGCTGAAGCGAAAAATCAATTCATATCTGTTCCTGCGAGTCACCTCGGTGTAATTAATCATCCGGGGATTGTACAAATCTTCTGTGTCGCACGCCAGAGGGCGTATTCACGCAGCCACCATGTTGGGAACGTGTTCCCATTCAAACTTAACGGCGTTACGTTACAACTACCCCAGGCGTTCATATGTCACCTTTAACCAGTTGAACCCAAAAGTTAAAATACGAAAAACTGTCTACAATACTAGGACTGTGTTGTTGAATATTTTGAAGATAATTTGACTGGAACCTGTTCTTAACTTACCTATTTTGAAATTGGGAATCTGTTCATTCAGGGTTTATATACTTAACACTTTAACACTCATATCAGACAAAAACTGCATTTTAGTGATCTTGAGAAAAGTCAAGTTGCAGACGAAGAGAAGAGCATTTTTGAAAATTACCCTTGGAATAACTGACTCAATAACCGAGCCAATTATTCCAGTCGTAAATTTTCGTCTTCTCTTTGTATGCAAATGAAAATTTTCTATAAGAAAATAGAAATTTTTTGGATAAAAGTTGAGGATCAAAGTACATATTACCTCCCGTCATAAACCACGACTCATAGAGCTAGTGCACCTTCGACTGAATAACAATAATACATTGTTAATTATCACTGACTATTCGTTAGTCGAACTTACAATTGTGTACCATATAGCATAGCAACGCATCGTGGCATAATCCTACATTCTCAGCCTGAATTATTTACAATTTCTTTTCCGATCCATTTGGCGACAATCACCTTTAACGTTAACACATGTTTCTACAGTTTGTGTCGTATCTGGAGTAACTAAGCTAACATATAGATCGAACAGTATAGGTAGGTAGGTCATGGATTTGGACACGAATCTTACACATACTGTATATTGTCATATTTTTAGTTTAAATTAATTGTGACTTTTTAAAAATAAGTAATTCGGAATTTTCAGACCACAGCCACCCCCGTTTTCCGATGAGATGTACTCCCTAGCTTATTGGCTGGGTACACAAACACGGACACACGCACTTCATAAAATCAAATAGACCTACATCAAAGAGTATGAGAAAAGCATTGCGGTAAAAGACATAACTATATCTCACACACACCTCGACCTTGTAAAGCGGTCTAGGTGTAAATAAATGCATTCATTCATTCATTCATTCATTCATTCATTCATTCATTCATTCATTCATTCATTCATTCATTCATTCATTCGTTCGTTCGCTCCTTCGTTCGTTCGTGCGTTCGTTCGTTCGTTCGTTCGTTCATTCATTCATTCATTCATTCATTCATTCATTCATTCACGAAGTGGCTTGCACCACGAGTCCACATGCCTGCTGTTAATGTATATAATCTCCAGACTCGATCTGTCGCTCAGGTTTCTGACTTCATAATCAAATACGCCACATATTAACTGACGTCACAATCAACATAGCGTAGCTCCGTTACGAATGTGTACGAATTGTATGTCTTTGGTGAATTTACAATTTGATAAACGTCCTGTTGAATATTTTGAAACTAATTGGACTGAGTGTTGTTGCTACCATAGGTAGCAACAACTCCCAGCCAAATTAGGTTCAAAATACTCAACAGCTTGCCCGCATCGCTATCGTAAAATTTAGATTTTTGTGAATTCAAGTTTAAAGGTTTCAAATCGATTCCAACACCCACAAGCTGTGGGCGGGGCTTAAGTATAAATGGGCGGGGCACAGTTAGAAATGGGTCCCTTAATTGCCTTAGAGTGCAACACACAATTTGAAGTGACTATTTTTCTGGGGGTTTCGGTACGAAGAAGCGAAGAACAGAAGAAGAGCCCCATGCACCCCACCATTATGCCATCTAAGCTACCAACTCCGAAAGATTCAGAGTAACCTTAAGCCCGTATGAATGCGATTCGTCATGATCACGGGAATTGGATAAACACTATCGTCATGTCCGCCTGTATTATTGTCTGGTGTAATCAATTAACTGTCTCCCAGCTGAATTAATACAGACTACATATTCCATCGGATTTAACTCTGGATATGCTGAATATTTAGAAAATATTTGACTGAAAGTTGTTCGTGGCTAAGCCACCAACAACGTTCAGTCAAATAGTTTTCAAAATATTTAACAAGTCCAGAGTTATTGCATATTGAAATTATTGTCCAGTGACTTGCAACCGTAAGACTATTAGCGCATGTTAGACCGCGCGCTATACGTCACAGTTACTACAATAATAATATTTAAACGACTGCGGATATAGCCAACACGAGTTCTTTAACGCTCCTCACGCAGCAACAACTTTCAGCCAAATTGGTGTACAATAATCAGTAGAATAGCCAGTTATCTCAATTTCTAGAGTATGTCTGGAAATTCAGAATGAAATCGATTAAAGGATGAATTGCTTCAGACATTACCACGATCCATCATTATGCATGATTTATTACCTTATTCTAATGTCAAGAACTGGCGGCTAAGCCAGAAATACTTTTTAGATTTACTAGTCATACCCAACATCCAATATTATCATCCGGCCACACTCATGCTCCACCCCACTCAATTCATCCACCCATATTCTACAGCCACCCGGCGTTCAAGCACGAGATTACACCAATCATCCACCCCTATTCATCATCATCCTGCGCCTCTTCATCCGTCTAACGCTCGTCCACAATCCCACACTCACCCTCTATCAATACTCACCCAACAGACCACACTCATCCTCCATCCACACTCACGCTTCATGCACACTCACCCACTATCCACACTCACCCTCCATCCACAATGAGTACGGATGGAAGCTGAGTGTGGTTGAAGGGTGAGTGTGGACAGAGTGAGTGTGGATGGATGTTGGGTGTGGATAGAGAGTGAGTGTAGATGGAAGGTGAGTGTGGATGAAGGATGAGTGTGGATGGAGGATGAGTGTGGATGGAGGGCGAGTGTGGATAGAGTGAGTGTGGATGGAGGATGACTGTGGATGGAGGATGAGTGTGGATGGAGGGTGAGTGTGGATGGAGGCTGAGTGTGCACAGAGAATGACTGTAGATGGAGAGTGAGTGTGGATGGAGAGTGAGTGTGGATGGAGGGTGAGTGTGGCTAGAGAGTGAGTGTGGATAGAGTGAGTGTGGATGGAGGGTGAGTGTGGATAGAGAGTGAGTGTGGATAGAGAGGGAGTGTGGATAGAGAGTGAGTGTGGATAGAGAGTGAGTGGGGATAGAGTGAGTGAGGATAGAGATTGAGTGTGGGTGGAGGCTGAGTGTGGATAGAGAGTGAGTGTGGATGGAGGGTCAGTGTGGATGGAGGCTGAGTGTGGGTGGAGGGTGAGTGTTGATTGAGGCTGAGGGTGGATGGAGGGTGAGTGTGGATGGAGGCTGAGGGTGGATGGAGGGTGAGTGTTGTGGAGGGTCAGTGTGGATAGAGAGCGAGTATGCATGGAGATTGAGTATGGCTGGAGGGTCAGTGTGGGTGGAGGGTGAGTATGGATGGAGGCTGAGTGTGGATGGAGGCTGAGTGTGGATGGAGGGTGAGTGTGGATGGATGCTGAGTGTGGTTGAAGGGTGAGTGTTGGTGGAGAGTGAATGTGGATTGAGGATGACTGTGGACGCGAGGGTGTTGAGTGTGAATTGAGAGGGACCGAGTGTGGATGGAGGGTGAGTGACTCACTCTCTATCCACACTCACCCTCCATCCACTCACCCTCATCAACACTCACCCTCCATTCACACTCACCCTCCATCTACACTCACGCTGACCACACTCACCCTCTATCCACACTCACCCGCCAACCACACTCACCCTCCACCCACACTCACCCTCCATCCACACTCACTCTCTATCGACACTCATCCTCCATTCACACTTAGCCTCCGCTCACACTCACCCTCCATCTACACTCACGCTGTACACACTCACCCTCTATCCACAATCAGCCTCCATCCACACTCACTCTCTGTCTACACTCAGCCTCCATCCACACTCACCATCCATCCAACTCATCCTCCATCCTCTCTCTCTCTCTCTCTCTCTCTCTCTCTCTCTCTCTCTCTCTCCCTCTCCCTCTCCCTCTCCCTCTCCCTCTCTCTCTCTCTCTACACTCAGCCTTCATTCACACTCACCCTCCATCCACACTCAGCCCCGTTCCACCCTCAACCTCTATCCAATAATTTTCTAATGGACATTTAGCTCATCACGGGCTTTTCCGATCTCAATAAACCTTTACAGATGTGTTCTATACCAGCATTTCATCCAGTTTCCATAATAATGAAAATGGTTTTTAATCTTTCCATACTTGTACGTGGTTTGGACTCATTATGTTGACCCACAAATGACATAAATCTTACAGTTTTGCAAAATTCCTAGAGACGTTCAGGCCCTCGCCTTTAATATTAGCTGGATGCCTACTCCGTTAGTGTGTCCCAACCTTGATTATAGTGCCTAACTATAATTCAAAATGTGTTAATGTAACGATTCAATTACCAAACAGAAAGACTTAGAGGTTCTTTAATTGTTGATACCTTATTGTTCACGAGACTCACTACTCAAACGTTTATATCCTTTGCCATAGTCTAGCTCGTTATCTTTCGTGACACATTTCATATTTTAATGGGGCATGACGCTTGACAAAATATGAAAGTCGAACACAAAAATCTAACAATCTATTACCTACTAGTTCCCACTCATGGCGTGACAATATTATTAAACACAATCCTGTTAGCTATATACACCTTAGTTTCCTCTGACAAATGAAGTCAATTGATTCGATTATGAATTACACATTTTTAAACTGATATCATTGCGATAGAATCACAACTCCGCACCACGCCCACAAATCAATGCTGAGGTCTGTTTTGGAATTGGCAATAGTCAAGGGTTATAACATGTCGTATATAGCGGATTGACTGGATGGCATATAGAAATCAGCCGGCAAGAGAAAGTAGCATGGGCGTTCTCTCAGTCAGCGTTTGTGACATCATGTGTATACGAAATAAATATGAGGAAAATCAGCTGTTCAAAGACTGCATTTGGTTACTTATTGTAAAATCTTTTGGAGCTAATCCCCGGATTCACCCGAAGATGATAAGTGATTGAATTCTGCAGCTGAAGAAGTCGAAGCTTCTTTCAGCTGCAATCAGTTTCTCTTCACCTTCTCGTCTGTGTCTTGTCCACTGTGAGCGTTATAAGCGCCTCTATGAGCCCTATGTTCCCTATCGGTTTAGTGACCGTAGACTACTTTATTTGGCGTTTGATCGCAGAATACTTAGCAAGTTGATGTTGTGGCGTCCTGTGTGTGCCTGCTACTGGTTAGCGCATACGCCTACAAATTCTAGTGCTTTCTGAACAAACGTATTTGTTGGTATTCGAAGAACATAGACCATCGCTGTTGCGCCACCCTCAGATACATTCGTTCTGTGTTACACAGTTTGTTGCATTTGATAATAGACTGTGTGGCCAGCTATGTATTTGTGTATTTCTTTTGACAACTCTAATACATAACTGGGGCAATAGCTCAAGAGACGTTAACAATAATAAATAACCGTGTTCCACAAAATGGCTGCTGAAGCCATGCGCTTTGTCTGTAGTTGACTTGAGTTGAATCGAGTTGGATTGAGCTGGGTTGGTTTGGGTTTGGTTAAATTAGTCTAAGTTTAAAAATTAAGTCAAATTAATTTTAACTGCTGTACTCACCATTCTTCCTACTTCGTTATTGTGAAGATTTATTAAGTTTTTAATATCACGTGTGCTCTGATGTCGAATAGTTTCCGGTGCATCCACAAAGTTTTTACTAAACCAGATTCCGTAGTTAACATTGTCTGAGCAGCCGCCCCATTTCCAGCCATCTCTATGACTTCCTTGTTTCGTCATATCGCACGAACAGTCACTCAAGTTTCCGGCTGAACAGGACTCTGTTACCGCATGTAAAACACCAGCGCTCAACACTGCATAGATAAAGGCTGTTTCCTTGGTAGCTAGATATTAGAAAAGTCAAAAATTGTCAAATTAGTTTAGAAGTTATTCATAGAATTTATAATTCAACAAATGGATTTAAGGATCGCATAAATTTTAACCATAAAATCATGGTATTTCAGTTTCAATGTCAGCATAACAGCATAGATTATGTAACTTTTGGTAATTAATTATGTCACATTTATCAGTCTTGGCCATGTCTTGACCATGACCATATATAGAGGATGTTGGCCTGAGAGAGCGTGCACTTATCATACATTATTACTTGACAGCTTCGCAGCCTTTTGTCCAAATGATTGCAGGAATGAACACTGATGTGGCCACTGTGGCGTCACATGGTTAGGCGTGCAACGATGCGTACATTACTATTAATCAGAGTTATTGCTTTGTTTTGTCGGTGTATTTCGCATTTTGTAACACAAACTAAATTTTTCTCATGGAAAATGTTCATTTGTAAACCAAGAGAAGTTTACTTTTTTTAATATCACTGGGAGGACTCGCTGGGCTCGGTTATCGACCCAGTTATTCTAGTGGTAAAATTACTTCTCTTGGTCTGCAACTGGGCATTTCTCAAAACCACTGCATTTGACGTGGGGTTTTTTTTGGGGGGCGCTTGAATCTTAAGTGGCCAATGTCTAAGATTACTGGATGAAATGGACTTAATTTCTTAGCAAATTAATAGTGCAGATAACGCATGTTATCAGTACCGGCCCAGTAACATGCGTTGTCAGGGAACATTATTAGCCAAAGATACAATTTAATAACATCATTTAAACCGCTAACCCACACATACCAGAAAGTACAAATTCTTTATGATATATTATAAGGAATATTCTGTTGAAAATTTTAAAACTAGTTTGACTGGAAACCAGTCAAATTAACTTCAAGGTATTCAACAGCTTCCCTGTATAACCTTCTTGATTTTGAGGCATTGGAGTACCAGGGTCGAAGAGTCGAAATACTCTTTTTCATAAAAACCATAACAGACCGAAAAAGATATCTCTGGCAATAACACGACCCAGATCGCCTCAATCAATCTAGAGATTAAATCTCAATGGCTTACTACACCTGGATTGATTACGTCACTCGACCTAAGGTCCGCTCTTGCTTACGTCACTCAAAGAGGAAACTAGCTTAACCGAAAGGAATAGACAGCATCAACATGATCGTAAATTCTCGAGCTTGTATTATTTAGCGTAATTTTTCTCTATACCTCGAGATATTCTCCCACATCGCTTTACAAATGCGGGTAAACGTCATCTTCAATCAATGGTCTACTAGTGATAAATGGTGGATAAATATTGACAGTCGAACAATTGCGTGTCACCCAGGGTGGGGGTGGAGGCGTTTGTGTTTGTCGGCAATTGCGTTCGGATTGCTCACGTTTCGTTAGGCAAGTTATGTATTTTAATTCGTATAGGCTTCGGCTAAGATTCTTGATTATTATTTAAAATACAATTTTACCGGAAGTCGTTGCTGCGATATGCAGCAACGACTTCCGGTCAAATTATGTTCTAAATAATTATCAATTTCCGTAATTTCCACGTGAAGTACCGTTTTCTGGAATGTCACAAGAAAAATGGTTAAGGACGATTGGCCAGAGATGTCACCCAAGATTTATTGGAAATTTAACAAATTGAAAGTGAAACGTTTACTCTCTTGTTAAGCTGTGTAAACAGCCAGGGGTATTTTACTGACAAATTACTCCGATAACAAGATTTACTGCATAGCATACCGAGACACGTACAGCCCCATCCCCACCCCCTATCCCCTATTATCAAGTTCAAAATCGAACCAAATATCATCCTTTTTATTAGGTTTAATAGGCCTACTTAGTCAAACTGAAACTATGATTATTGGTACCACGTGAAAATTATTATTATTATTATTATTATTATTATTATTATTATTATTATTATTATTATTATTATTATTATTATTATTGTCAAGCAGAATGAAAGCGAGACTCTACCTTATTTTCAAGTGAAAAACAAACCCAGTACCGACCCCTTTAAAATCAAGACAAAAAAACGACACAACCGACCAATTTAAATTATTATTAAGTGAAAACCTGAATCAGAGGTCTTTCGAGATCCGCCGTTATTATCTACATTAAAGGGCCACATTCACACCAAGATGCATGAACATAAAATTGTTGAAATTGTATACTTTTAGTTGATTAACACACGTACCGCAATGTAACGATGATTTCATTCCGTATAAATTAATATAATTCTTTAAGTTATGAAATTGAATTAAAGACACGTGTCCCTAATTCAACCTCACAACTAAAGAAAAAATTAATTTATACGGAATCAAATCATCGTATGTTAAGATGTATTTCGTTTCAATACATTGAGGTACATAATATAAGCCTCTAAATGTAGGCTTGATACAATTTTAACAATTATATTTTTAAGCATTCTGGTGTGTCTATGGGCCTTTAAATAACAGGTGGCTTATCTGGACGCATGACATTCGTGGACTGGATAACACTGGTGACCAAATTGCGGATTCCAGTTTTTCAATCAATCACATGACGTCATAATCAACCACTTGACTCAATACGTTATGATTGACGTAGCTAAGTTCGTCACGGCCGCTTAATAGAAGAATCCAGTTTTAACTATGCCCGGCCCATCTTTAGCTAAGCGCCACCCACGCTTCGCCAGTGTTGGGATCAATCGACCATTGCACTCTCTGAATCTCAATTTCCAGAAAAATATACAGGTAAGCTGTTTTGAGTGAGTGCTGTTGCTGTTTATTAAATATTAAAGACATACAATTCGTACAACCACACTTAGCCCGTCATTGATCAATTAAGTTTTTGTGCGAACTAAGCTACGTCATGATTGACTGGGAACTGGAAGCCTCCATTGATGACGTACTAAGCGCCGCTTAGTTGAAATGTAGCTGAAAAGTAGCTGAAAAGTAACTGAAATTTCAGTTACTCTTGCAATGTAACTAGTTACATTTCAGTTACTGTAACTAAAAAAATTCTTCAATTACAAGTTACTTCAGTTACATGAAAAATGTAACTAAGTTACAGTCAGTTACAGTTACAAGTTACAGTTACCCCAGCCCTGCTAAGCGGTATTGAACGAATTGTATCTTTACTATTTAATAATGACTATGTTGAATATTTTAAAACTAATTTGACTTGGCAGGAACATCGCTCAGCCAAATTAGTTTCAAAATATGCAATAGCCACCTGCATAGATTTCTGGAAATTGAGATTCAGAGAGTGCGGAGATCGATTGATCCAAACACGGGCAAAGCGCAGGTGGAGATTAGCTAGAGTTGGGTGTAGCATAGCTAAAACTGGATTCATCAATTTTTGTGCCGGCGTAGACGACGACCAGTCCGACGACGATGGAAAGGACATTCTGCTGAAGAGAATAACGAGTGGGAGGATAAACCCACCATGTAGATGACTAATTCACTTCAGTCCTTATTTAGAATTAAAATCAACGATACGGAACCATATGTCGCAAATAACATAGGCTATTATTTTACCATCGATACTTCATATATGTCTCTACTACGAATTCGATTTTAATTATCCGGACACGAAAATCTACCTAACACATTGAAGTCTGCATTCCAGACTCACAACTTCAAAGTATCTATTCAGGTAAGGGGTTGAATATTTGAAGCCAATTTGGCAAGAACCTGTTGCTTACATAGGCAGCAGTAACATCTCCCAGTAAAATTATTTTCAAAATATTTAACAGAATAGTTCTTGCATTCTTGCATTCTTGCATTCTTTAGAGGTTCAACGCGTTTTAACCATTTAACAATCATATCAGCCAAAAACGGCTTCTTCAGGCGTCTTGAGAAATGTCCATTTGCAGACCAATAGAAGACTATTTTTGAAAATTTATCACTGAAATGACTGGCTCGATAACCTAGCCAGTCATTCCAGTGGTAAATTCTCAAAAATAGTCTTCACTTGGTCTGCAAATGGACATTTCTCAAGACGCCTGAAGAAGCCGTTTTTGGCTGATATGATTGTTAAATGGTTAAAACGTTAAAAATTTTCTTGGAACAAATTCAAGGATTTAAGGGTTAAGTTATGTTGTTACGTAATACCTCTAGCTGTAATAATTCCACAGATATACCCTGTGCCAGTACACTGATTACGCTGGTTACTGGGTCGGTAACGAGTCAATATGCCCCTGGATTGGTCCGCTGCCGGCCCAGTAAACCGCGTTATCATGGTAGTGATAACGGAAAATTTAACCATAAAATAAAAAAATTCTATTATAAGTTTATTAACTAATCGTTTCAAGTCTCACACAAGTGTGAATGTTTGTCATAATTATAATGAGTTATAAAAAGGATCCTCATATATAGAACGTATTAGCCTGGTTCCCTGGCTCGTGTATTGAGGAAGATTGGCACGCTTCCCCAATACACGAACCAGGGAACCAGGCCAAGAACGCAACAGAAAATCGTAGTAGCAGCAGTAGTAGTAGTAGTAGTAGTAGTAGTAGTAGTAGTAGTAGTAGTAGTAGTAGTAGTAGTAGTTGTCGTAGTCGTCATAGTAGTAGTAGTAGTAGTAGTAGTAGTAGTAGTAGTAGTAGTAGAAGTAGTAGTAGAAGTAGTAGTAGTAGTAGTAGTAGTAGTAGTAGTAGTAGTAGTAGTAGTAGTAGTAGTTGTCGTAGTCGTCATAGTAGTAGTAGTAGTAGTAGTAGTAGTAGTAGTAGTAGTAGTAGTAGTAGTAGTAGTAGTAGTAGTAGTAGTAGTAGTAGTAGTTGTCGTAGTCGTCATAGTAGTAGTAGTAGTAGTAGTAGTAGTAGTAGTAGTAGTAGTAGTAGTAGTAGTAGTAGTAGTAGTAGTAGTAGTAGTAGTAGTAGTTGTCGTAGTCGTCATAGTAGTAGTAGTAGTAGTAGTAGTAGTAGTAGTAGTAGTAGTAGTAGTAGTAGTAGCAGTAGTAGTAGTAGTAGTAGTAGTAGTAGTAGTAGTAGTAGTAGTAGTAGTAGTAGTAGTAGTAGTAGTAGTAGTAGTAGCAGCAGTAGTAGTGGTGGTGGTGGTGATGGTGTTAGCAGCAGCGGCGGCGGCAGCTGCTATTATTATTGTTGTTGTTGCTGCTGCTGCTGCTGCTGCTGCTGCTGCTGCTGCTCCTGCTGCTGCTGCTGCTGCTGCTGCTGCTGCTGCTGCTGCTGCTGCTTATGTGGCTGACTAGTTGTTCATTTGTCTGGATTAGAAGAGGGCTTGTGCAAACTCCAGCATGATCTAGCACATTGCGCTACTGTAGGCCTATTGTTTATGACAGTCCTATAAAGATTACCGTAGAGGGTAGTTGGGGGGCATAAGAGGGGGGTGGGGGTGGGGGGGGGGGGGGTTGCTTGTCAGCTGTTCGATATAATTCGTTCAGAGTTCTTTCAGCTGAAAATATGCTTCGCACCAAAACACTACATATTGTCTTTTAAAACAAACATAAATGTCACTGATAATCCCATCTCATACTAGGCGAGGAGCTTTATAATGCGCGATAAACAAAGAAGCAGCTAGTTTGCATGCGACTTTTGATGAGATTTAAGGAGAAAACGAAAATAAATCTTTTCGACAAACGTTGGTGACATTGTCGCGGGCCTATGAGCTTATGGTCAATCAAACAATGGCGCGTATGAAGTTGTGAAACCCCGTTAGGGAGGTTGCAATTTACCAAGGACGACAACTTTTGTTTACATGACATGGCGAATGGAAGGGAATGCAAAATGTATCTCTGAGAACTTTTCAATGTCTGACTGGCACCCGGGTCCACATTTACTCGATCCCATTCATTTCAATTACAGATAATGTGTTTTATTCTGACCAAATTAATCATTTGAGCCTTAAATTATCAATATTCAACTGCTATATCCACATATACAGGTTGGCTGTTAAACATTTTGAAATAATCTGACTAGAACATGTTGCCGTCATCTGGTTACATTTAGGTTTAGGCTGCAACAGCTCTCAGTCAAATTAGTTTCAAAATATTCAACATAGTATCCCGAGTATCGTAAAAAAAAGCTTATGGTTTCTGGTCTTCGAGTGTGAAAGGATTAAATAAAGTCTCGCCATTCCCACCCCCCCCCCCCCCCCCAATAAATTAATATGAGGCCTCCTCAAATACAGTACATACCGAAACAGGGAAGGCGTATGCGAGCAGCCGCCGCAATAACCCCGGTCCTGTAAACACCCGGCCGTGAGAAAAAGCAACTCGGAATCTCGCTTGAGACAGACGTATCTCTTTTCTCTTTATCCTGTATTACCTCCCGACTCATCCTTCGTATTATCCAAAAAGTTGTTAACTTAATAACCCTCAAAGTTGTCCAAGAAAAAGTCAATTCTCTTATAGAAAGTGTCCATTTGTAGACTAAGCGATCATTTAAAATACTTATCACTGAAGTGGCACAACCGAGCCAGCTATTCCAACGGTAAATTTTCAAAAAAATTCTTTTCTTTATCTGCAAATTGATATTTCTCAAGATAAGTATAGAAGTCGGGTTTTTTGCCAACTTGGGGGTTAAAGGGTTACAATTCAATCCGAGACAGAGAGGCGTGGTGCGTGGAGACGGTCAGTCGACAGATTTCGTGAGTTTCGCTGGCAAAAGATGAATTCTGGCTCAAATATACGCACGTGGAAGCTTTTCTTAAACTTTGGCGGTACACAATATATGCGCACCGTCTGGCTTTATAACGTAACTCGACACTGCATATATATTTTCTTGTCAGTTCTTTGCCTGTGTGTTGTGACTGTTGTGTTTATGTCTTTCTCCCACTAAGATACAGTTAATGCGTATTTGAGTTTGGAACGAGTGTAATCAATGATTGATAAAGGTGCGTCATTTCTGGGGTGGGTAAGGCCTTTTTTTGCTACTGACACCGAGAACAGGGGTAATATCTCCTCTAATTTTATCCGTCGCATCATTAATTGCCTAGTTAAATTATTATGCTTGTAAAGAGGCTAAAAAAGAATAATTTAAGTCAACATATGGTCCATATTTCCTTCTCGAAATGCAAGAGATGCCTTTTGTGAGCATAAATTTACATTTCATAATTTTCCGGATGAGGCATGATCCACGTGTTTGGCTTTCGATTTCCTCCTCCACCGCCAGCCGGAAAGTACGATTAATTCAGTTTATCGACCACTCGTATGAGGTCATATTCAACACCGGCACGTGTATGTCGACGTCATAATCAATTACGTCATGAATGACGTAATTAACCACGTCACAAACGCGTAATAGTCTGCCAAATTGTATTTATAAGCATTCTGTTGAATATTTCGAAGCATTTCACTAGGCAGCAACAACACGCACATTAATTTCAGAATATTTAACAGACGGCCTGTATGGTTTTCCCGGAAATTAAGTTTCAGGGAGTACAGGGACCGATGGATCCGAACACAGGCAAAGCGTTGGTGGAGCCTAGCTAGAGATGGGCAAGACGCTGCTAAAACTGGAATTACTGGATTCCTCCATTCTTTGCTCCCAGTCCTAACAAGGCTTAATCCGAAACTTATATTGCTTTATAGAATCGTCCCACAATATAACGATAATTCAAATCCCAAAATTTATTAAAATATAGATTCATATCCATACAGATGGATCATCTTTTACCACCCACCTTGCTGCCTGACATATATTGTATGCCGGCGATGTAAAAAAGTATCATTCATCCTCTCATTGGTATTGGCCTAGTACCGGCCGAGTGGCATGCCTTATAGCATCTAACTCACCTTTCCAGAGTATCCATCCATCATCAGACCTCGTATGACGTCATAATGAACTCAGCGCGTGTATGATGACGTCATAATTATTACATCACAAAGGGTTCCATATAGACCGTCACCAAATCTCAAATGGTCCGATACGTTGAATGAATTGTATGTCTTTGTAATTCTTTGCTATTTAATGAACATACTGTTGAATATTTTGAAACTAATTTGACTGAGCGCTGTTGCTGCCTTAGGCAGCATCAGCATCCCGTCAAATTAGTTTCTAAATATTCAACAGCATACCTGTTTAGGTTTTTTTGGAAATTGATAGTCAGGGTGATCAGAGATCGATCGATCCCAACACGGGCGAGGTGTGGGTGGAGCTTAGCTAGAGATGGGCGGGGCATATCGAAAACTGGAAAGGCCCATTCCTTTTATTCCACGAGAGGAGCCCCTCCCACAGGCAGCGAGACTCTCACTTGTGATCTTGTAACCCATTCACAAATTCCTGATGCTACCTATGAACCAGTACTTCTCCTAACACTCGGTCGTATGGCTCACACCTATTAGGAAAGGCTTGGCTCCATGCCTCGGATGTTGTGCCATGTATGTCAGACTCAAGGATTCCCTATAGCTCTGGTTTGTCAAATACAGCGAATGTGAAGAAATGATAAGATATTATGCTTCACTTTATTTGTCAAGCACACTCGGAAACATTCAACAATTTCTGAGTTATTTTTCATACTGCAACAATGATACCATACCTTAAACATATCCTGATAATGCAGATTCCTGGGCAAGTACCGAACCAATACCTGGCCAATGCGGCGCGGTATGGCCCAGTACCGACCGAGTAGCCTGTGTTAATAAGGCACAAACATGTCCGACAGCATTTCGAGCGCACGTGTCACATTGCAAAATTGGCAAGATGTGATGACTTAGTTAATTTTAGCTTACCTAATGAAAGAACCTCTCCGAACACACTTTGGTTGTTATTAATGGTGCAATTCCAGCGCTCGAACCGGAACTGACTTTGGCATTCGTGGATCGCCCTTCGCGCTCCTTCGCTGACGCACCAAATGGACTGTGGGTTGTTTTTACATAACTCCATCTGTTTGAAAACGAGGCCAGGTACATTTCTACACGTCTCCAGATTGGTCACCGTTGTAACGGATGCTATTCCTAGAGACCTGGATGGATGAAAATTTTTTATAAAATATTTTAGTACGAATTTACAGAAACTTAGGCCGTGTTCACACTAGAGTTAATCCGGAGTAACACCATACAGAGGTATGGCGGTACTGCAGATTAGCTCTAGTGTGAACACACCCTAAGGCCGTATTCTCACTAGATAGTTAATCCGGAATAGTGCCATACGTCGGTATGGCGTTATTGTACGCCATATGTCAGTATGGCGTTATTCCTGATTAAGTCTCTAGTGAGAACACAGCCTTAGTTCCAATAGGTCATAGAGCAAATACGATTGCTAGATAACCCTGAAACATTTTGCCCGATGGTCGCTGACGTCTAACGGAAGCAATGATTTCTAGCCAAATTGCATTGAAAATTACCAGTACAATTGTACGTATTGCAATGCATATGCAGGCCTATGGCATATTCTATGGGCTGTGTCAATCATGGAGTAAACAACATATTCAGCCCACCCTCGCCCCCTCCCTCACTCACTCCGCCACGCTTCTACCCAACTCTCACACGCACGCACGCACGAACGCACATACGCATGCACGCACACCCGCATGCACGCACCACCCCGCCCGTAGCTATATACAGAGAAGCTGTTGAAGATTTTGAACTTATTTGATTGAGGATGCTGCAGCTTATGGCAGCAACAGCTCCACCACCACCACCACCACCACCACCACCACCACCACCATCACCACCAAAACTTTCAAAATAATTAACAAACAAAATGTTTATTAACTTGTAATCCATCAAAAGCACACCATTCGAACACTTTAATGACGGATTTTTCGTTACGGAACAAGGTCTTTTTGATTGTTACGTCAGCTTACAAGTGTCCGAATTAATTACGACGTCATATATTTGAGCGACAGATAGGATCCATTATAAGAACCCTTGTCTTAGTAAGAACTTTCTGGCGACTCATAACTCCCACATTTATCTCGTATTTAAATACGTTTTATCGCATTTGACATTGAATGGGTTAAAAATTAAATTGTCTTATGGAGTAGAGCCTAACAAAATGCTCTTTAAAACGCTAATAAACAAACCGAACCAGATGCACGAATATATAAATAATGTAAAAATATTACCAGTAAAATATAAAACTATTAAAACGCAGCGATAAATTCACTGGACATAAAAGTCGATAAATTGCGAATCAGTTTTCTACCTGGCTGGCTTTATAATACGAGATAAATTAAGAATTCTTTTTGAAGAAATCTTGGATATAATAAAGACATAAAACAGTAATTGAGGTATAACGACTGGTGTATAATGCTTTATAACAAAATAATAAGGTAGTCTTAAAATATTTCGTTGAAGTTGGAATGCATATTTGATAAATATGAGTATATGTTTAGAACATGGGGCCTTTTTGGGAGCTGAAATGTTGGTTAAACTATCTGGCTACTGAGTTTATGTAGACTGCGTCTTCCATGAGGGTTTAACTCTAGACATGGTGAATATTGTGAAAACAAGTTGACTGAAAGTTGCTGGTGGCTAAGCCACCAACAACCTTCAGTCAAATTGTTTTCAAAATAGTAAGCAGCTACATAGTTATTGCCCATTGAAATTATTGTCCGGTGGCTTGCGGCAGTCAGACGCTTAACCGTAGGCGATTGAGGATGACTTGGGAATTTTGTGGTTGCATTAACTCGTTAACCATTGAATTCCCAGAATTCTGAGGTAATTATACAGGGAAGCTGTTGAATATTGTGAAACTAATTTGGCATGAACCTGTTGCTGTCATAGGCAGCAACAGCTCCCAGTTAAATTAGCTTCAAAATATTCAACATAACAGTTCTTGCATCGTAGACGATTTTTTTGTATTTGGCTTCACATTATTAGAACGCGTCTAACCTCGCCTCCCTTCGTACATGTTAAAATGTTGTCATATGGCGTGTACGCGAAAACTGTGAATCAAATATTAATTTTATGTTATATATAGGCCTACGTATTGATGTCATTTCTTATTCGTCAATAATATTGTTCAACATCTGCTTGCTAATTTCAAGCAATCTGACTGAATGTAGTTGATATCCACCGTAACGACTTGGCTACATTCAGTCTAACTGATCTCAAAATAATCAGCAGTTTTAATAATTCGTTGCCTTGAATCGAGTACGGTACTCTGGGAATTCCGAACGAAATTATCATAATAAATTCTGATGCAAGACATGTGTTTTGCTACTAAGGTGTATGCCGTAAAATCATACAAAATGTACATTTTATATTAAACTCGCTATGTTAATAATAGGAAAACTATAACGTAGAAGCCAGAGATTTTCTGAAACTCGAGATATACCACCACCACCACCTCCTCCACCGCCACCACTACCACCACCATCACCACCACCACCACCACCATCATCATCATTATCACCACCACCACCATCATCATCATCACCACCACCACTACCTGCACCACCACAAGCACCACCCCCACCACCACCACCAGCATCATCATAATCATCATCATCATCATCATCATCATCATCGGCTAAAATTTTAATTTTCGCCAATAAAGAAATAAAAAATGGAGTGATTCGTTTCTAGCTATACCACGCACACGTCTAGCTAGGCCCCGTCCGTTGCGTATGAACATTGGAATCGATTTGTTGGCTGCACTTTGGACACTATATTCTGATAATTCCAATTTCAAGGTAATTATGCGTGTAAGGACGGAATAATTTGGAACTAACTTAACTTGGTGTTGTTGTTGCCATAAATGTTCAACAAAATGTTTAGGAAATATCAAATTCACCAATTGAACCATTTAACTCTCATATTAGCTGGAAATTTACCACAGGAATGACTGGCTCGATAACCGAGCCGGTCATTCCAGTGGTAAGTTTCCAAAAATAGTCTTCTCTTGGTCTGCAAATCGACATTTTCTATGAGAAAATTGAATTTGTCTCGAACGAATTCGAGTGTTAAATGGTTATATACCTTCGTGACGGGCTTCCGACTACGGAGCTACCTGCTTTTGATGTGACGTCAGTTAACAAGTGGAGTACAGTATTTGATTATGACGTCATATAATTGATTAACAGAAAACGGTTGCCTCTATTGGATCGTTTATCTGTCTGTTTGTCTGTATGTATGTATGATTACCGTATTCTGCGGCTGTAGTAGTAGAAATATCCTACAGCCGCAATCAGTCCTTCTTCGCTTCAGCCCACTGTGTCTTGTCCTCAGCCAAAATCCTTAGCTTCCTCAGGTCCATTCTTGACTTGAGCGTACCTAATCCTGCTTTCTTGAGGACACCTCGTAGCACGCTTAGCAGATTTATGCAATGACGTCCTCTCCTGGCTTTGTATTTGCTGGCTCCGAGTAGGGCGCATGCCAAGGCTCTCTGTGCTTGTGTGTCTTCTGGCATCCTCAGCACATGGCCTAACACGGACCATCTTTGCTGGACGACTTTTACAGACAGCGGCGGCGTATTACACATCTTGTATAGTGCACCGTTGGAAATTATGCTCTCTGGCCATCGGTGTCCAGTGATGGTGTGTAGGTGTTTGCGGTGGCAGGCGTCAAGTTTGTCTAGAGCTGCATTTGGAGCTGCCCAGCTGTTGCAGTTATACATCATCAAGGATACGCAGGTTGCATTGTATAAACGTCATCTTTTTACCAAGGGCATCTTTGATCTACGAATCCATAGCTTCCAGAAAGACTGGAAAGCTATGCTCCCCATGATGCAGCGTGCAGAAATGTCAGCAGTATTGCAAAGCAGGGAACCCAGGATTTTACTTTTCCTCCATGGTTCGCCGCCACTGGGTGGATCGTCATTTTCTTTAGTTTCATGCTTTGCAGATAGATATATGTGGGTGAACTCTGTTTTGGATTCATTCATAAAGAGATTCCAAATTTTTAGTTTGCTTGCAGCTATTGGGAAAAGTGCGTCAAGGGGTTTCCTTTCCTTATCTATAAAGTCCACATTGTCGGCATATTCCATCTCTAGCGGCATGCCCAGTATTGACACCCGGGGGGGGGGGGGGGGGGGGGGAGTTTTCCCGCACGTATTTCAATGCAGCAGTCAGGTAACAGGTGAAGAGCACAGGGAATAGACCATCTCCCTGTGGGGAGCCGATTGATGTCTCAAACTCTACAGACTTCACTGACTTGACTCGTACTCTCAGCTTGGTGCCTGCAAGCAGTAGTCTCACTAGTCGTAGCTCATCTTCATTGCAACTGGCCTGGCGTAGTACATCTAGGATCTGTGAGCGTGTAATGCACATTCACACCAGAATATTTGAAATTTTAATTTTTTTAAAATGATATGCTTTTAGAGGCTTAATTTGTGTACCTAATTGTAATCAAGTGAAATAAATCTTAACATATGGCGATTTCATTCCGTATAACTTATTATATTTTTAGTTGAATTAGAGACTCGTGCCTGTAATTCAATCTCAATATAAATTTTTTTAGTAATTCATACATAATGAAATCATGATATATTTAAACGTATAAAAGTATATAATTTCAATATTATTTTCAAGTATTCGCCTTTGACTTTCAACTCTGGTTATGTTTTATGTTTAACTCCACATAGCTTAGGATTGGTTTACGTTTTTTAAACTAGACTCGTAGAAAATATGCGTCGGTCTACTTTACACCGCAATGATGTTGACGCTCTTTTGAGCTGTACAGTACAGCTCAAATTATGGACTTGCGCGATTGCGTGATTAAATCGGAAATCACGATTATTTTTTAAATCATGATTTCATATGATTAAAAATTAAGTACTCGAATTATCGTGAATAATTTCCACGGAATATCGTATTTCAAAACCTATCTTATAATTATTTTTTATGCGACCGGTCAAGGAAATTAACAATTTTGATCAGGGAATGCCAATTTTCAGCCCAAGATAAGACTCTTTATTTGAAAATGTATCACTGGAATGACTGACTCGAACATCGAGCCAAGCATTCCATTGATACATTTTCAAAAATAGTTTTCTCCTTGGGCGGGGAATGGATACCTTTAAGCGCCGTTGTAGCTTTCGTTATTGATATGGCATTGTTGAACATTGGTTGCGTAATTTGTACCGAGGCTGATTAATCGAGTAATCACGATGGTGTTTTTTTAATCGATCGTGACCACTCAAAGCAGTAACCGCACAAGCCTAGCTCAGAAGTAAGTTAACTTGTGTCTTTTACGTTGTGAAATTGAAATAGCATATGTTAAGATTTATTTCGTTTCATTACACACAGGCACATAATTTAACCTTATAAAAGTGTATCCATCCACCCACCCACCCACCCACACTTTTTAACAATTTTAACAATTTTATTTTCAATCATTCTGATGTGAATATGCACCTTTAATGCTAACGTATCACAGCCACTGTGGAATGATATCAATGTTTGATTTTCACATTATTTTGTAGACGAAGAAGAAGAAGAAGAAGAAGAAGAAGAAGAAGAAGAAGAAGAAAAATCACATTTATTTGCCAAAATAGCCTAAGATATGTACAGGGTCATCTTGACCGTATTTGGCATAAAGAGGTCAGAAGATAACAAAGAGTTCTGCCTGAATAATTTACCATTGATTCTAAAGGAAAAATAAATTGCCATTAGACCTATAGGTCTAGGTATTAAAGAATTAGGTCATATTGACCTAGTTCTTATATGGGAAATAACGTAGCCATAAAACTGCTCAGCGACTAAGTAACTCCATTGTTTTCCATTGAATCAACGCCATTTTCGAAATGTAGAGGTTAGACGGTGATAAGAACATTTATACCAGCGTTGATCTAAATCGCTCCAGAATGAATGAAATATAACGCCAATATTGATGATACACAGACTGATGGACAGATAGAAGGACAGATAGTCCCCATTCTATGTATCAACAGAGTAGATATATACCGGTATTTACCTGTCTGACGGCTCAAAGGGACCAGACGATAATTTGGATGTGCAACAAACCTGGACCTGCTGAATCTTTTGAAAACAATTAGCCACCAACAACTTTTAATCAAATTGTTTTCAAAATATTCAGTATATCCAGAGTTAATCTCCGTGGAATATGTAGTCTGCGTAAATACAACAGACATACAGTTAAACAGTGCTTGTCTGCTAGAAACATGGTGATATTTAATAATATGCTGTCATTAGATCACCATTGCGCTACACCAAACTGTCGAAAAAACATGCAATGCCTGCAAACAGCTGTAAAATCGTAGCTAAGCAAGAGAACGTATTGGTTCCATCCAAAGACAGGTAGTCCTAGTTGAAACAGTGCGCTTGGAATTTCAAAGAATGTCATTTCAAATGGTACTGCTGCTGCTGCTACTACTACTACTACTACTGCTACTACTACTACTACTACTACTACTACTACTACTACTACTACTACTACTACTACTACTACTACTACTACTACCAAAATGAGACAAGTACCAATATTTTCGTCAATATTTTCGTACAACCATAGCACGCTTATCACCGTTATCATCGTGTAATTGTGGTTTTATCACATGAAAATCGCTGGCATGCTTATTTTTATTAAATAAAATCTACAATATTATTATTCATTTTATCAGTGTTGATAATAGAAACCTTATCCTTAATTTCACTAGAACATAGACATAGGCCAATGAGATAGTGAAAATTGTAGCCTATATTATTATTATTATTATTATTGTTATTATTATTATTATTATTATTATTATTATTATTATTATTATTATTATTATTATTATCATCATCATCATCATCAACATAATTGCTATGTTCATCATGTGCGGGTGAGGGGTATCTCATCGATCAATCCCAACACAGGCGAAGTGTAGGTGGAGCTTAGCTAAAGATGGGCGGGGCATATCTAAACCTGGATTCCTGCATTCATAGTAAATATTTAAACTGTCCAGTATTTTGTACTTAATCCTTCAACCATCGGATTTATTCAAGAAAATATAAATTTTCTCATGGAATATGTCCATTTGCAGACCAAGAGAAGACTATTTTTTTAAACTGACAACTGGAATGACTGGCTCGGTTATCGAGCCAGTCATTCCAGTGATAAATTTTCAAAAATAGTCTCCTTTTGGCCTGCAAATTGGCATTTCTCAAGACAACCGCAGAAGCCGTTTTAGGATGATATGAGTGTTAAAGGGTTAAATAAAGCAATCGCAATCATATCAGATGTGATGTGTGCGTACGTGCCTGTCTCTGTGGGTGTCGGTGTGTTCGCAAACTGAACCGAACTGAACTGAATTTTATTGCACCCACGTCATACATACATGACATATGAGGAAAACAGATAGTACATCTTATAGTAGACAGAGTAACAATTGTGCATTATTATTATTATTTACGATTATTATAGTCATATGCGAAGACCGCCATATCCACCGATAACTATCTTATCCAAGTCCATGGATGAGGCAATATAGATCTGCAACAACTGGCGGCATATTACATTATACATGCGTTTCATTAGTTCCTATACTCATATCGGACAATCAAGCGGGGAATGGTCTCCTCCAATTGCAGTTTTCATATTCGTTCGTTGAATACATTATAATTATATAGCAAACCGATATATGTCCGTGAGGGCGTGTGTTGCGGGAGGCGGTGTATACAATGTGTGTGTGGTTGTATGCGCGTGAGTCAGGTCTACCAAAGTACAATAACTATATTTGCCGAGACAAGTGCCGTATCGGTACTTTATTTTAAACTCGCGTACTCCTATCTTCGCTCGATATAGGCATAAATTTGATATTAAATTTTCTTATATGTGGTTTTACGGGAACGGCATAACATACTTGCTAGGTATTTTGAAAGAAACCTGAATGGACATTGTGGCTGCCTTCTAGATAAACAGCAGTGTGTTGGCCATATGACTGTAATCGGCCGTCGATTTTCTCTGGGACGTGTAAATAGAACAGAGTAGACTTCAGCCATCTTCTAATATTCTATTAAGCTTAACCCATATCGTCAACTTAACCCTTTAATGACCAAGTTGGCCAAAACGGAAGCTTTCTTGATCAGCGCCGCTTTGATGGTCAAATGGGCCAAAATGGCCTCTGCAGCGGTATTGAGGAGTGGCCATTCGCAGGACAATAGAAAGCTTTTTAGTAAATCTTAGTGGTGAATTTACAAAAGTAGTCTTCTCTTCGGCGGCAAAAGTTTTAGTTTTCTTGACAAATCTTAACCAGAGAAGCGTTAATTGATATGAGTAGCATTTTGAGCGCTTTGGGGCGCCGTTGACGCAAGAGGGGTTAACACGGGTAGATTGGTTCGGTTTTATTGATAAATATTAAGTATGCAAATGGTAGACCCGATCACATCGGGTACCGTTACACAGTTCTGATATTCATACGAAAACTGTACAAAAATCTCTTGATTTGTTTTCCGCGGGCGACGAAAATGTGAATACGTAGGAACTAGATCGTTGATTGATAAAGCAATTTCTCACAATTTGACAGCATCTAGCCATGTGGACACATCTGATTCTATGCAGGCGCGTGAACCGAATTGTATGATATAACTAATCTCCAATTGATCATTTGGACAACAATTTGATTAGAATTTCGTGTTTCTTGTAGGAATTTTGGGTAGGATTGTTGAAATAGTACGAACATCTAGTTATCACCCACAATAGAAATCTAAAAATTCAGGTTGAGGTGGGTTAAACAGTTGGCTGATAGAGTAATGAACAAGGTGTCATCCTATTTACACATATTTTTTGTCTTTTTATCGCCAAAACAGATCTCTAGCTTCGGGCGAAAGATGTTTTCCATTAATTTGCTTAAAAATCCAAATCACAAAATAATTACGGATGTTGTTATCGATATGGAGATGTGTAGTTCACGGTTATAGATAATCAATTGACTTCTAATTTCGATGTCGTCCACTAATATTGTGCAGCCTACCATAAGGCGATGTTTTCAAATAGTAATTATAGTTATGGGATTCAAACAATTAATAGATTAGACAAATAAATAATTAAATAGATAATTAATAAAATACTTACATCCAACTAGAAACACCTGATAGAGGTGAAAACGACATGAACGGAAGGAGGATTAAAAACCAAACGCCAAACGAATGTTTCATCAACTCCATGTTGAGTTTCAGTCAATCATCTTCAGGCACTACGGACACTTCATAGCAATAGAGTGAGGGATGGACATTTTATTGTTGCAAGAACGATGGTCAGTTTCCTCCGTATAATCCAATTGTGTTATTAAAACGTTAAACAACGATATTCCCCAAAGAAAATGGTCTCACATATTCACAGTTTGGTTAAATCCTGTGAGAAATTCATCTTTTCCCAACGTGTATTATTAATTGTATCCGTGCACAAATAGTGTCGTCTGTCGTCTGCTCCGAAAAGTCACAAGATCAAAATAAACAGAATTAGGCTGGGGTATATTGAAGGGCTTAACAGACGAGGTATTATTGTTGTTCGCGCGAGGCACAATTTTTATCGGCAATAATGAAATATCCTATTGGTCGACGACCTGTCATTAATCGCAGCCGACGAAGATAAATGACTATTCGATTGGCTGTCTCTCGATTGCACGTGACCTCTCCTCACGGCGAAGAGACAAGTTAGTAAATTGGCATAAGTTTGGATTTGCTACTGTATCGCTTGAAGCACATCCGATTAGAATTACAAAACAGATCACCTGCGGAGTAAAGGTCGAATACTCTTCTGAAATAATTCAAATGAACGAACAAAATATTACACACAAATATTTTTTTTAAATAGAGCCTTCACTTGAACAATCACTCGCCTACTATCTAATCCTAGAAGCACCCGTTGGTAAACTGTCTATCCTTTCCTCCGTATTTCAGTAACCATTCATTTCGATATCTTGCGGCGTATTGCGGTCCGATAACGTTTCTGAGGTTTTGTTTAGCTCTATAGCTTTATCGTGTGGCACATGAGAAGCAGGCACATTTGTAAATAAATAAATACTCAACTCGGTTACAACTTCTTAAACCAGCTAAATATCCATCAGTGACAGCAACTTAGGATCGAATGGTCACTTCTTCTATCCCATGATCATGTGTGTGAAGTATCGATTAAAGAGTACACAATAGTCCCATGTATAGCCATGTGTTTTGTAATAAAACAATAAAAAGCCACTTCTATCTGGTCTTTTCCGAATTCTAACTTTCGGACAAGACACCGAGTTAAACTTATTTATACCGACCTTACTCACAGTGTCACATGGCCTTTCTCCAATCCATCGACTCCACTCACTCAGCTCCCGTTGATCGCGCCGGAGAGGTTTCTTGGCCATCAGGGGCGTGGCTTCACCTGGCAGGTGTCACAATGTCACGCGCACACGGACCCCATTGATCAATGAATGGGGTATCAATCGTGCACATTTTAGCGACTAACGTAGGATAGTTGTAAATGAAAACAAATTAACGGTCTAAATAATTGATTTATAAAGAGCCGAGCGCGTCTAAAAGGTCTTATATCACATGTGGGCCTTTGGGCACAAGGTGTGACATTACCTCTAATAAAACACACGCTTTCTTTCTCTCTAGTAAACAGATGGGTAGCTCTGTGAAGGATTAGTCTATTACCTATACTTGTATAAATATTTATTGAGGGATTTGCGGCTTTATAACTGCAAATATTTGGCGTTAAACTGAGAACAGATTCGAGTAATTTAAACCATTGCAAATAAAATTCACGTAAATCCTAAAAAAAGTGAGCAAAAGATTAAATCTGCTGAGTATTCTGATAAAATAATTGTCTGAAATGCATTGCTCTCCATGTCACTACATCTTTCACCCAAAGCCCTTTTTAACATCCATCTTTAATCTAACTGCAGGCTGTCTGGAGCACAAAGAGTTGACAGTATTAGCGAAATACGCGATGAAATGTATTAGCGCAGATTTTCGCAGCCCTATGTCGTGATATTAACTGGCATAATGTTATCCCATACATTGAAAATGTACGTGTAGACAGGCCAGCACAGTGGAAACTGTAAAGTTATTTACTTATTTATTCATTTATTTATTATATTTCTTTCTTTCTTCCTTTTATTCTTTCGTTCGTTAATGATTTAATTATTTCTTTCTTGGTATCTTTCTTTATTTATTTCTTTTCATGTTATTTATTTATTTATTTATTTATTTATTTATTTATTTATTTATTTATTTATTTATTTATTTATTTATTTATTTATTTATCCATCCATCCATCCATCCATCCATCATCCGTCATCCGTCATCCGTCATCCATCATCCATCATCCATCATCCATCATCCATCATCCATCCACCCACCCACCCACCCACCCACCCACCCACCCACCCACCCACCGACCCACCCACCCACCCACCCATCCATCCATCCATCCATCCATCCATCCATCCATCCATCCATCCATCCATCCATCCATCCATCCATCCATCCATCCATCCATCCATCCATCCATCCATCCATCCATCCATCCATCCACCCACCCACCCACCCACCCACCCACCCACCCACCCACCCACCCACCCACCCACCCACCCACCCACCCACCCACCCACCCACCCACCCACCCACCCACCCATCGATAACATCCATCCATCCATCCATCCATCCATCCATCCATCCCTCGCTCCCTCCCTCCCTCCCTCCCTCCCTCCCTCCATCCCTCCCTCCCTCCCTCCATCCTTCCCTCCCTCCCTCCCTCCCTCCCCCCTCTCTCCCTCACTCCCTCACTCCCTCCCTCCCTCCCTCCCTCCCTCCCTCCATCCATCCATCCATCCATCCATCCATCCAACGACGAATCCAACCACCCACCCACAACCCATCAACCCATCCATCCATCCATCCATCCATCCATCCATCCATCCATCCATCCATCCATCCATCCATCCATCCATCCATCCATCCATCCATCCGCTCACTCACCCATCAAAGGACGCAAATTCCAAATCCTTATACAGTTTTAACTATAGATTTACTGTCACAACATACGCACGGTAGAAGAGTGATCCGATATGGCACTGAAGTAGCTGGCGTCATAAACAATTCACCGTTCCAGAGTATTCATCTATCATTTGACGTCATATGACGTCATAATCAGCTAAGCGGCGTGTAGGATAACACCATAATCATTACGTCTCAAATGATTCTATTTGACCCGTCTTTAACCCTTAGTCGTCCGACACGTTGTACGAATTGTATGTCTCTACTATTTAATAAACATGCCGGATGATTATTTTGCAACAGCGCCCTGTTCAATTAGTTTCAAAATATTCAATAGCTTACCTATAGTAGTCTTCTGGAAATTGATAGTCCGTGAGTTCAGAGATCGATCCCAAACGAGCGAGGCGTGTGTGGAGCTTAGCTAGAGATGGGAACGGCATGGCTAAAACTGGAACGGTACATTACGTCAATCAAAATGGCGTAGCTATGTCAATGTACGAATTTGATGTCTTTTGGTGAACTTATAATTTAATAAATATTTTGTTAAATAATTTAAAACTAATTTGACTGGGAGCTGTCGCTACCATTGACAGCAACAACCACTAGTTAAATTAGGTTCAAATTCTTCAACAGCTTACACGATTTGTTACATCGAAATATAGATTTTTGCTATTTCAGGCCTCAAATTTTCAATTAGCAAATCGATTCTAACACTCGGAACAAAAGGTGGTGCTTATTTAGACAAGGGCGTGGCATAATTAGAAATCGAGCACTATATTACATCACGTCAACACGTCATGGCTATTCAGGAATTCTGTTTCTCAGTCAATCATATAACGTCATTATCAACTACGTCACGTGTGCGCTGGCGTCATGATCAATTACGTCATGAATGACTCGATTTAGTCCGCCTTCACCGCTTAGTAGTCCGTCAGGTTGTACGAATTGTGTCTTTACTATTTAATATGCTGTTAAATGTTTTGAAACTAATTCGAGTGGGCGCCGAAAAATTAGTTTCAAACTATTCAACCATCATAAATGGCTCGATTTAGTCCGCCTTAAACGTTTAGTAGTCCGTCAGGTTGTACGAATTGTATGTCTTTACCATTTAATATGCTGTTGAATATTTTGAAACTAATTTGACTGGGCGCCGTCAAATTAGTTTTAGAATATGCTCGGATGGCTTAATGGTTACAGTGGTTAGCTGCGGATTTTGTGGCCCTGGATTGATAGTCTCGGTGCTTTTCTGGGAAGAAATAAATCTTCTTTAGCTTGAACGCGGTTGCCATGTCGCATTCTGCGGGATCTTCGCAACAATAAGAAGCGGTGAGGATGAATCTTTTCCATCTCTCGTCGCTACCAGAGCTCTGTCAGCGACACGCGCATCTAGCGCTGCCTATGGCTTCGACTGAGTGAAACTGCTAGATCGAGTTAATTGAAAGTGTTTAACGCACAATTCCCGTAGCGATTGTTTCTGTTGGTATTCCCGTGTCATTCGCAGTGCTTCTGCTATCGATTTTCCAAAGTTCGTTTTCTCGTCTGCAGGGATCTCGTTTTTATGCTTGAGCCATTCGTTTTCACTCTTTATTTTATATAAATGTTTAACTTATCACAGTTCACATACAAAAATCAAAAAAAAAAAACACTCGGATTTTTTCGTTCGTTGATGATAGACGTGTTTTAGATCAGTTTAAATTGCGTCCATTATTGCGTTTGCGACAAAATTATATTGCTTAAGGGAGACCAGAGTTTAAAGAACAGTGTTATTTGTTAATTCTTCTCTTTAAACTAGTTTAAACATTTTCCGTTCCAGGTTCGTTCGCGTGCATCAAGCACTAGCTTTTCCGCCAGTAAAATCGTTGTTCTTGTCGGCCATTAGTGTTGTCTTGTTCGTTTTTATTTGGCGCCAATTTTCGAAAACAAAGCTTTTTATGTTTACGTTTATTTGCTGTGCTCCCCGAGTCGTAACTATAAGGTATTGTTATTAAATTATTTTAATAGATTTCGTAATTTTAAAACCCGTTTAAACCTTTTTGATCAATTTTCTTTTGGATGTTCGTTTGCGTGCTTTAAAACACTAGATTTTTCGCCATTCAAACAGCCGCATTTGTCGGCCATTAGTGCTAGCCTTGATCGGTTTCGACACCAATTTTCGAAGAAAAAAAAAAGAGAAAAATTTTGAAATTTTCCTTTCAGTTTGCTTAGTTGGAATTTTCGCGAATTTTACCGAAGGGGATGACACAGCGCTGGTATACTGGTAACGTTTACTAGGCCTATTCTACCTCTTCTCTTTACACTTCCGCCTTTCACAGGCTACTCTACTCATCTCCTTCACACACTAATCCTACTGCATTCTATCCTATCTCTCATACTGTACCTACTAAATTTTCCTACTACACACTACCGTCTAAATAATCCACACCGTTGTGTAAGCAACATGGAGGAAGCTGACTTCCTCAAACAGCTTCCTGAAGTGGCGCATGATACTGGTGGTAGTCAACTGGCCTCAGCCAACTCAGCGCCAAATGGTGGCAAAGACAGGGACGCGGCGCCGCCAAGCAGGGAGCCACTGGTGGTCCATGCAGGGGTGGGGAGGGAATGTCCTGGGAGGGAGTGAGTGAGGGCGTTAGCGTCACTAGTCACCTGGTGTAGGGGCTGGTAAGGCTGACCTACATGAATTGGCAATGGAGGAGTTCACCCACGAACAAATGGCCCAGCAAGTGGTGATTCTGGAGAGCAATCTCCAGAACCCACCACAAAGCACGCCTAAGAAGGGTGGTGATACACCAGGCCCCAAAAGGAAAATGAGGGTCGGGGTGTTAGAGGAGGGGGAGGAAGTGGGAGGAAGGGAAGGCACTCCCTGCAAGAGGTCCCGGGACAAGGGGGCTTCCCCAGCGGGAGGGAGAGTCCCAACCAGCGCGCAGAGTGGGGGTTCCCCGGGTGGTGCGTCCAGTAGCGAAGGGAGGGAGGTGGGCCAAAAGGGGGGGGGGGGCAGAGAGATGGTACCCAGGGAAGGAGGGTCAGGGTCAAGGGGCTCGCGGGCGATGGTTTTGCGGGGTTAACCCGCATGGTAATCTATAGGTTACTGTATGCCATGGTGGGCATGCTGGCAGGCCTAGACAAAAGGGACGGGGAGGTTCTGGTAACCTCCACCAGTGAAGGGCAGTTCCAAAAGCTGCTGAAAATCACAACGATAGGCAGCCACGTGGTGTCTATCGAAGAATACACCACCAAAAATACCAGACAAAGCAAAGCGGTAGGTGTCATATCGGGAGTCCCAAGGGACTTCACGAATGATGACATAAAGGAAGAAATGAACGAGCAGGGGGAACACAAAGTGGACTGGGTGGGTCGGATTGGCGGAACAGCCAGACCGACTTATGCAGTGAAACTGGTGTTCAACTCGGACACACTGCCAAGTAAGGTTAAATTGGGATGGATGTCCTTCAAAGTCAAACCATACATCCCAGAGCCCGTCAGATGCTACAGATGCCACCTGCTGGGTCACGTGGCAAAGCACTGTAGAACCAAAGCCAGCGCATGCGTCAACTGTGGAGGGAACCACAAACGTGAGGACTGCCAGCAGACCCCCCCCCCCACTGTAGAAATTGCAAGGGAAGCCACAGTGCTGCATATCGTGGATGCCCGGCTTTGCAAAAAGCCAAGGACATCCTCAAGGTTAAAACAACAGATCAGGTCTCATATGGGGAGTCCAAGAAGAGGGTCACCCAGCAAACAAGTAGGGGGACTGAACAGCCAGCTGGAATACCAGTACCTGGACCAGCCACACCTCTTGAAAGAACAGCATGGCAGAAAAGGGCGGAATCCGTAAGGAGGAAGCTGGCCACCCCCGGGATAGACTGCTCAGTGATGAGACATCTGGAAAAATGGGAGGAGGCTCCTACTGAGCCACCCACAATAGAGACGGCCACGCCCACCCTCCCGCTTGGGAGTCCGGCCAGCAAAGCCTGTAAACAGGCCAAAAGGCAAACAAAAATGCCAAAAAAGGGCCTAAAGTGATAGGCAGTAGCAGGGCCCGAAACCAAAGGGCTGAACCAATCGGCACATTGGAGGTAACTCTAGTGGAAAAACAGCTTATCAAACCTGTGAACCCCACTAGCAGTACTAGCAGCTGCAGTGACCTGCCGGCCGATATCACCAGAGGGACACCAACGAGTTAGGTAAGACCCACCCCGATTGTTGGAGAGCATAAAATTGTTTTAAATGTCCAAACTTTCAGACTAATCATAGAGACGATCATATCATCAGTTTGCATTGGCAACGAGGCAGCAAGGAACAAGGTTGATGTCGACGGTCTCGTTGCGAAATTCGTAGAACTGTGCTCCTCTTCAAACTAATCATGGGGGTCAAAATTCTTCAATGGAACGTTCGAGGCACCCGGTCTAATACCAACCTTGACGAATTGTGGAACACATTCCACAACGAAAATGACCACCCAGACATTATATGTCTACAGGAAACCCGTCTGAAACCCAACCAGGATTTCAAAAGGTACAACTACAATGTCGAAAGACAAGGCCGTACCACAGAATCTGCAACCACCTCTAGGGGTGAAGGCGGCGGCGGCATAGCGACCCTCATTAAAAGTAATCTTTCCTACAAAAGATTGCCACAACGTGAGAGTAGCGTAGAGCACCTTACGATAGAAATAGAAATCATTCACGAAACTATTAATATTGTAAATGTCTATAGTCCCAGGTTGCACTCTTCCTCGGACTATGACAAGCTCCTTGAAGGCCTAGAAGGTGAAACAATACTTCTGGGCGACTTCAACGCCCATCACGCCCTCTGTGGGAGCAAAACCACGAACTCCAAAGGCCGAATACTAGAACAGGTTATTGACAACTACAACCTGTGCCTACTAAATGACCATAGACCCACCAGATATAACTCTAGTGATGGGGAATGGTCGGTCTTGGACCTTTGCCTCATAACACCTGGCTTTCGACCAACCCCCAGCTGGGACATCCAAGTCCAGCTCCTCGGCAGCGACCACCTCCCTATCAAAATACAGATAGGAAGCCTACAGAGCAAGAACGAGGCGCCACTGCACAGGAACAATTGGAATCTGAAAAAGGCCAACTGGACCGAATACAAGCACATAATGGCCATGGAGCTGGAGACACCAATCACTAGTACCAGCACCGAGGAATATTATGAGCAATGCATGGGGATTCTCTACAAGGCTGCCAACTCAGCCATCCCCCAATCAAGGCCAGACAGTAACCCCAAACACAAACGCGTGCCTTGGTGGAACAGCGAGTGCCAAGAAGCAGTAAAGCTCAAGAAAACAGCCTGGAATAGACTAAAGAAAAACTTCAGCATTGAACGCCTAGTTGAATACAAGAGACTCCAGGCCAAGGTAACAAGAACCATCAAAAAGGCAAAACGCGATCATTGGCGACAATACTGCTCTGAAATCACTCGGTTCACACCCTCGAGCCAAATATGGGGCAAAGCGAAAGCTATTGCCAGCGAAAAAACCAAGTCCAAAAACCCCTTACCCACCCTCATAGCAAATGGGGTAAAGCACGCCAATGACAAGGAAAAAGCGGAAGTGCTTGCCACAGTCTTCATTGCAACCAGTAGCAATGATAACCATGACCAGGACTTTGTAGCAACCAAAACAAAGGTCGATGAGCATATCAATCACCTGTTCAGCTCAGGGAAATGCGAGGATGTTAACGACCGAGACATCAACAAAACCTTCAACAGAATGGAGCTTGAGCAAGCCCTTGGCAGAGGCAAAGGCTCCTCACCAGGTGAGGATGGCCTGAAATACGACATGCTTCGTACTATGCCAGAGGAGGGTAAACAAATGTTACTCAATCTCTACAACCTCGTATGGAGCTCTGGAAAAATGCCCCCAGTTTGGAAAACTGGGATCGTGGTTCCTATACCAAAACAAGGGAAGGACAAAACTGACCCAAGATCATACCGGCCAATCTCCCTGACGAGCTGTCTATGCAAAGTCATGGAGAGGATGATTAAAAACCGACTAGAACATGAGTTCGAACATAACGGTCTACTCCACCCTTGGCAGAGTGGCTTCAGAAAGGGCAGACGCACTACGGACCACATAGTCACACTGACTGAGGCAGCCAAGAAAGCCCTAGATGCGGGAAGAGGAAACACAACAATCAGAGTTTTCTTAGACGTTGAGAAAGCCTTAGATATGATGTGGCGAAACGGAGTCCTAAAAAAGCTCTATGACTTTGGTTACCGTGGCCGCATCCTATTCTGGATACGAGATTTTCTCGATAACAGAAGGATTAGCGTCCGCGTTAATGGACAAATGTCTAGGGAACAAACATTGGAAAACGGCACCCCACAGGGTGGGGTAATAAGTCCCCTACTGTTCAATATCATGATGAGTGATCTACCCAAAGACATCGAAAAAGACCATGCACTGGGTCCCAACGCAATAGGCGGGTCTATTTTTGCTGATGACACAGCATTGTGGAACAAATATGCGAAGATAGACCGTGCACGTAAGACCATGCAGAAAGTTCTGGACATAGTCTCACGGTGGTGCAAAAAAAATGGTTTCAAACTGTCTGCGGAAAAAACAGTTCAAATCAATTTTACCAATGTTAAATACATAGGCCATGATGCAAATCTGTACCTCAATGGACAGAAAGTCAAGACATGTGCTGAAGCCAAATTCCTGGGACTAACATTTGACAGAAAGCTCACGTGGAACCCCCACATCAAGAGTCTGAGGGAGAGATGCATCAAGCAATTAAATCTCCTTCGCTCATTAACAAAGCACACCTGGGGTGCAGACCTGCCGAGCATGCTTATGCTATACCGCGGCCTAATCCTGTCAAGGATAGACTATGGATGCGAAGCATACGCCACGGCGAGAAGGTCACTGTTAGAAACCATCGACACCCTCCAAACAAAATGCCTGCGCATTTGCTGTGGTGCCTCACAGAGTAGCCCTCGAGACGCAATCAACGTAGAGTGTGGAGAAATCCCACTAGATCTGTGAAGAGAGGAACGGCTTCTCAAATTCTGGACATACCTACAAAGCTCTGCACTCACCCACCCTACCAGGGAGGTATGTCTTCCATGCAAGGAGCACCTAAGACACAAGGTATTGCCCAAAATAACCAAAAAGACCAAACCACCAGGCCTGTTAATGACAGAGCTCGCCAGTGCCACTGAACTGGTAAACGTCGAAATAGAAAGCTCAAGGCCGGCTCCTGACCCGCCATGGCTACTTCCGCAGATCAAGGCGCATGACAGCCTATCCTCACAGATAAGCAAGAAAGACCCACCAGCGCTAATCAAGAGCTACGCTCTGGAAAACATCGACAACAGATGGAAGGAGCACAGGAAAATCTATACAGACGCCTCCAAAATGCCCAACTCCGGCGAATGCGGAGCAGGAGTAGTCATAGGCGACCAGGAAGAAGTCCTCAAGTACAAGCTTCCGAATCACCGGTCAATATTCACAGCCGAACTGGTGGCAATTAAAAAGGCTCTAGAATGGATTAAAACAGCAAATCCAGGCAAATACGTCATACTCACAAACTCACTAAGCTCGGTGAAAAGCTTCAAATCTAGCAGCAGCAAGAGCAGGGACAACCTAATCAAGGAAATCCGGCAGCTGTATGCAACTGTGGTGACTGACAACAAAACCGTGGACATCGACTGGGTCCCAAGCCATGTTGACATTAAAGGCAATGAACAGGCGGACGAGGCAGCCAAGCAAGTGCTCAAAGATGGAACTATGACCAGCATAGGACTCTCAAAGTCCGAAGCGAACGCCCTGGTCAAAAGGCACATCAACAGCAAATGGCAAAGACAATGGGACGAAAGCACAACCGGCTGATTCCTGTTCAGAATCGTCCCAGGAGTCAAACGCAAAACCATATCCCAGGACGCCAAGGCGACATTGTATTACGCCACATCAGAATGGGTCGGATTAGCGTTAACCAGATACGAAAAAAACTCAACCTGTCAGACACAGACCAATGTGAGGCCTGCAAGGAGACTGAAACTCTAGACCACTTCTTCCTACGGTGCACTGAATATTCAGACATTAGAAAGGAACTCATCAATACGCTGAGAAAGTGAAACTTCAATCTTGACCCTATAGAAAACATTATAGCGATGCGTGACGGACAGATCAACCACGAATTAATCAAGTTCGTGCTTGTATCGGACAAACACATCACATAATCAGATCACATTTGATTAGCCCGAGGCACCGACCGAAACAACAACTGAGACAACTCTCGTGAGGTGTCAGGCCCGAGGAGAAACGCAAATCACTTCCCCTAGGCGCATGAGGTGTCAGGTCCGACGGGAATCGCATCACACTTTTTCCCCTAGGCGCATGAGGTGTCAGGTCCGAGGGGAAAAACGTGTAAGCGAATGATTTGCTGTGTGTATGGCCTATATAGTATGTTATTTGTGATGTCAAAAGAGCAAACACATGAGACGGCGCAAGAAGCACTCTTCTGCGGCCTCTACGACCCTGGCCTGTCCTGCGGCATTTACTGCCTTCCAATCCCCGGCCTCTCCTGCGGCATTTAGTGCCTTCCCACCATCGACCTCTACGACCGCTACGGCCATTGCGGCATTTACTGCCACCCCACCACCGACCCCTATGGTCACTGCAGCATTTACTGCCTCATCACCCTCGTGAGGTGTCAGGTCCGAGGAGAAACGCAAATCACTTCCCCTAGGCGCATGAGGTGTCAGGTCCGAGGGGAATCGCATCACACTTTTCCCCCTAGGCGCATGAGGTGTCAGGTCCGAGGGGAAATACGTGTAAGCGAATGATTTGCTGTGTGCATGGCCTATATAGTATGTTATTTGTGATGTCAAAAAAGCAAACACGTGAGATGGCGCAAGAAGCTGCCTTCCCACCATCGACCTCTACGGCCATTGCGGCATTTACTGCCACCCCACCACCGACCACTATGGTCACTGCAGCATTTACTGCCTCACCACCCTCGTGAGGTGTCAGGCCCGAGGAGAAATGCAAATCACTTCCCCTAGGCGAATGAGGTGTCAGGTCCGAGGGGAATCGCAACACACTTTTTCCCCTAGGCGCATGAGGTGTCAGGTCCGAGGGGAAATACGTGTAAGCGAATGATTTGCTGTGTGCATGGCCTATATAGTATGTTATTGGTGATGTCATTCTATGAATTGTTATTAAATTCTTGAAAACTTTTTATCTGGCTTGACTTTTCCACTTAAGGATCGTGACATTGTCATGAATTGATGACCCAGAGTATGTGAGTACATGCCCCAAAACACCTGTCTACACTGTCTGTTTTCTCCTTCTTTTTCTTTCAGCATTGTTCCCCTCCTTTTCTTTCAGAGCCGGAGCTGGAGCTAAAATGCAGCAACGAAAACAACAATGACAGACGGGCAGAAAGACAGATGGAGGACTGGAATGGACAACAGAACAACAGATGGGCCTGTCTGCTGGCGGACCACGAGGGATATGGACGTGTGTCCATCTCATTCGTGGCCCGTTGGCAGGTATGCTTGTCTGTCGAATGGACTGACAAACCAATCAACAAATGGACAGACTGACGGACAACTCTGGGCACAGCAAGCTGCTGGAGTACGCTTAAGCAATGTACTTGGCCCCACTTGCCCAGTCTTCTCGGATGGGACTTTAAATTGAGGTCCCGTCATACAGTGCCCATCACTGTGTGAACGTGAGCTAGGGTTAGGTAGGCAAGAAATTTCGGCATAATCAAAGTAAACTGGATGCTGAATGGATTCGTCCTCGGATGGAACCACGCGACATACGGATTACAAAATAAAAACAAAATTGCTAGAATTAGAATCTTTCAAACTTTTCGATAGGACTATGGAGGGATGTAACCCGGATGACTGATCGAGTTCGTCCTCGGACGGACACAGTCACCATACGGGCTACCTAATCAATCAAAATCAAACAAGTGTGCTCTGGTGCCTGCTCGGATGATGGCCAGAAGAGCAAATGGGTCCCAGGACCCGAAAGACCCCACACCCCAACCTCCCCACTCTCCCCCAAAGGGGCCGGGAGGTCTCTGACCTAAAGCCCCCCCCCCACTTGGGTACATCAGGTCATAAGACCGTACGCACCTACCCCCCCCCTCCCCCGACCCAGCACCTACCCCATCCCTTCCCCACCCCCGTTAGGTCCAGGTTAGGCCATCCCCATCACCCACGCCCAAGTATGAGGAGCAACAGAAAAGCCATGGACAAGAACAGCAACATGAGACAAAATCGATAGACAACGATCAACACACACACACACAGAGACACAAGCTAATGCACAAACCGACGTCACAAGAACTCACAAGAATTCAACAGATACCATAAAGGCCAGGCGTGAGTCTAGACCCTAGCATTGGGAACTAGCATATAAACGCCTTAAATATTACAACACACACACACTTATCACAGTTCATCTCTTGGCCTCCATCCACTCAATTCATTTATTTGTTCAGATATAACCATATAGGCCAGGTATTTATTTTCAAACATCGTTATTTTCTTTACCAATTTCTACTTATTCTCAGCCCATTTTCAGCTAAGCTGCGTCCACTTTTTACGCGTGTGGAAATCAATTTATATAGCCTACTTTGAAAGTTGAATTTCAAGATAACTATACAGACAAGTTGTTGAATATCTTGAAATTAATTTCTATGGGTGTTATTGCTGCCTATGCCAGAAACAGCACCCAGTTAAATTAGTTTCAAAATATTCAGCAGAATGTTTATTAAATTGTAAATCGATCAAATACAATCAATTCGTAAACTTGGCAGACTTTTAGATGTTCATAACTGAGCCAGATAGGTCACTAGGATTGTGACGTCAGCCTACTTGTGGCGTGCTTGATTATGACGTCATATAGTTGAGTGGCAGATCGGATTCCTCAATTATACTGCCGTAGAACTGTGACCCAACGTGTCACTTATCTCGTATTCTACATAAAATCACATTCGTTCTAGTTCCGATTAATCGACGTGTGGCAGCAACAATATATGATTACTATATTCTGCATCTGTAGCAGTAGAAACATCCTATAGCTGCCATCAATCCCTTTTCGCTATTGTCCACTGTGTTTTGTCCTCAGCCAAAATCTTTAGCTTCCTCAGGTCCATTCTTGATCTCAGTGCACAGAGGTAGAAAGGCGGCAGGATAGGCGGCTGTGCTGTTTGGTCCAAAGCTTATGACTTCATCAATATTTGAATTAAGCCACGCCTACTTTTACGCGCCCAAAACTACTCGAATCTGATTGGTCGAGAGGATTTTCTATTGGTAACTCTTGACCATTTAGATTAGAGTAGTTTTTGGCCGTGAAAAGGGTGGGACACTTCAAATATTGCAATTTTTCTATTTATTACAGTAAGCTAAATAATCTGAGCATGAACAAAGCTTATCCACTGCAGCGCATCGAACATGTGTTAGATGCCCTGACATGGGTGTATTCGTTCTGTAGCATTGACTTCAGCAGCAAGCATTAATATGTAGTGGTGGACAAGTGAGCCACGGAGCAATCTTCTCATGTCGACATTGATGATGTCAGCTCTTGAAATCGTCATTTGTCTCTGCAATGCCACAGACAGATTCATACATTTGATGACGCAAGCATTACATCAAAGTTAGTAGTCGCTCTTTGCTTCATAGATGACACTGTGGCAGACGGGTATATTTTAAAGACCTCCTAGAAAATATCTGTCTTCTCCTAGACAGTTTACCTGGAACTGGGTTCAAAGTGATAACTATAATTTCTTTTGGCAAGAAGTCCAACTTTTGGCCATGTTTAACATGCTGTTGGACAGGCAACAAATCTAGTAAAGATTGCAGTGCAAGTTGGCTAAACGATGCCTATGTATGTCATTGAAATACATAACTATTGAGTCATTGTCCACATTATAGGAGCTATGTAGAACACTCAACTAGTAAGGCATGTTAATATTTTCTGGGGTTGGGGGTTATTGGAACTGCCGGACAAAGGTTTCAAATTTTAACCCAGGACTCACATTAGTGTGTAGATTAGAAACATTTTCAGGAGCAAACGATCTGAGCAATGGGTGACCATTATAATGTCATCAATCAAAATGGCCACTATTGGAAGTACCAAGTATATGGTTTTATTTTTGTCATATCAAGGCATTAAACACTTATAAATGATTCCATTTTCATCAACAAGTACGAGTATATGATATGAATAATAATTATATTATAATATAATGAGCGAGCATTTGATACTGTATTAATATGTCACTACTGCTGTCTGCTGTCTGTGCCATGATATCTATCCAGGATGTTTGGGTAATGAGAGCACTGTCCACTGATGTACAATGCATGCTACTGTGAATTCTAGTGTAGAGATGTCAGCTTCATTGAGCATACATACACTATGTACCTGAAAGTGTGTATTTGTCTTTGACCTATCCTCCCCTTCCCCATCCCATACATTATTAGTTGATATGTCCTCTGAAGCCATGGCATGATCTTGTGTGCTGTTCCTTAGTAAAGTAGAGTTTTGGACCCACTCTTGTTTTCTCATTTGTGAAGAACATTGAACATACTGTTTGAACCCTGGCGAGATTGATTTTTTAAGCATGTGACTGCCCGCTCTTTACTATGTGCAAACGCATACAGTGGAAGCGGCCATTGACAAATGGTGACAACACATACATAAGTATTTTTGGATGTCTCCATCCGGAGAAAGGGTTATAGAATGCCCCTGCTGGTCTCTTGACCAGTTCCAGATGGACTGAAGCACACCCTGGTGCTAGAGTCGTCAAAGAAGAATCCTAAGGTGCAGCAGTTGGCAAGTCTTAACAATAATGTTACATTCTTTGGGAGGCTTTCCATTACCAACCAGTTGGAGATGGAGATCCTACTGTATTCCTCTCAAGATTAACTCTAACCTCACTCTCTCTCTGTGGTGCTCTAATGGAGGTAAGCACAAGCGCAAGCCCTCCTTATTTCCCAAGGGCTAATTTAAGTGTTGGTTAAGATTACATTTAAGTAGAGAAGACACAAAATGATATACGCGTAAACTAAGTTGCATTCCTCATGAACTAATATGATTGACACCTGAATGAATTGAAAATAATCATCAGAACTAGACTATATATATAGTACATGTACATTTTATCTATGCTTGTTCTTTTGCTTAAACGACAAGGATCAAAATTCTATGACAGTTATACAGAATAGCTGATGGATATTTTGAAACTGCATTGACTGGAAGCTATTACTGTAGTATGCAGAAACATCTCCCATCCAAATTAGTATCAAAATATCCAAGAAAATATTTACTCTAAATACATATAAATGACTTGTCATTTATGTAGGCTTTAACCCTTAAAATACAAAATCTCCATTTGTAGACCAAAAGAATAAAACTTTTGAAAAATGCACCACTGGAATGAGTGGCTCAGTTATCGAGACAGTCAATCAAGTGGTACATTTTCAAAAATAGTGTTCATTTAGTCTGCAAATGAACATTTCTCAAGACTACTACAGAAGCCGTTTTATGCTGGTTTGAGTGTTAAAGGGTTAAGACCTGAATGACGAAGATTTGTAAATATATTTAAAGTCTTTATTAAGTGAATGTCCACTTGCAAGCCAAAAAAGACAATTTTTTAACATTTACAGCTGGAATGACTGTCTCTGTAAACAAGTCAGTTATTCCAGCTGTGCATTTGAAAAAAAGTGTTTTTCTCTTAGTCTGAAAATGAACATCGCTTAAGACGATTGCAGCAGTTCTAGCAGGCTTGACTATTAAAGAATTAAATGGTAGCATTAAATTTAATATGTGATAAATAATAAGAATGAAAGAACTTGTAAAATAGAATTTTCGTTGCAGCACCATAACAGTATTTTAATGGATCTTTCCAGTTTATCACTTTACGTCATAATCTACTACATGACGTGTAGGATCACGTCATATTGAATTAAGGCATGAATGGCTCGATTTAGTCTGTCTTAAATGCTTAATAGTTCGACATATTGTACGAAAGGTATGTCTTTACTATTTAATAAACATGCTGATTGGCAGCAACAGCACCCAGTTAAATTAGTTTCAAAATATTCAACAGCTTATCAGCATAGTTTTCTAGAAATTGATGGTAATGGAGTTCAAGGATCGATCGACCCCATCGTGGGTGAGGTATGGCTGGAGCTTAGCTAGGGCTGGGCGGGTCATAGCTAAAACCAGAATGGTACATTATCTAACCTTTACAAAATGGGCCTTTCCAATTTATCCATCAGTCAGATGACGTCATAATCAACTACATGGCGTGTAGGATGACATCATAATCAATGACCTCATGAATAACAGATAAGTATGTCATGAACGCATAATTTGTGATGGACTAAGCATTGTATGGCTTTGCTATTTAATATACATGCTTTTGAATATTTTGAACTTAATTTGACTGGGCACTGTTGCTGCCATATTCAACAACTTAGCTGTATAGTTTTCTGGAAATTGATAGTCAGACAGTTCAGGGATCGAGAGATTCCAACACGGCGAAGTCTTGGTGGAGCCTAGCTAAAGATGGGTGGGGCATAGCTAAAAGTGGAAAGCTCCATTCTTGTACAGTACGTTTTACAAGCATTGCGTCTAACAAACATAACATGTTCAAAATGTTCATCAGCCATCCGGCATCTGTCTGGTCTGAATCCTGCCAGCAATGCTGAAAAGCCGTTCTATGGGTGCTGATGATGAATGCACTTCTAGCACCTTTAAATACTCTTGGCACAGGTTTGGAAAGGTATTCTTCTGTAACTTCCTGAAGTCTAGCGGTTTGCTGTCCTCTGATGGACTGGGCTCAGTGAGGTAATCAGTTATTTCAGTAGCCACATCACATGTACATTGTAGTGTACTTGCTACCTCCATGAAACTCTATAATCGAGTATGTTACATCAGGGGTTGCTGGCAATCATTGTCAGCTTGACATGGTTCTGGTATTAGATGAGTAATATGACAAGAAATTGATGCGTTGATGGCATCTTTCTACTCTTCTGTTTTTTTGCATTTTAGCAGCTTAAACCATGGATTTTCATCTGCTTAGACAGTGATGCACGAAGGGTTTTAAGCTGTTTAAACCATGGATTTAGGATGGCTGCAATGATATATTTTTCTTTGTCCTTACAGATTTTAATCTGCTTAGCCAGTGATGCATGAAGGGTTTTAAGCAGTTTAAACCATGGATTTAGGATGGCTGCAATGATATATTTTTCTTTGTCCTTACAGATTTTCATCTGCTTAGCCATTGATGCACAGAGGGTTTTAACGAACTTATCCTGATGTTTCGTATGTAGTGTAGACAACTATGCCCTTAGTCCTCCAACACAAGGCAATACATATCCAGCTGACATTGCATTTTCTATCTGAACAAAATCTGTAGCATCCTCAAATGGGCTCAAAATTTCAATTAGATTACTCAGAATATTTCGATCATATGCCGTCAGTTGTTGTGTCTCAAGGTTAGCAATTATATCCTGTGTGTTATAGTTTATACCACGGTTTGACAAATAGATGCGATACGGGAATCGAGATTATAATTGCCTTATTTTACTACCCAGCATTAACTACCTAGTTGCCAGATTGTCCAACTTAAAGCTGACATAGCATCTTCTATAACATCCCTCCTTTTATAATAAACAAAGTAACTATGTAATAATGAATTAAAAATAATTAACTATGGGTAATTAACTATAGGTAATGACAGTTAGTAAGCTGTTTCAAATAAAGTCATTCAAATTGGAAGGATGGCGAGATTCTCTACCACTTCGGTTACAACTGGAAGAGGACCAGTGGTAGGCTCTGGAGTTGTAGGTGTGAAAGCAGTATTGGGAATAATTTTTCTGTTGTCAGCCGATTCTGCCAATTGAATTGTTTGAATCTTGCGAGATGTTTCAAATGGTTCAGGGGTTTCACGGATATGTACACGATTGTGTCAATTTTTATGTCCATTCATGTCAACCACATAGCTATGAGGAGGCCTCAGCTGTGATGGATGCTGGTTTCCACTGATGGTCTTTCAGAAAGACTTTTACATGAACAGGCTGTCCGATAGACAATGGTGGTAACTGGTTTGCATGTCTGTCATAATACGATTCGGCGACTTTCCGCTTATTTATGACATCTGCATCAACCCTTAGTTGAAGACATGGTTTGTACAGTTCTGGTACACATGGTAAGAATGACCGGGTTCTGCGTGACATAAGACATTGAGCAGGAGATGAAGTCATGTTTGTTGATGGCGTGTTTCTCCACTCGAGTAGAGTTTTCCAAATGTCTCTCCCATCGTCAACAGCTTTTATGATACGTGTTTTTGCAATCTTTACTGCCGACTCTGCTTTGCCATTGGAGCGACTATGATATGGACTTGAGATTAGATGTTCAAGATCCCAGTCTCGAGCAAAGGATTGGAAGTCTTTCAATGCATAATTAGGTCCACCGTTCGAGATCAGAGAACATGGTACACCATGTATTGCAAACACAGGATTCAGTGTCCCGATTAGGCATTCTGTAGTCATAGATTCAAGGTGCATTAGTTCAATATAATCAGAGTAAATGTCGACAAGTACACAATAGTGCTGCTTGTCGACTTCAAAACAATCGGAAGCTACAATTTGCCAGGATACTTTGGGTATTGGGTATGTCATTAATGGTTCTCGCTGTTGAGAGGGTTGATAGGCCTGGCAAATCTTGCACTTTCCAACTGCTTCTGTTAAGTCACTATGCATTTGAGGCCCATACATAATGTCACATGCTGTGTGAATTGTTCCATTAATACCAAGGTGTGACGCATGCGCGCGAGTGATCATGTCATTATGTATTTTCTCAGGAATCACGATTCGAGTTCCTCTGAGAATGAGAGTGTTCTGTGTTGCCATTTCATCATGGTAGGGCCAATATTCGTGAATTGTTAAAGGAACATCTATTTTATCATTGGGCTAACCAGTGGTGATCATGTGAATTAAGTCCTGCATAGCCGGATCTGCACACATTTCTAACTGAATGCATCGCAACCGTTTGTCAGTTACGAAGATAACATTATCATTACGAGTCTGCTCAAGATCACGTTGGAGCTTTTCTTCCAAAGTGATTTGATATACAAGGTAGTTGGTCATAATTGCATTTGATTCTTGCTGGGGTAGGAACGCATGAAACAAAGTGTCTGAAATGTACATCTTATGTCCTGGCTTATATTCTACTGTTAATGAGAATTTCTGTAACCGTAACCGCATTTTCTGTAGTCGTTTAGGACTGGCTAAGATAGTCTTTTTGAAGATTGACATCAGCAGCTTATGATCTGAAAGTACTAGCACCTTATTCTTTTCAAGAATGTATTGTCCAAAGCATTCAGTCGCAAAGATGATTGCAAGGCACGCCTTTTCGATTTGAGCATAGTTACGTTCACACGGATTTAAGGCTCTTGAGGCATAGGCAATGGGATGTCGGTCTTGAAGCAGGACAGCACCAAGTCCAACTTCTGAGCTATCACATTCGATTGTCACATCCTTATTCACGTCATAGTGGTGTAGAATAGGGGCACGTGTGATTAGCTGCTTGATTTCATTCAGCGCTTTCTCATGTTGTGGCAGCTAATCGAGTCTTTGTATGTTAAGTGTCGAAGTGGCTCACAGACACTTCTGAGTCATGGCATGAATTTTGCTAGGTAGGTTACTACTCCAATAAGTCTCTGAACAGCTTGTAAACAGTCAGGTTTTGGCATTTCTAACGCTGCTTTGACTTTTTCTGGATCTGGGGAAATGCCTTTAGCACTTAACACACGCCCATGTATGCAACCTGGTCCATTTTGTAATGGAGTTTCTTCTTGTTGAGCTTAAGATCGCATTCACGGCAGTGACTGAGGAGAGCCTCAAATGCCTGTTCCTGAGATTTGGATACCTGTTCATCCATGTCACCTGACCTCTAGATGAGAATGTCATCCGCAATGGATACTACATTTTCTAGACCTTCAAGCATTTCATGTAAGCGGTGCTGAAATTCTTGAGATGCTAAAGTAATACCAAAAGGCATTCTTTTCCAGTGGTACCGACAATATGGTGTCCAAAATGTTGTTAAGTATGAAGACTGTTCACCTAGTTGTACTTGTAGGAACCCATCTTTTGCATCACACACAGTGAAGACTTTTGCATTTGTTAACCAAGGCGCTATGTCATCGATAGTCGGGATCAGCCAGTCATTGCAAAGAATTGCTTTGTTCAGATTCTGCGGATCTAAACATACACGAAGTGGCTTTCCAGGACATTGAACTGCGACCATGTTGCTGATCCATGGGGTTGGTGTGTTAGCCTTAGCTATGATATCCTTCTGTTCATAGTCATCTAATCTTGCTTTCAATTCACATTTTACCGGAATAGGAACACGACACGGATTGTTCTGAACTCGCTTTATGCGTGGATCGACCTCAATGTGGTAGTCACTTGAAAACCTTCCTAAGCCTTCTATTAATAATAATAATAATAGTACATTTTTAGAGCGCTTAATCCATGCAACTGCATGCTCTAAGTTCACGCATTACAAGAACATGACTTTAGTGACAGTGACGAATCAGTCTATATTGTTAACTCATCAGATTTATTACAGTGTTACATGATAGGACCTTATCTGATACACAGTGTATACACAACTTGACTAAATTCAAGGCTTCACTTGCGTTTCCAGAGAGAAGTGTGATGGTCGCATCGTGCACAATTTCGAAATATATTTTCTTGAGAATTTTGCCGGATGTACAGTACAGAGAAGCTGCTCCAATTGGTCGCATTGTTGCCTGACTATACATTTTGAACTTCTTATCAGAGTGTTTCATTTCCAGGTCACTGCACTGCATTAGTTTACGGTAGTGCTCCAGCCGCATTATGCTACAGCTGTCACCTGAATCTAGCTGACATTTGACTTTTGCTATGTTGCCACTGGGTGCAGTTATTGACAAATTAGTTAAGTACTGTTTGCGCATAGAATCTGATGAGTTAACAATATAGACTGATTCGTCACTGTCACTAAAGTCATGTTCTTGTAATGCGTGAACTTTGATATTAGTCTTATACCTATCACCTGATAATTTCTGCTCGCAGAATTTGGCAAAATGATTCCACATTTCACAGCTTTTACACCATTTTCCATATGCAGGACACTGTTCTCTGGGATGGTTGTCTCCACGGTACCTGCACGTAGATGCTGATCTGGCATATGAATAATTGGACTTGCTGGGAGACTGATTTCGACTGCGACTATGATTGCTAGCTTTATGAGTTGTATAAGTTTGTTTGACATAGTGTTTGTTCTTTCGGGCATATTTTACCAATTCAAGTTCACAACTATGCTTTTCTACCTGGATTGAGACTATTTTTGCTGCCTTCTGTTGCAGTTTCTATTGCTGAGTCAAGAGTTAATGTTGTCATAGTTAACAATTTTTTCTGCACATTTTTGTCTGTGACACCGAGCACGAGTTTGTCTTTGATCATTGGATCAGTTAAATTGCCATAGTTGCACATACTAGCTAGCTGGCGAAGCTTATTAACATAAGTGTCTGCATTGTCAGTGCCCTGGTTGCACAAACCAGAGACATAACGTTCGTAAATTTCATTGCGTTTTGGCTTAAAATGTTGTTCCAGCACATCCAGAATTTTATTTGCCTTCTTCCTGTCTTCCTCTGACAAATCTAAGTGCTTTAGGATAAGATTGTACTCTTTCCCATAATTGACTGAATGGTTTCTACCTGGACAAGTTCTGATTTCTTATCAACACCTGTTGCGACTAGATAGTTCTGCACACTACTATTGAAATATTCCCAGCTGCCTGGGACATCTCCCTTCATGTCCATAGGACACGGGGCAGGAATACCGCTAGCCATTTTGGTATCTAGAGTGAATGTTCAGCTTTAACTTCGGAATTTTCGATTCTGGTATTTGGAATGACAGTTCAGCATTAACTTTGGATTTTTCGAATGTGACACGTCTGTGAGAGCACGTAATTTCCCCCCGTACCTGAGTGGTAACCAATTTGAATTAGCACGAAATTGTACAGTCTTTTGCGAGGTTTACTCACTAATTCTAACGAAGTTTCAGGATATATGACCGAATTCACAGTATTCATATGCGAGCATGAGCACGAACTGGCACCATGTTATAGTTTATGCCATGGTTTGACGCATAGACGTGATACGGGAATCGAGTTCTATAACACTGTGAAACCTTCAAGATTCATTGGATCATCTTTACTCTTCAGCTATGAATTCCAGTGACTAACATTTGCCGCTTCGAGTTTATTTGCGGATTCATGAATATCTGATGCATATGTAGAGTTATGCATGGATGACACAATATTAATGCATTTAGCGAGAACTTTATTGATTAATCCCACATTTTGAATCCATCTTTAATTACTAAATGGAGCATATGCCCAACGCAGCCATCATGTTCTATATGTAATGTAAGCATCGTCAGCGACTGCCTCACCTGCATCTTCAGGTTCCATGTTACTAGAGTCATCAATTCTGGAAGAGTGAAAGCTGTCACCATATTTGCAGCATTGTCCATTGCAACATTGCTTACTTTATGTACTATGTCAAAGTTAGCCACTGTGTCATCATACTGCTGTATAGTATTCCCAGCTGTAGCTCAGCCAATGGATCTCTTACAGGCCCAGAATCACTGGGATCTAGTTTCCAATCTAGAATTTAGTACCTGTGATGCCAGTGAACGAACGCATCTGTCGATCGCTCAACAAATCAACAGTTACACAAACACCACATCTCAGGTTAGGCTTAGCTATCAGATTACTTCGTCTTGTTTGTATATTTCATATTTAACAGAGTGCTCATCAGATATCTGCAACTTGCTATTTGGTACCTTGGATCAAGACAGCTAAAATTTGCACTTTCTATGACCGAAAATGTGATCGGATCACCTGCTACAAATATCACCAACTGATTATCAATGGTAAGTCTTTTGATCCATACTGTTTGACATTGTCTTGTATAATGTTGTGTAGCTGTGTTTGTTCAGGCACTGTATATATGTAGTCTGGTTAACGTTTGACAATTTGCACACTGGGATGTTTTCGCTGAACCAAAGCAATAAATAATCTTTTAGAATGAATAAAGAGCAATTGCCTAACCCATGACCATCTGAATCTCAAGGAACAAATTATGTAACAACTGCTGCATTATAAAAAGATGAATGGTATTACATGATGTACATTCAGAAGTTCCAGGTGTAAATCATCGCATTGATGAATACAGCTATTTTAAATTCAAGACAAACAGACAGGAAATCTGATAGAAGATTTTAAAGATAACTTAGCTGGCAGCCATTCCTACTTGAGGCAGCAGCATCTTCCATGCGAATTAATTTCAAAATTTTACAATTTTCAGCAGAATATTTCTTGCATCATAAAGAAGTTGTTTTGTAATATAATCCTTTAACCGACAAATCCCTGAAAAAGTAAATTCTTTCCGATATAAAGCTTATTCAGTTAAATATTTTGAAATTAATTTAACTGGAAGACATTGCTGCCTAGGAAGCACTGGCTACAAGTCAAATTTATTTCAAAGTATTCAGCAGTGTTCCTGAATATCTGCCTTGAAAATGAGAAATGGAGAAATCAACAGTGAAAGTGTTAAATTGTTATGTTATTTATTGGCAGGGTGGGTGGGGGGAGATCATAGGTGTAGAGAAGTGGGGAAGGGTGAAGGTCGAGATAAACCATTTACTATTAAATATGGCTAAAGTGGCTGCAAGGGTTCTTGAGAAATGTTCATTTTTATAACAAAAGAAGAACATTCTTGAAATTTTACCACTGAAATGATGGCCAGATAAGTGAGTCAGTCATTCAATGGTAAATTTTCAAATATTGTCTTATCTGGTTCTGCAAATGTAAATTTTTTAGGAGAGAATCGAACTTTTCTTTAACAAAGTTGGGAATTAATGGGTTAAATAACTTTCATATTAATTACCATCAGAACTATGTATGTACTTAGAAGACAGATACAGACATTGGGATATTGGGATATTTCTTGCTAGGCGGAGTATCACAGAGGTGTGAAATTCAGTCTTTTATATTGGCCAGATAAGTAGAGCAGTAAGAATTCTAATGTACTGGTCACCTAGCCTATATCAATCAGAATGTTCAGAGCACTGGTTTCATTGAGGGAGCTAAATATTGATCTGCTGAATATGTCTAAAATAATTTAACTGAAACAGATGTAACTCACCTTCATGAAGGTGAAGATGAAAAAGAGGACATAGACAATGACTCAACAGAATCTGAGAGCGATGATGAAGGTGAAGATGAAAGAGAAGACATAGACAATGACTCGACAGAATCTGAGAGCGATGATGAAGGTGAAGATGAAAAAGAAGACATAGACAATGACTCAACAGAATCTGAGAGCGATGATGAAGGTGAAGATGAAAAAGAAGACATAGACAATGACTCAACATAATCTGAGAGCGATGATGAAGGTGAAGATGAAAAAGAAGACTTAGACAATGACTCAACAGAATCTGAGAGCGATGATGAAGGTGAAGATGAAAAAAATGTCATAGGTAATCGAGAGCTCTTCACCATATTCCAAGATATTAAGCAGGACTTAGATGCTGAACAATCAGGTTTAGATGGGCGTGGTGAAGTGAACATAGCCCTCAGAGGTGTAGACAACGTGTCTATTTCCGTATATATTGATGCATTAGTTACAAGGTTTACTGACATAATGTGCCAGTGGAGAATATTACAGAACTCTATGCTCATTAAAATAATTTGTAGGGAAACTAAAGATTTTATCACCGAGGGTTGTGCATATGATGAAGCCATCTTTGCAGTATTTCACAAAAGGGAGTTTCTGATCACGGAGTATGTAAGCAACAATCTAGATGCCGACGTTGATGATGAAGATGATGATGATAATGATTTCGATGGTATTGATGATGGATCTGATGCTGAAAGTATTGATATGATGGCACCATGGCTTACTAACACACACACACACACACACACACACACACACACACACACACACACTCACTCACTCACTCACTCACTCACTCACTCACTCACACACACACACACACACACACACACACACACACACACACACACACACACACACAGACACACACACACACACACACACACACACACACACACTCACTCACTCACTCACTCACTCACTCACTCACTCACTCACTCACACACTCACTCACTCACTCACTCACTCACTCTCACACACACACACACACACACACACACACACACACACACACACACACACACACACACACACACATATATATATATATATATATATATATATATATATATATATATATATATATATATGCACACCCGCACGCTCGCACACATGCAAGCTCGCACATGCATGCACACTCACACATGCATGCATGCATGCATGTAAGTCTGTACATATGCATGCCTATCCGCATGCCAGCAAGCCTGCAAGCCTGCATGCATGGCTGCATGCATGTACACATGCATGCACGCAAGCCAGTATGCACGCATGCTAGTCCGTATGCATGCACACCCGCTCGCACACATGCACACGCAAGTGTGTGCATAACAATGTATATTTATTTGAAATTAGAAAAAAATATATATCCAATTGTATTTACTGTATTTACATTTTTTCAATTGAACTGCTTTTGAGCTGTTACCATGAACAATGTTAGGATTTGCAAGTCAGTGTCTTCCATAACCACATTGCAATGTCGTCAAAGCGGTCATTGTTAACCATTCATGATGAAGACGGACAAAACCATCTTATACAGTGGTCTTGAGGCATGTCCATTTGTAGGCTAAGACAAGAATAATTTTGAAGATTTACCATTGACTGGTTCGATAACTGAGATAGTCATTCCAGTGGTAAATCTCCAAAAATATCTTGTCTCGGCTTGTAAATGAAAATTCAATAAGCAAATAGTTTGATTTTCTGGATCAAATTTAGCCATTAAAGGGATAAAGTAACATGAAAGCCTAGATTACGGCATGAAAACAAATTTGCTGGAAACAGTTGCTGTGTTAGAGAAAAGGTTTGCACAACATTGTTTCGAAAAAAACAGTAATACTTATTGTATAAAGTGGAATGGAATTCTAGCTATGCTCCACTAATTTCTAGCTATGCTATTCTCAGAATCCCAATTTCAATATAACTTGGTATGTCATACTGTCAAACTAACATCTGCGCACCAGGATTGTGTCGCCCTTGTTGCGCATGACCCAACCCATCCTGCCAACCACACCTCTGAACAGTCTACAGCTGTTATAATTCAATGCAATTATAATAGTATGCATATCTGTAACTAAGTAGGTTTATCATTCATACATTAATTTATATATTCATGTACTTCAAAGAAGTTATCAAAATAAACGGGAATGGAAATGGTGTAGCCTCAAGCTGTAAACACAAACAAAGAAAACTCGATAACACATGTCAGGTTTAGGAATGAACTTCGAGTACAGTCCATCACAGAAACAACCTAAAATGTTTACAAAACAAAATAAAATGCGCTGTCAAATATTTTAGACTTAACTGGATTGAAAGACAGTGTTGTCAAAGGCAGCAATTGTCTTCAGATCAAATTACGCCCAAAATACAGAAGAGACCAATTCTTATTAAACATGTTTTCTGTTAACATGTTTTCTGTTCACGTTTCTAGACATGCTATCTTACCCCTCAGCTGTACCGTATATAGGCCATGTTATGATGAAAACTTATGAATTAACCAATACCACAGAAATTACAGAGAGCCTTGGAATTCACCCTATTCGGAGCCAGCAAATACAGAGCCAGGAGAGGGCGTCATTGCATAAATCTGCTAAGCGTGCTATGAGGTGACCTCAAGAAAGCAGGATTAGGTACACTCACATCAAGAATGGACCTGAGGAAGCTAAGAATTTTGGCTGAGGACAATACACAGTGGGCAAAAGCGAAGAAGGACTGATTGCAGCTGTGGGATGTTTCTACTACTACAGTCGCAGAATACAGTAATCATACATACATACAGATATCTAATTACCCCATCCAGAATTAAATTCAATTCATAGCAATGGTCGGGTGGGTTGGGGAGTCCGCTAGCGAATAGAGAAACCAGCCCAGCTGTTGCCAATATTGCTTTGGATGAATGCTACGCTCGTCTATGAGCCATTACATTTTTTTTGCCTGAGTGGAACGTACGTATCATTACAGTGCCCTGGGAGTTTTACTTCAATCTTGTTGAAACTGAGTTAGAGAATATACCTATTTTTGATATCGGTAATATGTGTGCCTAGCAATTTCCAGAAAACTATATGGGTAAGCTGTTGAATATTTTGAAAGTAAATTGACTGGGCCATGTTACTGCTTATGGCGGCAAGAATGCCCAGTCAATTTAGGCATAACGTTTTCTATGTACTGTTTACTAAATAGTAATGACATACAATTCATACAAATTGACGGTCTCTTAAGTGATTATAACAGAATAGCCGATTGCCTGCAGCGGGCTAATGGATCTTTCCATTTTTAGCTATACACCACCCAGCTCTAGCTAAGCTCCACCCACACCTCGATCATGTTGTGTTTGCAGATGGAAAGAAGACCAGCCATGGACTTTTAATCATGAAATGACTTGCTAGATAACCTATCCAGTCATTCCAGTGGAAATTCCTGAAGATAATCCACTCCATGTCCGCAGACGTGCTCCATAACTGAATCGAAATATGTATATACAAATCTGAGTTCAAAAAGGGTAATTATAAGAGGAATATGTTGCAATTTAAAATAATCCTAACGAAACCTTATCACAAATTTACTAGCTGTTATGGTCATGCAATATGCATCACGTTAGACATTTCATCATAGTGTGTGCATGCATGCATACTTACGGATGTGCGTGCATATGTATGCACAGGTGTGCGTGTGCATAGGCATATGTATGTATGTGTGTATGGATGGAAGCATGTGTGGGCATGCGGGTATGCATGCATGCGTACATACGGTTGTGCATGCATATGTATGGGAGTGTGTGTATACATACGGGTGTCCATGTGTACAAACATACATATGTGTGTACGGTCATGCATACATGCTTGCGTACGGTCAGGGTGTGTAATTATGTGGGCATGTGTGCATGCATGAGAGAGAAAGAAAGACGATAGGTAGATGAATTAAGTGGCAGTTTGAGATATAAAATATTGTGGTAGAGCTCTTAGACCCTTATCAAGGACAAAATCTCCTTATCACAACTTCAGGTTATGCAAACAGGAAAGCAGTTAATGCTTGGAACAGACCTGAACCGTTCGATTTTAGCCATGACCCGCCAATCTCTAGCTAAGCTCCACCTACACCGCGATCGTATTAGGATCGACCGATCTCTGAACTCCCTGGCTAGCAATTGCCAGAAAACTATATGGATAAACTGTTGAATATTTTGAAACTAATTTGACTGGACGACGTTACTGCTTGTGGCGGCACCAACGTCCAGTCAATTTACTTTCAAGGTATTTTGCATAATATTTATTAAATAGTAAATACATACAATTCATACAACTCGATGGTCTATTAAGTAATTATAACGGAATAACTGATTGCACGCTGTGTGCTAATAGACATTTCCATTTTAGCTATGCACCGCCCCTCTCTCACTGAGCTCCATTATGTTTGAATCGATCGATCTCTGAACTCCCTGCCAGAAATTTCCAGAAAACTATAAAAAGATGAGGCCTGACTTGCTCCCTGTCAATCATCCTTAATTACCCTCATCAACCCTTGTCAATCATTACGCTAATTACCCGTAAGCTCGCCTGCTTGAATGACAGGTGCCACATGAATTAATGAGGAGAGGAGCTTATGGACATCCTCTACATCTAACATCCAGTCAAAATAGGGCAGGACTAGACCCTTTTCCTTTATTGGCTAAATGCCAAGGCAGCAGAGCTCAAAGGAAAAGAAAAGTGTCAAAATAGGGGCCAGCTTGCCCCACCTCTACTGCAGACTGCCTGGCAGCATGAAATGCATTTCCAGAAGCAACTGATACCTTCGTATTTTTAGTTGGCAACCCATTTAGAGCAACCGGTATCACTTCACAACAGTTTCAGATTAGAGAGTGACTGACTTACGGTGTATGACAGAAGAAGTATAGGCCTAGTCTGTTTCAAATTGTAAACGAAACACGAAGGGAACTCTTCTGCAAGAATAGTCAAAGCATTGATAATATTCCTACTTGGGATGCTCTCCGGCACCATGTGAGAAGAACAGTCTGCCAAGGAAACACCTGGACACCATGCCAAAGATCTCAGTACGTACTATTTCCTTCCCCAGGTGAATGAGGTTGGACAATGCAAAACAATCAATGGAGGCCAAAGTACGAAGATATATAGAAAAAAGACCGACCCGTTAAATGGGCCAAGGCCTTTGAAACCGATCTTAACACACTGAAAGAGCACCTGGCCAGTGCTAAGGCATGTCATTATCTCATTCTACCAGCCTTTCAAGATTTACCATTCAGGTTCCTCTTGAATATGAATGGCTTCGACATCGCATAGTGCAATTCCATCTCATATACACCATGGAGGCCGGGAACAACTCATCAAATAGGACCATGGATGCTGAGTAGGATGGAGAAGAATTACAAATACATGAATAATAAGCTCTTGGTATCCATGCTCCTTACAAAGCTTTGTGCAAACTTCATTTGTGCATAACATTTTATATTTTTATGAATAGACCACCAGCTTCTTGCTGGATGAAAGAAGGGACAAATACAAAAGGCCTGAGAGCTTGCTGATATGACGCTCTACAGAGCTACCCATTCATCGTCGAATACTGATGGGGCTGGGATCTTGGAAATATAGACACAGTTTGCCATCAATATCCAGCTTCCACCCGTCCACTGGGACTGGGGATGGATGCAAGCACCACTATGATCGCCGATGAGACACACTCTTCTTTATTCTAAAACCAACGGATGGATGAGAGAGAAAATCAAGCAGACTCAATAGCCAGGCTCCCTCGTATGTGCAATGTATAGATGACTTGCTGGAAAAAGAAAACACCGGGAATGAGATGTCTGGCTGAGAACATCCGAAAGAAAATATCCTGATGAAAATGTCTGGAGAAAAAGTGATTTCTGATATCAGGGAGAAAATATCTGGAGGGAGCTATCTGGACGAAAATATCCGAAAGTTGATCATTTGGAGAGAAAACATCCGAGAAAAGATATCTGGAAGAAAACATCCAGAAAAAGATATCTTGAAGAAAAACGTCCAGAAAAAGATATCTGGAAGAAAAGCATCCGAAAGAAGATATCCAAAGAAAGATATCAGGAAGAAAAACGTTCAGAAAAAGATATCTGGAAAAAAACATCCAGAAGAAAATATAAGAAACACATCCAGAAAAAGATATCTGGAAGAACCACACCTAGAAAAAAGATATCTGAGAAAAAACCCATCCATCCAGAAAAAGATATCTGGAATGAAACAATTAGAATAAATCAGGAATACAATTTAATTAGAGAAGGATCAATTTGATTACTGGAACAAGATGTGATTAGAGGAGGAACAATTTGAGGAGGAGGCGAGGGAGGAGGAGCTGGATGCGGAGGAGGATGAGTTCGGGAGGTAGAAGGCGAAGATGAGGCGTATGTTGGGGCAAGAGAAGGGATGGGAGTATTGTAGGACGTGGGGTTATACCAGGTTGTGGTGCTCCATCAGATTGGTATATGAGCCGTGTGTATATTGATAGATAACAAATTCTCCTGCTCCTCCCCCTTCTCGCTCTTCCTCCTCATCCGCTTATTCTTTTTCATGTTTAGAATTTTGTGCAAGCTTGTTATTATTTATTAAGCTATTAGTCCTCAAACTTGGTAAATTGCTCTCTCTCTCTCTCTCTCTCTCTCTCTCTCTCTCTCCCTCCCTCCCTCCCTCCCTCCCCCCACTCTCTCTCTCTCTCTCTCTCTATCTCTCTCTCTCTCTCTCTCTCTCTCTCTCGTGCCCCAACTCCTCACTCTCTAATCCTCTCTCTCTCTCTCTCTCTCTCTCTCTCGTGCCCCAACTCCTCACTCTCTAATCCTACTCCCTCCACCACCAACCCACCCCCTCCCCGCACCCCCCCCCCCCTTTCTCCCTCTTCGCGTGAAGTTGAATCTCAACCCTTACACAGCGTATCATTCATGATTTCTTATCAGTGCTCGGGAACTGTAACCCAATAAACCTCATATCAATACAATAAATATCATATACCGTGTCATCATCGAATTTTATGCTGTGGGGTCGATCGACTTCACGACACATTCAATTCTAATAGTGACATCATTAGTCACAAACCGTCAATAATTCGACGACCTCGCTCAACCGGATATAATATACCGCTTATATTGTACGACAAGCTGTAATGACAGAGCAGGGGGACCAGTATCATCTTCAAACGCATACCTTTCTTAACCATTATCAGCCTGATATCAAAATTTTTTTTTTCAATTCAAATTAAAAGATGAACTGGCGTTCATTTTTCAACAATTTTGGTGGACGATGTTGTTGTCTCCGACAGCAACATCGTCCACCAAAATTGTTGAAAATTGTTGAAAAATCTTCACCAGTTTCTTTGTTATTGACACAGCAAACGATAGCACATTGATATCAGTATGGTAAGGGTTAAATTTGATAATTTATTTGTGAATCAGCACAGATCACGTTACGTCAGCGCATTTCATTCAGAATCAACTCCCGAGGAACCAGGGTTTCCCAAAGATATATGTGCGTGCAAATCCGAAGTCTGTTGACTGTATTATAAGCGAATTTCAGTCGAATTGTTTTCAAAATAATGGTAATCAGCATATTGCGGTCGTGTGTGATATGTTATTTTGGCCTATAAGGTGATGGAATATAGACTCTGAACGTTACACGGCCTGGCGTGTGTGTGTTTAACCCTTTCATCCTTCAAATTACAGTGTCTTGGTTTCAAGGCAGCTTTACAGGAAGCTTTTGAATATTTTGAAACTAATTTGACTGAAACCTGTTGCTGCCATAATATAACATTCCATACATTATAAGTAATTTGCCATTTCTGATGCATGAATCTGAAAGCGTTAAAGAGTGTTAATAAATCTCCTATGTATACGTCTAAGTTACGTTTGTCATAGCCTATCCAACGGTCGACATTTCAAGACCATAGATCCCGAACCCAATGTGTGTAGAAATCATACTATCGCCATCAATCTAAAAATAGAGGCGTGGCTTCTTCGAGATACTTTTCTAGATTTCATATCGAATGAGATCTCGAGAGATACGAATGTATCGCCATCTGTCGATTATCCTGGTAAACAGTTAAACTATTTTGAATACAACCTTGTTCCTGATTCGGTAAGTTCAAATAGTTTCCGGATCACGCCACGTACTTCTTCTTTCTTTGCGCTTAGACTTAGACTGGACAACAGGGCTAAAGAATATAAATTTACATAATTGATCCATGTGAACTAGACAAGACATGTTCCCTCTCTCAGATTGGTAGTCTTTATGAAACTCGTTGTTCTTGAAAGCTCTTCTTTGCTGCCACATAGTTTCTCATAGAATCGTGTTGGGTGGGGTGGGTTTCTCTCACATGTCAGCATAGCAATGGACATTCTTTAAAGATGTGCGGATGTGTATTTGTGTCGCATATCAGTCTCTTCAAGTTTCATATGTGAGCAATGAGCCAGCTGTGTCATGTTCTTAGTCACAGAGTGATTCTTTGATAACAGCTGTACATTCAGTGCTGAGCTAACTATCACTAGCACCCTTTTCAGAGTAAGCTACCTCTGTTAGCGCAGTCGTTTGGGCCGCTACTGGGCAAATAGTGGGTCGTACCGGCTCGGTGTGGTCCAGTATCGGCCCCGTCATTTGTGTTATCAAGGGCCGTGTTCTTCCATCTCGGACGGACACGTAGCTTATTTTGAACAAGATGCCAAATTTTCATTGCATGCTAGGTCTAAAGACCGAGTGATGGGTGACTTTTGAATGAAGGCCTGTATTCAGATTGAAAGGTCAAAGATGTGACCTCCCAGTTCGTGTTTTAAAATGTGACCATGGTTCGGTGTTTGTAGAATTTGATCCAGAGCTGGGGAAAACGTTTCTTATGCTGGAACCTGAACCGAATCTGATCATTCTGATTTCGATAAAGGTATTTGTGTCTCTCTTTATCCGCTCTGCTACATGCCTGCCTGCCTAGCCACCTACCTGCCTGCCTGCCTGCCTGCCTGCCTGCCTGCCTGCCTGCCTGCCTGCCTTCCCATCCGCCTGTCTGTCTGTCGGCCTGCTATAAGAAAGGTTTCCCAGGAAATAATAATGGAAGTTGGACAATATTAAAAACAATCCAATAACATAGTGGACAATCCTTCCTTCCTTCCTCCCTTCCTCCTTCCTTCCTTCCTTCATTCATTCATTCATTCATTCATTCATTCATTCATTCATTCATTCATTCATTCGTTCATTCATGTCTACTGGCCTCAGGTGTACATGTATCTGATCGAGTGGCTTTGTGTACAGGGCTGAAAGCGTTAGGGGCGAATTCTTCAAATGCTTTTTTCCTGCGACATATTCAAGACTGTAATCACGAATAATGAAGCCGTTCCAAACCAAAGACCATTTAAAGCTAAATATTTAGACACCCATGTTATTCATTCTTTATAGCAATGTAATTGATATTTTATGGAGTGTCTTTTGAAACATGATAACAGGTAAATTGAATTTTAATTGTTCGCATGGCCCACCCCGCGGTTACCTTGATCGCGTGTTTTACCTTTGCTAAAAGTTGGAGCCCTATTTCGCTACATACGGTACACGTATCTGTATTTAAATCTTTTACAGGCGACAACCTTATAGACCACGGTATATATTGATAGGTGGTCACTAGTGACAGTTTGCTTCTTAATCAAAGACCTTTGTTTAAATGTATACATTTAGGGGACCACAAGACGGCGATTCGTTAAGACAGGCGGTCTCATGACCACCCGACTTTTGGAGTGTGTAGTCGATGTTGAGGTTTATAAAGTTGGTCATAAAATGAGTGCATATGCGTGCGCGAGGAATGAAGAGGTGGAGCGGGGAGATAGTGCGATGTATGAAATAAGTCATGTTTATTGTTGTTTATTTTCGATTCAATTCAGTTGAAATTCATTTATGATAAAATGGCATGCAATATGGCGTCGCTTTACAAACATCATAAAAAGATGGTAAAAAGGCAAGAAATGGACAAAGGATAAAACATAAAATTGTAATATATATATTTATATATAGAATAAGTGGCGAATATTTAACAAACGTGTCTAGAAAATTGCAGACCACCTACGAGACCATTTTGACGTTATCGTGGCAATGAACATTTCCAAATCTAGCTATGCCCCGCCCATCTCTAGCTAATCTCCACCCACACCTCGCTCGCGTTGGGATCGATCGATCTCTGAATTCCTTGACTATCAATTTCCAGAAAACTATACAGGTAAGCTGTTGAATATTTTGAAACTAATTGGACTGTGTGCTGTTCCTGCCTATATACTACAGTATGTTTATTAAATAGAAGAGACACAATTCTTACAACGTGTCGGACTACTAAGAGTTAAAGACGGGCTAGACGGGATAGAACCATTTATGACGTAATGATTATGACGTCATCCTACGCGTCGCGTAGCTGATTATGACGTCATAACGATCATATGACGTCAAATCATCGATGGATACTCTGGAAAGGTGAATTAGTTAAAAGTGCGGATTCACACCAGAATGCGTGAACAGAAAATTGTTAAAATTGAATCCTTTTATAGTATTAAATTGTGTGCCTAGATGTAATGAAACGAAATAAAGACGAACATAGGATGATTTCATTCCATATAAAGTAAGATGTTTTAAGATTTGAAATTTAATTATAGACACGAGTGCCCAATTAAGTCAAATTCAAACTTAAAACAATTATATTAATTTATAAGTAATGAAATCATCATATATATGTTAAGCTTTATTACGTTTCAGTACATCTAGGCACACAATTTAAGCCTCTTCTTCTTCTTCTTCTTTTCGATCGCTGGTATCACACTTGGAGAGCCGTTCTCAAGATGAAATGTGTGGTTTTCTGCAGTTCTTCGACATGCCCATACAGCTTTTCAAGAAAAGAGGTTGACAAAGGCCAGATCTCTTCTCTCAGCAGCTGATACGTACTGCAACATTGAAGGATGTGCTCTGTGGTCTGTTCTGCTTCTCCACAAGGACAAGCAGGCGATGTCGTAAGGTGGAACCGCCTGCACATGTGTTGGTTTAGTCTGTTATGTCCAGTTCTGAGACGAAAAATGGTCACTTGCTCTGGCCTCGAGAGATGATGGTAGGCATCTTCTGATTGAGGTGTTCTATAGAGTGACTTGATGATAGTCTTCATCTCTGTATGGGTAACCATGTTTTCTCTCTGATTCTCTTCTGCACCCACCTTTGCCATCTTATCTGCTTCCTCATTTCCTTGGACTCCATAGTGTGAGGGGATCCACTGCAATGCTATCCGAAAGCATTTGATGGTTTGTAGTGCTTCTTCAAGTTGTGGCAGCTTACCTTTGGTGATAGCCTCAAGGACTGAGCGGGCATCAGATAAAAAGACAATCTGTGCAATAGGGGTCTGCTGTTCTGCTGATGGTATTAGCTGCATGGACCAGTGCTTCGACTTCAGCTCTGTAGTTTGTGCAGTGTTTGCCTGTCGGTATTGCAGCTGACTCATGTTGTCCATTTGGATACTGTATGTGCAGTCCGGCACCTCCTCTCTTAATTGCATCTTTGGCTGATCCATCTGTGTAGATCCTTATCCATGTCTCCTGAGGATACATTTCTTCCAGCATGGTTAGGGTAAGGGCCTTCTTGCTCACATCACTGTGTTCATCTTTGGTTGTGAGATGAGGTACTGTGGTGCGAATAGCTATGCTCTCTAGTTTGTTTTCCCAGGGTGGAGGATCAAGGGTGTGGTTTGGGTCTTCTATTTGTGCTGGAAACATTTCTTGGTGTTTCCTTTGAAGTGCTTTTGTCTCTTTCACAAAACTTGATCTTTTAAGTCTTCCTGATGACAGCTGTGCTTGCCTGATCTTCACCGGGTGGCTGTTGAACGATTTGAACTTTGCAGCTTGGATCAGTGCTTTGCATTCCCTTCCTTTGCTAAGAGGGGGGATGCCTGCTGTCTGCTCCATTTTTTCTATTGGTGTTGATCTCATTCCACCATTGATGATGCGCAGTGCCTAGTTTTGTACTCTGTCGAGGTTCTGTTGATGAGATTTAGCTGCTGTCATCCATGAGCTGGATCCATACTCAAGGTGTGGTCGTACGGCACCTAGGTAGATGGTCTTGAGGATCCTTTCATTGGCACCCCACTTTGTTCCTGCCAGCTTCCTCATGATGTTTAGCTTTCTTCTGGCCTTTGCCTCTGCGTCTGGATGTGCTCCTTCCATGTTAATCTTCTGTCATAGGTGACTCCCAGGTATGTCTGCTGGTCCTCGTACACGAGTGGAGTACCGCCCAGTGTCAGATTGCCAACCTTGGTTTTGGTGGACAGTGAGAATAGCATGGCTGATGATTTTTCTTTGTTGCTGGTAATACACCAGCGATTGGCCCAAGCTGTAATTCTGTCCAAGGCGAGCTGCATTCTGTACGTGGCAGTCGTTGTGTACTCCTTGGTGCACCAGAGTACGAGGTCATCTGCATCGAGGGCTGCTTGGATCCCAGTGGGCAGCTCTGCTACACTGTCATTAATGAAGAGTATGAACAGAGTTGGTGATAATACTCCGCCTTTTGGCACCCCTTGTCTCAGCAATACATTCTGTCCAGATTGTCCATCCACCAGCATCCTAGCTCTGCGATTGTGTAGGTATGACTTGGTCCATCGGAACATGTTGCCACCGATGCCAGTGCGCCGGAGCTTCACGAGGAGGCCATCATTCCACACCTTGTCAAATGCCTTCTGCAGATCGATAAAGGCAGCTAGCATCACCTTCTTGGCTTGAAAGGTGTCCTCTATGACCTGTGCAAGATGTGTTGTTTGATCTTCTGTGCTCCTGTATCTTCTGAAGCCGGGCTGCTCTGAAACTATAATGTTCTCCGACTCCAGGTACCACTGCAACCGCTGGCTGACGATGCGCTCCGTGGTTTTGCATATGCAGCTTGTAAGACTGATAGGACGGTAGCTCAGCACTATCGTCTTGTTCTTCCCTTTTTTCAGAATAGGAGCCATTCTGGCTTCCTTCCAGCACTGAGGAACCTCTCCATTGGTCCAACTGAGATTAAAGATGTCTAGCAACTTGCGGAGAGATGCATTACCAAGGTGTTCGATCATTTGATTCATAATGCCATCTGGCCCGGGAGATTTCTTCTTCTTCAATTGGCGGATAGCCTTCTTCAGTTCTGCTAAACTAATGCCAACTTTCATTGCATCGTGAGTGTTGGTGTCTGTTCTTTCCTTTTGCTCTTTTCTAACCTCTTTTTGACGCATTTGTGGTATAGAAATGTTGCTTTCTTTTGCATATGCCTTCGCAAAGGCATCTGCAGCCATCTTTCCTGACAGTGTTTGTCCATCTTCTTCAAGAGTAATCTTCTCTCCCCCGACACCCTCATCATCCAGTGCTTTAGCCAGTCTCCATAGCTTTGTTGTGTCTCTCTCTAAATTAAACCCTGCCGTCTTTTCCCTCCAGCTTCTTCTTTTGGCCTCCAGCTTGGTCTTTAGATACCTGGCTTTAGTTTGTTGTAGCGTGAAGTGGTTTTCATGACAGGGATTACCCTCTGCATCTTCTCAGGCCGTGTCTAGTTTATCATGTGCTGCTTGCAGTTCTGTTGTGCAGTAGGGGCGGTAGTTTTTCCTGAACCCTCGAGGAATCGCTTCGTTGGCAGCCTTGAGGATACTTGAATTAAATTCCTTGACCACATTGTTGATGTTTCTCCCTTCTACTGCTATATTTTGGGTAAGCTCATTGGAACAAATGCCGAACAGACTCCAATTTGCCTTTTTGTAGTTCCACCTTGGATGTTGAGGTGAACTTGTCGAAATACTGCCAGAAAGAGAGAGGAGGACTGGGCGGTGGTCGCTTCCTCCTAATTGCGATCCGACCACTCTACTGAGGTTTCTGTGAATGTCTTCTGTACAAAATGCCAAGTCCAGTGTTGTTGTCGAGTGCCACCAGCGTGAGTAGAAGGTAGGCTGATCTGTGGGATCATTGACAAGTAAAAGGTGCTTTTCATCTTGCCATGCTTCAATGTCTTCTCCTCGTTTATCAAGTGTTCTGTGTCCCCAGCTCTGGGACTGGCTATTAAAGTCTCCCGCAATGAGGAAGTGGCAGTCCGAGACCTGGATTGTGGCAAGTGAGAGATTCTTGTCATTAGGGCAGTAATAACTGACAATGTCAATCACAGAGTTGCTGGCTGTTACCTTGATCTTGATATGTTCTGCCTCTTCCATAAAGGTTTTGATCTAGCTGGCGTTCACGCTGTTTCGGATCAAGGTGATCACCCCACCTTTCTTTCTTCCTATTCGATCACACCAGAAAATCTGGTAACTTCTGATCTAAAATGGTTTTCCTTCTTGCAGGTGTGTCTCATGGATGCAGCAGATATTAATGTTGTTTTCGTACAGGAACTGTCCGAGCTCTGATCTCTTGTTGGTAACCCCTTCTGCGTTCCAGTGCATGATGTTGATACTGGGGTTCTCTTTGGGTTTGGTCTTCTCTTTCGGTTGGCCAGTAGCTCTCCATCCTCGTCCCCTGGCTCCACAAGACGGGTTGATGGGACCTCCAGTAGCTAAGGGTGGGCTCCTTCGAGGCGTGGAGCCCAGCGCGGCACCTGCCTGGCGGATCCTTACAGCGCGAGCACCATTTCGGTTGATTCGATCTCCAAGTGTCATTTCATTATCGTTGTGCATAATGCTCTGGTTAGCGCCTCCAAATGTCTGGATTGACACCCAGTGGGTACCCACCCCTGCGCCACGTCGAGGCCGAGCATATAGTCTTAAACAGGGGATTTAAGCCTCTAAAGGTACACAATTTAAATATTTTTATTTTCAAGTATTCTGGTGTGAATATGCACTTTTAATTCTGGACAGACTGTGCCCCTTTCGCTTTGCCACACATCGGACACCATATATGCGGCGGTGGTAGATTGTTGTTGTATGATCAGTCCATTTCACTTCACGACGCAAATCCATCCTGTAAGTAGGAGCACCTCCGAAACGAGTACTTTAACCCCTGCTGTGTCAACAGCGCCTCAAAGCGCTCAAAATTCTACTTATATCAATTAATCCTTGGTCAAAATCTTTCAAGAAAATAATAATTTGTACAATAAAATTTACAGAAAGTAACTCTGTTGTCATGCAAATGGACATTGCTCAAAGCCACGATACAAGTGCTCTGTTTTGGCCAGAAGAATTCCCGTTTTTGCTAAGCTAGTGTCTATTTGCCGGCTGAGAGGACCTATTTTTGAAAATTTACCACTGGAGTGACTGGCACGGTAACCGAGCCAGTAAAGTTCCCGTTTTTGCTTAGCTAGTGTCTATTTGCCGGCTGAGAGAGGACCTATTTTTGAAAATTTACCACTGGAGTGATTGGGTCGGTAACCGCTCGAGCCAGTCAATTCAGTGGTAAACTTTCAAAAATCGTTTTTTAATGAAATATGGACATTCATTCTTTTTGGCGGGCTTGACCATTAGAGTTAAGTTAACACAAAAGGGGTTAAGAGGTCAGCTCACGCACGCGTATACTGCATTTGCCACTGTGCCTCTTAGTATTGGTTTTGCTGTTTTCGCTTTAAATGCTCAAGTCAGGAATTATCTTGAATTCCTGCTCTCGATATCTGGTAACCTGGTTTGTACTGGAACCGTCTAGGCTGCCAGTTCTAACTCTCAGCTATGTATCCCGTGCCCGGTACTTATTACGACAGTACGATTTGTTTATTACGATACGATACGATACATTTGCGTTTATTACGATTTGTTGCGATAGGCCCTACAGTTGCATTTATTACGATCTATCGCGATACAGTTGCGTTTATTTACAATACCGATTGTGTAGCACGTCTGGGCGTCACAGAGATCATAGCTGACAACTGTGACGTAGTGAATTGCCTATGTCACCGTAATGCACCAATATCGAATTGGCGCTATGGACCAACGGGGTTGGGACCAATATTACAATTGTTATCGGCGCGCCTGTTGGTCAACGACGTAGATCTAATATCAAATTCGAGACCACTGTTAAATTCGCTATCGATGCACCCATTGGGAAATGGTGCAGGGATCAATATTGAATTCTATATCGGCGGAGCTATTAGTCTACGGCCCAGGGAACCAATATTAAATTCAACATTGGCACGCCCACGGGTCAACGCCGCCTGTGGGGAGTGGGAGGGGGCGTTTTGCAATATCGAATTCGATACTGGCGTGGCAATTTTGTATCGGCGTGGCCGTACGGCTACGACACAGGGAACTAATATCAAGTTTTATATTTGCGAAGATATGAAACAATGGCCAATTAAGGAATCCAGTTTCTTCGTCGATCACAGGACGACACAACCGACTACGTCATAATTATGTAGGCAGACGTCATAATCAATTACGTCATGAATGACACGATTTAGTCCGTCACAAATGCTTAATAGTTTGAGAAGTTGTACGAATTGTATCTTTACTAGTTAATAAACATTCTGTTAAATATTTTGCAACTAATTTGACTGGGCGTGGCAGCAACAGCATCCAGTTAAATGCAAAATATTCAACAGCTTACCTGTATAGTTTTCGGGAAATCGAGATTCAGAGAGTGCATGCAGAGAGTGCATGGATCGTGTCCAAGTTCCATAAAATATGGAAAACGAGTTAAAATTAATTTCATTATGACGCAGACAAGCACGGTGAAGATTAAAACTATAAAGTTTTATTGAAATCAGATAAATCAGGCAGTATCTCTCCAGCCCATCCCTTCAGCATCTCTACGACACCAACAATCCCTAGATGGATTATTACGTATTTCTGTAAATAAGATAAACATCTATATTACCATTGCATGTAGGGGGCCTAAACCGTTTCGAAGAGAAATGAGTTTCAAATCTTCATTCACCGAGGAACAAACACGGACATCCAATTGAAAGACAGGAAGGAGACACGCCATCTCACTCTATCAAGCAGATGGGATTTTTTCGAGGCACATATGCCAAGAAATATGCTGGCTAGCCAGAAGTAGGCTACCGTTCTCCCCATAGATAGCCTACCGCCTCCTTCTACTTCATAAAGGTGCCCATTTAACACAAGTTTAGTAACTGTACATTTTGCTATAGAATGGGGAAGCAACTCTGTAATGATAAATACATGTACTCTTCTAGTCGTGCGGATTGATCTCCCTTTATTAATTTTTTTCGTAAACGGTAATAATACCAACTACGCTAAATACATGTTCACACATGCAGATAATACAATTTCCTTAGAGTATTTAAGTTATAAAAGGTGTACCGGTACTATCTAATAACAAAATGGCCACCGGCCAAATTGGGCGATCGGCTTCATTTGAACAAACTTGAATCCCTATTTTCTAAGGATGCTTCCTGACAAATATAATTGAAATCGGTTCAGTGGTTCTTGAGAAGTCGATTAAGTGTAACGTTGACGGACGACAGACGGGCGGACGGTCGCCATGGAATAAGCTCACTTGGCCTTCTCAGGCCCGAGAATCTAATAATAATTATTATTAGCTAGTTTACTTATATGCGAATTGAGACAATAACATACGAAGATTGGTTACTGTATACAAACAATAGGTCCAATGGGATTGCATCGCTAACCTGGATCATAGGCATTTAAACCAGAAACGCCATCAGCTATAAGTAGAAGTCTAACCGGTTTGGTCAGAATTGCAACAAGGATGCGCTTTAAATTTCTAATGGTTTTACTATAGGAGCTTTTGGCGGGAAAAGATGGCCGACAACCTGTTTATCCAAGTTTTCAGTGGAAAATTTGCAATCATATCACAACACATAACAGAACCAATTTCGGCTTCAAAATCCATCAACTACAAAAATTTCAACCTGGCCGCCAAAATGCTGAAATCTTATTGTTCGATGTCGGCCATGTATTTTAACGTAGTAATTTCCCTGGAACAAACTAGAATATGCCCGAGTCCATAAGCATACATCGCAAATGTCTGACCAATCCCTTCAGCAGAATGGGAGGATAACTCATTTCTTAAAAATTAGGTCATCCAAGATGGCCGCTGAAGGATTTCGTCAATCAAGTTCTCGCGAACAAAGTTGCTTCCACTCTTGCCCTAGATGATGTTTACGAGTTTCAAATCAATTCCTAAGCGGTTTAGGAGAAAATACGTTTCTAAAAGTCGACCAGAATCCAAGATGACTGTCGGCCAAAATGGCAAACCGGTTTGGTTTGAACAAACCTGGATCTCTATGCTAAAAGGTGATTCTTGCCAAATATTATTGAAATCGTCCTAGTGGTTCTCAAGAAAAAGAAATTTGTAATTTCTTATTGCTTTAGTATGGGAGTCTTTGGTCGGAAAATGATCCAAGATTGCGGCCAGACCGTTTATCCGACAGTTTCGAAAGTAGCAAATTTGAAATCAACATATCCAAAAACATATAGCTTATTAAAATAATTTCCTGTTCAAGATCCATCAAATAAAAAAATAATATATGGCCGCCAAATCCGCTACATTTGTCCACAGCTTCCCTGCTTTTTACCCATCAATTTCCCTTGATCAAACTTTAATTACCTTAAGTCCCTAATCATATCTCCAAATTTCAGGCCGATCCGTTCATCGGTTCTGGAGATGTCGTTTTGGAGAAAACTTGGTCATTCAAGATGGCCGCCAAAGCCTTTGGCCAAACACGTTCCCTTGAACAGATTTGGTTGCCCGAGATGATGTTTCATGAGTTTTGAAGCAGAGAAGATTTTTAGACATTTCTAAAAACCGGCCAAAATCCAAGATGGCCACTGGCTAAATTGGCTGATCGGCTCTGTTTGAACAAACTTGAATATTCACGCCGAAAGATTGCTTCCTGTCAAATATAATTGAAATCGGCCCAGTGGTACTTGAGAACAAGTCGTTTAAAGGAAAGGTTGACGGACGAACGAACGGTCGCCAAGGCATTAGCTTTTCAGGCCAGGTGAGCTAACAATTGATGAAACGTACCAGAAACGTATTTTCCCCATCATGGTTTCAATGTCCTGAAAGTTTCACAAGATACACAACGATCACAGACCCCTTGGGGTTGGTCTGTAGTTTTATTAACAACCTAAACATACATACCATTCAATCACTCACTTGCTAAATATAACCCACCCACATTTGGCTCAAGAAAAAAATTTAACTTATCCGTACACCTCAAAATCAATACAGATAACTCCTCATTCCATTAATAGGCTTCAAGAATGGATTAATTCTCGTGACTAAACATAGCTCAAGGCTGGCTACCGTCTGGAGGCTCATTATACTCGCAAGCGCGTCCCTCTCCGTGTCGGAGATAAGGGACTTATGACATTCACAGACATCTGGCCGCTGATTGGTCAGGCTGAAAAGCGCTTTCCTGGATAATGACGTCATTTTATTCGCGTTAAGCTGATTGATTAGACACTACCTCCTGCAGGTAAAATACTGTCCAGTTTTAAAACGATTTGCTGTTTCCACATCCAGTCACACGAATTTCAAAATATTCAGTGGGCATCATATTGCGACCTTGGAAACCAGCATTGTATTTTGAAATCATTTTGACCGAAACTTGTTACTTCCACCAGAAAGTGACTTTCAAATATAACGTTTTCAAAAGGATCAATAGTGAATTAGTAGTATCAAGTTAATCGCTCTACATCGGTGCATATAGAGAATACTATTCGTACAGCTCACAAAACTAAATCCCTGTGTGCTTTCATTATATTCAGGGAGGCCTATGCGGTATACCCGCACACACAGTTAACACACAGCGGAGAACGAAGCACCAGCACAGTCACTAATTGGCTCCAAGTTAAGCTCTCCTAGATTTAGTAAATGCTTTTTCTCAAATAATCCCGATTCATTTCCATATTTTACCGATGATAGTTTATTTAATATTGTATGAAATTCCCAATAAACATCATTTGTTATTTACTTTTTCCCTTCCTTTAAAGCTATTGTCTTCCGTTGAGGCAATGGGCACTAGAAAAACAGCTTTAAGAGTTAAAACACTTAATGCAGACAGAGACAAGTGGTCTAAAAGCTTTCCTGCCAAAACGCTTCCATGAAGGTAAAGGTTAGAAACGAGAGGACGAATATTACCCAGACCGTGAATAAAATCATTTAAAAAGAAGAGCCTGTGCATTAGTGCCACCAACAGGATGTCGTTCGCGACACTGACAAGATGAGAATCCGATGAGAAAATGAATCCCTGTACCAAGTCAAACGTCACGGTGAGGTGAGTGAAGGTTTGGGAGGAAGTTTGATGATCCAACCGAGATAACAAGAGATGGGAAACTAGAGGGATGAAACCCTCTAGAGCTTGACGTGTCTTCACTTTCAGAAGCCAATCGTCTATGTAGACATGAGGATGTATGGGCGTGCGATGAAAATACACATCTTTGAGGTCTATGCAAGCTGTCCATATACCGGGCGGGGATGATGTGCGAAATGGCCCGTGAAATGACCTGCATTTTGAACCTTTGAGTGAGGATAACCACGTTTAGATTCTTTAGATTGATAATGGGGATCCAACCCTCTATTTGCTTGGACATGAGGAAGATAGTGGAGTAATAGCCCGGGCATAGACTCTATTGGAGATGTTCCTCTACCCCAAACTTCTCGATCAAGGACTCTAGCTCATCCTCTAAAGCTAGCAGTTTCTCTTGATCGGAAGAAACCGGGGTTTATTTATGGGAAAATGGGAGAGATGGGTAGGGTACTGGATGCAAGGCAAAGGGACAGACAGATGATGAGACCTCTGCCTGTTAGAAGAAATAAGACGCGAACCTGTCTGGATCCGATAACCTATCTTGAAAATGAGAATGGGACCTACTAGAATTCGTGAAAACAGATCATCCAGTTTAAAACTCTTCTTTTATGCGGAAAAAGTTGTTGAAACCTTTTATTAGAGATAATAAAACACAAGGATCTACATGCAGTTCAGCGAACCTCTTGAAACATCTGCAAGAGCATGGAGCATAGAAATCGGCATTGATTCTCCACTTTCTTGAGCCGAAAGAATATCTTTGGACAAAAGGGAAAGAATATTCGCCGATTTTATCCCGGTCCTACAAATAGCTTCCCAGTTAGAAAGAAAAGACGAAAACATATCCTTGTCAGCTATAGAGGACGGGCCACTCGAAGATAACATATCACAAGTAGGGCCTGACAAAGAATTAGTGGAAGCCAGTTAAAAATAATCCTCTTTAGAAACTTGAACCGGAGCATTACATTTTGGCGCCAAGGAGAACTCCTGAGAACTTAGCATCATTAGCATAGAAATCCAACATATTTATAACTAGGTTGTCAATAGGCAAGACTTCATTGAGGAGCCACTGACCAATTATCTGAGGAAGCCCAAGCCCGAAAAAATGTTTTTAAATCTCTAGCCCTAGCCAATCGAGGAGTAGAAGATGAAGGATGAGAAGACGAGACAGAACTAGACTCTGAGCTAACAGATGGAACAGGACTTCTATAAAAGTCTCTGAGTGTAACGGAAAAGCAGAATATGAAGCAAGCAGAATATGAAGCAGAAGAAACAGAACCGGATTCATTGAAAGAGTGGAAAAGGGAAGAATTCAAACCACAAGATCAAAGTCCAGAGAGAATTGAGTCTAGCAGGAACAATAGACAGCTGTAGAACATTCAACTTGTTAAGATCGCCTTCCGATGAATTCCGATGAAGCATTATTAATCATTGCCTATAACAAAAACCAAGACGAAAGAGCATTCAGAAGACTAGGCAGAAGATAAGCTCTTTCAAAATAAAGTATTGAAGGTGACAAAAATGGGACACTGGGGCTATTGTTAGTGGAAAACGTGCTAAAACTGCCTAAAAACTAACAGATAAATAAGGAGTAATAAAACGGGCTGATAGCAGAAACCAAAGCTACAGAAACTAAAAGCCTGTGCTCTAGGAGTTTATATAATACCGATATCCTTAAGGACGTGAATCACTACAATGGGTACCAACAAGTTTCAAGTTGTATAATAGTATAATGGACATAAAATAAATAGAAAACACTCACAGGTTAGCAAGTATTGATTTCATTTGAGCGTATTCCTTTGCTGAAAAAGATGATTCAACTATTCTCTGAAGAAAGATTGCAAAGATTTCTTATTCTACAGAGACAATGTGCTGTCTAAGATGGCAGAAATTTAGAAGTGAAAGTTCTTCTCTTTCAGAGCAAGAGCATGCGCCTTGACATATGATTGCATACGAGGCTTCAGACTATAGCCAGTCTTGAGCTAGGTCTAGTCAATGGAGTTAATCCATTCCACATGCCTGGTAATGGATTGAGAAGTTATTATTATTGATTTTGATGTGTAAGGATAGGTTACATTTTTTCTGGAGCTAAATGTTGGTGGGTTGAAATTAGCAAGTGAATGACTGAATGGTATAGATGTTGGTGGTGTGAATAAACTGTTTTAAATGACCACTTCATCATCATCATTATAGCTCAATTTGATATCGCCTAGAGGATTATGACTAAAATTTGACTAAATGTGCCACACACATATTTTCCACACAGAGTACAATACTTTGTAAATTTAAGAAGAGTAATCTCTCCTTTTTTAAGGCGTGACAACCTCAAAGGATCATCCATTTGAGCGTCCATCTGACAGATGGGCAGACAGACAGACAGACAGACAGCATGACAGACAGACAGACAGACAAACAGAAAGACAGACAGAAAGACAGACAGTGTATGATTGCAAAAGCTGAGATGACTGACAACTTAACATGAAGAAGTAATACTAGAATGGAATCATTAGAAAAATTAAGTGACGATATTCTTCAATGCTGCCAACTTAATTTGAAATCTGCAGCCGCCATTATTTGATCATTTTGTGAACAATTTGAAGGAAAACATAGGAAATACACAATTAGAATCGACCTACCAATGCACTATAAAGGTAAGTCTGCAATCCTTTGAGATCAGCAGTACAATGACTAGCATTATAGCTACAAGGACACTGTTAGGTATTAATCAAGAGCCATGGTTTTTTCTAGCATTGTACAACAGCGAGGGCAATAAAAGTCCAAATAATCATGACCTCATTGTGTGATGCCCACTATTTATAAGGAAGTAGGCATCCAACATAAGGTTCAGTATGCGAAATCAAAGATGATAAATGAACTGCTAAGTTGAGAAAAATGCAAAATGCTAATATTGAAAAAACAGTTTTTACCAATGTCAGTGATCTTGATGATTTGATCTATGATCTTTTGACATCAATGTCATTGTGTGATGCGCGCTCATTATACGGAAGCAGTTGTCCATGTTTGGGTCCAGTATGATTAATCAAAGCTGAGATATGAACAGTTAACTTGAGGTAAATGGAAAATCTTAATGTTGAAACAACAAGATTATTACCAACGTCACATTGACCCTGTCCTCTTGACCATGAGCTCATTGTGTGATGCCCTGCATTTAAACGAATCCTATGACTAATTTTAAGTGCAGTATGGTCAACCAAAGCTAAGATATAAACTGCTAAGTTGAGCTAAATGGAAAAGGTTTTTACTAAGGTAACAGTGACATTGACCCTTTGGCACCAAGGTGAGATATGAACTGCTAAGTTGTGCTAAACGGAAAATCTTACGGTTGAACAACCCATGCTCTATGACTTTTTGACCCCAAGGTCTGCATGTAATGTCGGAAGCATGTGACCAAGTTTATGTCCAGCATGATTAATCAAACATGAGATATGAACTTATAATTTGAGCTAAATACAATTTGGACAATGATAACACCAATGCCGGAAAATGTGCAGGGTATCACAATAGCTTGCTTTACTTCATAAAGTTGAGCTAAAAATATTTACTTCATAAAGTTGGGCTAAAAATATTTACTTCATAAAGTTGGGCTAAAAATGTTTACGTCATAAATTTGAGCTAAAAATAGTCTTCTCTGACTAATTTTTGAAAATTCACCACTGTAATGACTGGCTCATGAGTTACCCAGACAGTCATGCCAGTAGTTTTCTACAATAATCTTCTCTTGGCTGTTAAACATCCCTTCCACATGACCACGGTATAGGCCGTTATGGCTGGGTTAACCATTATAGGTCTATGTTCACACAAGATAAGTGTAAATTTCACTGCATGTTTACACGCAGTCATTACCAGTTGATGCTTCAGTCCTTTCATGCCTAAATTTGGTCAGGAAATTCAAAATGTTTGTTTATTGAATTCCCATTTGCAGGCCAAGAGATGATTTTTGAAAATTTACTACTGGAATGACTGGCTCGCTAACTGAGCCAGTCATTCCAGTGGTAAATTTTCAAAAATAGCCTTCTCTTAGCCTGTAAATGGACATTCCCCAAGACCACTGCAGAGGATGGTTTTGGCCAGGATTAAATAAAAATAAAATTTCTTAATGTATGAAAGATTATCTTCGAAAATTTAAAGCTCATTTGACTGCCTTATGCAGCAACAGTTTCAAGTCAAGTTAGTTTCAAAATATTCAAGTTTAAATGTATTTTGGCAATAAAATTGAGATTAGAAGTCAGAAAGGATGGTTAATTAATTTAAATTCTGCTTTTATTCCGCGATATATTGATTTTACGAGTATTTGGCTAAATTAGTCCATGACAGCCATCCACTTATGCCAGATTAATCTACGGCACCGCATTATGGGTTGATGATGACGACAAAGGCAACGATGATAAAGAATAGTAAAAAATAAAGTAAAAAGTTTGTATGAATATTTATTGAATTCAGTCAAATTCTATATACATGAATAGACATATACACATGGACATAACTTTGTCCAGTACAGACACTTCATTCATTGGTAATCATTCACATAGCTTCCAAGCAAGAGAGAATCCATTTTAGCTATGCCCCGCCCATTTCAAGCTAAGCTCCACCCACAGTTTTCATGTGTTGGGATCGATTTATATACGTTGAATACTGAATTTGACAGAATCCCAAATTTAAGGTAACTATACACGTCAGTTGTTGAATATTTTGAAACTAATTTGACTGCAACAACTCCCAGTTAAATTACTTTCAAAATAATCAACAGTATGTTTAGAAACAAAAATACATCAGAGACATATAATCCTTACACTTGAAGGACTTCTCCAGCTTCAATCTCGTATCGAATGTGTCAACTTAAGTCATTAATAGTCAAGCTGGCCAAAAACTACCCCGCACTGCTCCTGTTCAATGTCTATTTGCACCATAAGAAACCTATTTTTAAAAACTACATCGAAATGAATGGCTCAACCACTGAACCAGTCATGCCAGTGCTCAATTTTCAAAACAATAGTCTTCTCTTGGCCCGCAAATATACACTGACTAGGCAAGAATTTGGATTTTCTTGACCATTAACCCTGGAATGGTCAAGCTGGTCAAAAATGCGCTCTGCAGTTTTCCTGAGAAACATCCATTTGTATGACAGGCAGCTATTTTTTTGTAAATTCCAGTGATAAATTTACACAAATTAGCCCAAAGCAAAGTGGTTAAGGTTGTCACAGATGACCATTGATGGTGGTTCTTTATGATGGATAGTGAGAATACTAACCATCTTATGGAACTGTGATCAGTTGGTTCCAAAGTCAAGTATCCGCCAGCATAGCCAAATCTAGACATAGTATCTCACAAAAGAAGCGCAATTCACAGCCAGCAATATGGCAACCGTTTAAACATTTGACCGACAAATTGCTGAAAAAGTAAATTCTTTAAGATATAAAACTTATTCTGTTGAATATTTAGAAATTAATTTGACTGGAAGTAGTGCTTCCTAACAGCAATGACCTCCAGTCAAATTAATTTCAAAATATTCAAGTTTTGCTGTATTTGTGCCTTGAAAATGAAATATAGGGAATTTGTCAGTGAAATGGTTAATGGTCAAGCCAGTCCAAACTGGCCTGCACTCATCGAACGAAAGTTGAGATTTTCTCGATCTAATTTGATTATTTAAGCGTTAGATTATGAAATGAATCAGTAAGTTCTGTTCCGTCGTCACGTGTCCTCCGCTTTCTCATCCAGTTTACTCTGCACAGACTTAGCGAGACATTGCTGTAGAACAGGGTAGATTTTTCTGCAGGCATCTGTACACTGTTTCATTGCCTAGAGAAAATGAAGACATGAATCATATAAACAACCTATGTAGTAATAGCAAGCCTGTAAATGGCCTGCAGAGACAGATTCAGGCAAAGGCGAACGGGAATACAACACTGGTGCCCCGAAAAATAAGGGGCTCAAAATCAAAAACAATTATCGCATTTTAATGATTTGAACATTTTAATCCCGGTATCTCAACTTTTTAGTCATGGTGTACGTAAGCTGTTGAATATATTCAAACCAATACTGTAGTAGTAACTACATGTAGTAGTTAGAGTAGTAGTAGTAGTAGTAGTAGTAGTAGTAGTAGTAGTAGTAGTAGTAGTAGTAGTAGTATAGTAGTAGTAGCAGTAGTAGTAGTCGTAGTCGTAGTTGTAGTCGTAGTCGTAGTCGTAGTCGTAGTCGTAGTAGTAGTAGGTCATTCTCTCCTTGAGGCACCAGATAAGGGTCCCGGTAACGATTTAGCCCTAGGCCCCAAAATGGTTTAATCCGACTCTGCCTCTATGCACCGCCTTCACACAATAATCCCTATTGTATACATATTTCGTATACACACAGAGGCCGTTATTTTAAAACAAAATTTGTCAAATTTTTGTCCAAATGTTGAGACTGATACCAATCAAACAGACAAATTGTAAGTTCCATAGCCGCAAGTAGGGGTGAATGATTTTTCAATTATTATTAAAGATTTTTATAGCGCACAGCTGAAAGTATAAAAAAAATTGTGAACAATTTAGGGTGACATATTAACCCTTTAACACTCAAGCTTGTCAAAATGGCTTTTGCCGTCGTCAATCATCCGAGTAAATATAGGGTTAAAGGTCAATTCATCCAAATCCCAAACTCGCCAGGAATGGTTTCTGCAGTACGTACGATTACTGTATTCTGTGACTGCTGTAGTAGAAACATCCCACAACTGTAATCAGCTGTCCTTCTTCGCTTTTGACCACTATGTCTTGTCCTCAGCCAAAATCTTTAGCTTCCTCAGGTCCATTCTTAACCCTTTAACAGTCGTATCAGCCAAAAACGTCTTCTGCAGTAGTCTTGAGAAATGTCCATTTGCAGACCAAGAGATGACTATTTTTGAAAATTGACCACTGGAATGACTGGCTCGATAACCGAGCCAGTCATTTCAGTGATAAATTTTCAAAAATAGTCCTCTCTTGGTCTGCAAATAGACATTTTCTATGAGGAAATTGAATTGTCTTGAACAAATTTGAGGGTTAAAGGGTCAATTTGACTGTACGTCATCCCTGCCTTTGTATTTGTTGGCTCCCATTAGGTCGAATTCCAAGGCTCTCTGTGCTGGTGTCTTCTGGTATCCTTAGCGCATGGCCAAACAGGGACCATCTTTGCTGGGCGGATTTTATGGACAGCGGCGATGTATCACACATCTTGTATCTTCTGCAGTGATCTTGAGAAATATCCATTTACAGATCAAGATACTATTTTTGAAAATTTACCACTGGAATGACTGGCTCAATAACTGCGGCTGTCATTCCCATTGCAGTAGATTTTGAAAAATTATTTTCTCCTGGCCTGAAAATGGATATTCTCTATGAGAAATTGAGGATTAAAGCATGAAATATTTTGGCACTGGGTTAGCAATTTTCTTTGACATCAAGACCAATATTCTATCTTTTACTGCGTCAATAGCAAAGAAACATTTTAAAACAATTTTGCTGGACAATGTTGCCGTCTATGACAGCAACATCTTCCATCAAACGGTGCCGTAAAATGAACACCAATTCATCTTTTAATTTAATTTGGAAATTAGAAATTTTGACATCAGAGTGATAAGGTTTAAGCTACATACCATAGATAAGCTATCGATCGACATCTGTCCCTGTGCAGAAATCGTAGACACTTGATTAAGCGATGGCATCAAGGCCATCACTAAGGAGCCTGTGTTCACCGAGTCATCATGTGACTCCTAAAAATATCAACAAAAGATTTTAATTTAGTCATAATCTCATAGGTTTCCATGTGGTCCTGCAGCCACAGGAATCGATGTTAATACAGTTATGTTTTTATTAATTTTATTATTCATATCAGTATTTGAAAAGATATATTTACAGAGACTAATACATATTTTAAACATTTGACACGGAGGCTGGCCAAAAAAGTCTTCTGCCGTAGCCTTCAGAAATTTGTATTAATAGATCGATAACCGAGCCAGTTATTCCAGTGATAAATTTTCAAAAGTAATCTTCTCTTGGTCCGCAAACGAGGTAACATTAACTCAATGTACAACATTGTGCACTGGCTCAATTTCACAGAACAGCAGAAAAGTTTGTAAAAACTGCATTAACCCTTTAACACCCATATCAGCCAAAAATGGCTTCTGCAGTAGTCTTAAGAATGTCCATTTGCAGACAAAGAGAAGACGATTTTTGAATAACCGAGCCAGTCATTCCAGTGGTAAATTGTCAAGAATAGTCTTCTCTTTGTCTGCAAATGGACATTTTCTGAGAGAATTGGAATTTTCTTGAACAAATTCGAAGGCTAAAGGGTTAATACTCTTTCAAGCTCAATGCGGAAACTGGTCTTAAAGCAGTAGTCTTGATGAATGTCCGTTTTCAGGTCAATGGAAGACCATTTTCCATTTTTTTTACACTGAAAGGACAGGGTCAATAACTGGGAGCATTACATGTACATGTAGTTACCATCCAGTAGAATAATCCAGTCATCATGACCCTGGCCTTCAACCTTTTGACCCCAGAATTACTAAGTCCTTTGTGAGCCCAGAATATGTTTGTTGATGATTTAGACCTAGAGCTATTATTCCTGACATGCAAATCTCACAGTTCGATCAAACATGACCGTAATCATTGATGTTTTAACGAAAAAAATCATACATGTATTTTTCCACATGCAACACCTCGACCAAGTCTGTTGAAGATGGCTTCAATCATGTCAGTAGAATGAAGGATTCCAGTTTATCCATCAATCATATGACATTATAATCAATTATGTGACGTGTAGGATGATGTCATAATCAATTACGTCATGAATGACATAGATAAGTTCGTCACGAACGCTTAATTGATGATGGATTAAGCATTGTTGCACAAATTGTATGTCTTTACTATTTAATAAACATGCTGTTACAGATTTTGAAACTAATTTGACTGGGTGCATCCAGTCAAATTAGTTTCAAAATATTCAACAGCATGTTTATCAAATAATAAAGACATACAATTCATACAAAATACTCAACAGCTTACCTGTATAGTTTTCTGGAAACTAATAGTCAGGGAGTTCAGAGATCGACCAATCCCAACATGGGCAAAGTGTGGGTGGAGCTTGGTTAAAGATGGGCAGGGCATAGCTAGACCTGGATTCCTCGATTGAAGTTACCAAAAGGAAATGTAATTCCATATAGAGAAATAGCAGATCTCACATCAAATTTATGACATGAGAGTTCCAAATGAGATATTACTAAACATGTGATAAATTTGATACAAAATAGTAATGAGTGTGAGATTCTATTTATCACATAAGCTTTTCCTTTGAATTTTCACGCAGATTCTGGCTATTTCTCCGCCATTGTACAATAATTTTTAGCCATCGCTATAGCGCTTCACTACTGCAAGTTCTGACAAATATGGAACAAAATTATAGCTGCAAATGCATCATTCAGTTATCTCATGTCTTAACTTACTTCTAATTGATTTGTTTAAAATTTCCAAGCTTTCTATTAAAATAAATCAAATGGTTTCATTCCACAGCATTAAATAACGTCACATGCAGTTTTATTTACGTCATCGCTGCAAGGCGATAACTGCGCAATAATATATTTCTGATCATAGCACACCGTTATTACATTAGACTAATTTAGTGTGATATGAAATGATACATGTATATCATGGTTTAATGAATGTTATGCTGTTGAATAAAAACTTGCTTATGTGATAAATGCCTATATACCATCCACTGATATATATGGGAGATACAGTACGGGGGGGGAGGCATAATACCAATAATAATAATCACCTGATCTTCTTGTTCCTCGGACAATTCTGGATCCAAGAGTATTTCCGATCCATTGACCATCTACAGAATGCGTAATAAAACACAAATATAACTCAATGATTCAGTGAGAAATAGCATCACATATTATTATCCTCAGTTAAATCACATGACATCAGTCAAGTCACATGACCTCAGCAATATCACATGACATAAGAATTCCGCGGAATTAGATGTCTCGCTTGTCTCCAGTTTGCCACAGTGGCATTGAAGTTTGACCTTGTGACCTCCCGGTTATCATGCTGCTTCCTAACATTATAGGTAACCAGCTATCCTAGCTTAGATGCAACAGGCTTAACCAATCACGAAATATAAGCAGAGAACTTTTGCTAAACGCAAAGACTTACGGTTGAAATAACAGAGTTCTGTATCACGGTAACAGTGACCTTGATCTTTGACCTTGTGACCCCAAACATCATCATGCTGCTTCCTAACATTATAGGTAACCATGTATCCAAGTTCAGTTGCAATAGGCTTAACCAATCCTGAAATATAAGCTGAGAAGTTTTGCTAAACGCAAAAACTTAATGTTGAAATAACAGAGTTCTGCATCAAGGTCACAGTGACCATGACCATGACCTTTGACCGTGTGACCCCAACACCATCATGCTGCTTCCCATCATTATAGGTAACCAGGTATCCAAGTATACCGTAGTCTTCAAATAGATATTATGCAAGACGACTGTAGATGTTTTAGGTGGCTCGAGTGTTAATGGCCTGGTTAGCCTGTAAATAGTCAAGTGAGACAAAGACCAGTCTGTACAGTGGTCTTGAGGAAGATCTACTTGTAGGCCAACTGGCCAAGACAGGAGTATTTTTAAAAATTTCCAACTGAAATATCTGGCTTGATAATCAAGCCAGTTATACATGTGGGAAATTTTCCAAAATACCCATCTCTTGGCTAGCAAATGGATATGCAAAATGGATACATTTTAGTTTTCTTGACCAATTCACCTTTCCAGAGTACCCACCCATCATATGACATCATAATGAACTGCGTGATGTGTACAATGACATCATAATGAATGACGTCATGAATGACGTTGATAAGCACATCACGAACGCATATTTGAAGACGGTCTATGCGTTATTGTACAAATTGTTTGCTTTTACTATTTAATAAATATTCTGTTGAATATTTTGAAACCAATTTGACTGGGCGCTGCTGCTGCCATAGGCAGCATCAGCACCCAGTCAAATTAGTTACAAAATATTCAACAGCTTCCGTGTATAGTTTTCAGGAAATTGATAGCAAGGGCATTCGGGGATCGATCAATCCCAACACGGCGAGGTGTGGGTGGAGATTAGCTAGTGATGGGCGGGGCATAGCTAAAAATGGAAAGGTCAATTCTGACCACTAAACCAGTTAATAGGTTAAGAAAGCTAGTGAGATGGTGCATTACATTTACAAACAATATTGAATACAGAATCAGCAACCACGGAAAAGACAGGGAATATAAGGACTAGTCTTTTGAAGGTATTTTCAGTGGCCCTTTCCATTTTTAGCTATGCCCTGCCCATCCCTAGCTAAGCTCCACCCACACCTCGCTTGACTGATTATGACATCATATGATGTCAGATGATAGATGGATACTCTGGCAAGGTGAGTTAGAGCAACAAGAAATATGGAATTGGAAAAACATTTGTTCCATGCTAACATTTGTATTATATTCTATCTTGCAAAATTCCATGTACACAACAAATTCCAGTTTTCTTTCTGCATCCTTGAATTTGCTACATTTTGCAAGATATAATTTAAAAAGTGGAAAAAAGTACAATAGTTTTGGTCACATTATTAAATTTGTTTTATGGCTTTTCCCTGATTTTTCAGGATTTTTTTTATCATAACCAAAGATGTGGAATGCTAATGTCCGCTCACGACCTTTCTTGCATTACAATTTTAGCTAAATCGGGACAAGATAGTTTGCAAGATCCAGAATTTGATCTGATGATGACTAAACTCCTCTTTCATGCTAAGATCCTTTGTTGTATTAACCCTTTCACCGATGAATTCCCCACATCTCATTTTCAATGCTAACAAACAAGAAGACTGTTGAACATTTTGAAATTAATTTGACTGGAAGCCTTTGCTGCCTTAGCTCTGACTGAGCTTCCAGTCAAAATAATTTCAAAATATTCAACAGAATAAGTTTTATATCGTAAAAAATATACTTTGTCAGGGATTTGACGGTGAGATACAGCTTCGGTCAAACACACATACACACACGTAGACACAGACACACACAGGGTAATTATTGACTGATCTCAACACCATGGTAAAGCAACAAGTTGCTGAGTATCTCTAGATTTAATAAGCAGACTCACCGCAGTACATGCAACAGTGATGTCATACATCTCTATGCTGGCATCTGCTAGCGCTATAGAGGCACAGCTAATGGCCGCTGACAACACTGCAACAACAATGACAACACATTAAGATGATGCTATATTATACTAGATCCAGTTATCGAGCCAGTCATGTCAGTGTTAAATTTTCAGCTTCTTTTGGCCCACAGAGGAACATTCCTAAAGTATACAGTAGAGGCCGGTTTTGGCTGGCATGACGATTAACTAGTTAATATTTAATAAATTTATTATCAGACAATGAACACAGATATCATTATAAAGTGAGACCATTTGAAACTAGATTGCTCGGTAGATGACCTCCCGACACCTCCACCCACCCACCCCCACCCACACCCCAATGCTGGGGGTGGAGCAAAATGAATTCTGTGTACCGGTTCTGGAGGAGTTGCATTACAATCAATTTCTTAAAGTTTTTACTCTTTCCCCATCCCTTGGAGGATGGAGCGAAATGTAAATGTTGTCACATAATCGACAATTAAATGAATAATCCAAATTTGTTTGAATTCCACACAACATTTTGGGAGGAGAAAGCGTGAGAGTTTTAAGGATATTTGACCTTTTGAACACGCCCCACCAAACACCCCACCCCATGCCCCCGCAACTCCCACCACCCACACACACACACCCCGACAATTATTAAAAAATAGTGTACCTATCAAGAAGACTGTGCAAGTGAAGTACAAACGGTGATAACCCTACACAAAATATATCAATTATCCCCCTTGACTCATTTGACTAGCAAAGCGTTGAGCAATGCAATTTCTAAGCACTTACAACTGCCATCGTTCTCGAGCACAGTAACAAACACATTCACCTGAGACTTGGGAAACTTGTTCTGAAACAGAGAATGCAACAAAACCTGTCAGGGAAAATTAATGGAGGGATCCATTTCTAGCTGTGCCACGCCTGTTTCCAGCTATTCCCCACCCACCTTGTGTGTTGGAATTGATTCATATACTTTGAATCCTGAATTCCCAGAGTCCCAATTTCAAGGTACATGTAAGCACACAGGAAAACTGTTGAATATTTTGAAACTAATTTATAGGGAGCTGCTGCTGCCTATGGCAGCAACAGCTACCAGTCAAATTAGTTTCAAATTTGTGATGTCATGTACGTGCCAATGCATTACAGTATTTGTTATATAATACTCATCTTGTTGAATATTTTGGAACTAATTTCACTGGAAGTTGTTGCTGCCTAAGGCAAATTAGTTTCAAAATATTCAACAACTTACCTGCATGGTGGCTTTTACACTACATTGTCAAACTATAGATTGCGCCTCTATGACTGAGCGTATATACAGAGGCAGACACATTAGAATTTTTCTGATTGGTTGAGAAGTAAATTATGGCAGCCATCATAGGGTGTAGAAATCTAGCAACATTTAGCTACTAAAGCCTGATTATCTTTCTTTAGCTGCATGATAAAAAGCTTAAAATTACCTGCATAGTTTATGAGTGGCATATTAGATCACGTGAATAGCTATCAAGAGATGAGATTAGTTATCCTTTAATTCCAAAATATTCAACACTTCCTGTATGGTGGCGTTGAAACTGAGATATTGGGAAATCATCGGTGAAAAGGTTAATATGAAGGAGTACATGTATGCATGTTTTTGGTGGATATGCCAATTAAAGTGTTCAAAAAACAAATGTTAGCCAGGTCTTCCTCAAAGTCTCAATACCTGGACGCCACATCAACAAACAAAAACAGGCACGTTCTAGTATTTAGTTAATTGACATGGCTGTTCAGCTTTAATTAATGTAGTATACTGAATCTTTAACCATTCCCCATCCAGCTTTTACAAATAACATGAAATTAAATATTGCCACCTACTAGGCACACTGCTGGCTGCAAAGCTTCTAACAAAAGCACAGATAACTCTTTCTCATGGCTGCTTTGCTGCGGTGATTGACGTACTAAACAAGAAAAGGGAGCGAATTTTATCTCACACGTTAAAACGCCATCGAGACTAAAGTCTTCTCTCTTAGCAACTTCTCTTGGCCCATATCTGAAAGAGAAGGATCATAATACAGACTTCATATGGCTCATACTGTTTAAATGATGCAAAAGAAAATTCCAGTTTATCCCTCAATCATATGACATCATAATCAACTAAGATCGCCACAAACGCTTAATTGATGACAGACTAAGTGTTGTTGTTGTTGTTGTATGTCTTTACTAGTTAATAAACACGCTGTTGAATATTTTGAAACTAATTAGACTGGCCACTGTTGCCATAGGCAGCAACAGCACTGAGTCAAATTAGTTTCAAAACATTCAACAGCTTACATGTATAGTTTACAGGAAATTGTGATTCAGCGAGTGCTGGGATCGATCGATCCCAACACGGGAGAAGTGTAGATGGTGCTTAAATAGAGATGGGTGGAACATGTATAGCTCCATGTAAAACTTGTTTCATACATTGACATACCACATCCACACAGTGCTACCAATAACTTTCTTCAGTCGGGAGTACGGTACTCCTTAATTTTTCAACTGACGTGTATGTATGTATATATATATCATAATAAATGGTGTGGTACCCTTACCATATGAAGGTGTAATAATCAGTGCATTGTAATTGTACCATCAGATCATCATGCTACAGTACATGTATGTATGAATAATTACTGTATTCTGCGGCTGTAGTAGTAGAAATATCCTACAGCTGCAATCAGTCCGTTTCACTTTTGGCTACTGTGTCATCCTTTACCGCTCAAATTTGTTTAAGAATATTTCTACTTTCTCAGAGAAAATGTCCAGTTTCAATCCAAGAGAAAATTATTTTCAAAACTTACCACTGGAATGCAATATATTACATTAGCCCGAGCCAGTCATTCCAGTGGTAAATTTCTAAAAAATAGTCTTCTCTTGGTTTGCAAATGAACATTTCCTAAGACCACTGCAGAAGCCATGGTTGGCCGGCTTTAGCATTAAAGGGATAAACCAGTCAGGCCTGTCACCCACCCACCCTCCATGTTATTTCCTAAGGCCAGCAAACTTTCAAAATTAGCCATTATAGTTACATGTCCTGGTTGGGGCTGCTAATGAGGGTGTTTGGAACTCATTGCTATTGATCAACTAACTAGTCAGTCATGCCAACCAGATTTTAATTCTGAATGAAAATATATTTTTATATCAAGTGTGTTTATTTTAAATCTAGCTGCGTTATGGTGGGACACGATTAGCCTATAGAGATGCACTAGCATTCTAAAGACTATCTCTGTGGCACGCTGGCAAATGAATAAACATTATTGCTATAATAATACTTGTCATTCTGAAGTCTGAAATTTGTTTTAAAGGATGTAAATTTAGAAGCTAGTTTGACTGAAAGAAATTAATCACTTACAGAAGTTAATCAAATTGTTTTCAAAATAATTAGCAGAGCTTCGACTATAACATACATGTATCATTGACATATATAAAATAGAAGGAAAAGTGTTATGCATACACATTTTTAGATTATTTCTTTATTTAGAAGGGAAATTCCAGTTTTTTGCTTCCTATTTAATTAAGATGGGACTAAGGTATAGAAGGGCTGACAGACAGGTTATTGCAATTACAATATTGTTCATTTAATCTTGGCAAGTATCTTACTAAAATATAATCCCAGGTTAGAAGCGCTAATATATTGTTTACTGTAATAAGAGAACACATCTTTTAATATCTACCGGTAAACTAAATCATGTGTAGAGAACTTGCAGTTGCTATTGGCAGATTAATGCTTTAGCCTACTGACTGAAATTGTTGTAAATTTCATATCTTATCTGGAGTGCTGCATCTACCGTAGGTTAATAAATACGTATTGATGACAGTAGTTTTGTTCTTTATCCTGACGCTTGATTACAATTTGTGTAATCCGGAAAGTCTGAATGGTCTGGGCTTGATTTGTGGGCCCCTTTTATACCCTTTTTGGTGTCCTGGTGTTGGCAGTCTTTTGTGGGTGGCTTTGTGTGTATGTGCATGCGCAATGAAAGGGTGGGTGGATGGTCTAGCGGCTTTTTGGCAGTCCTGGCGGCATTTGGCAGCATTTTTCGTTTTTACCTTGCGGCCCTTATGGTGACCAGCCACCATAAGAGCCGCCAGGCCGCCAAAAACGTAAAAAGCTGCCAAAACCCGCCAGGACCGCCAAACCACCCACCCACCCTTCCATTGCGCATACACATGCACATACCCACAAAGCTGTCCACTGAAGGCCGCCAACACCAGGCCACCAAAAAGGGTATAAAAGGAGCCCACAAATCAAGCCCAGACCATTCAGCCTTTCCGGATTACACAAATCGTAATCAAGCGTCAGGCTAAAGAACAAAACTACTGTCTTCAGTACGTAGTTATTAACCTGTTGAACAATCGCTATCAACACTGCTAGTGAAAACCTGAAAGTACCAGAGGTTGAGGTCCATTCCAGGGCTAACTTTTGACTCAATTGACATTGAACTACTGAGGGAGCCTTCCAAGACTGACGTTACCAACACGAGACCAGTGACGCCACTAGATGCCGCCAAAGCCGCCGGCTCCCTCCCAGTGGACCCGCAGATCCAGATCCCTCTACGGGACAGAAAGCGTAGAAGGATAGAGGACCCAAGGAAGCCCTCCCTTCTACAAGCCGCCGGGAAATGCACCTGGTCACACCATACCAGGTATCCCGAGCGAACATATCAGTGCATACAAACTATGGCGCAATTCCTCATGTAAGGAATCCAGGTTGGAGTACCAACACAAGAAGCTCCAAGATGTGGTGAACAAGAAATCTATCCCGCCTATGCTGTTGGCATCAGTTCCGTTGAAACCAGAAGATACAGATTCAGTCTTCATGGCCAAGTGGAACAGTCTTCACTCGGACTTTAGTCACAAATTGACTAAACTATTAGACTAAACTACAATTAAAAAGAATTATGTTCACAGATTATTGCTTAAAACTCTGCAACTAAGTATATACTTGGTATTTCACAACAGACTCAGGGTCTGCAGTGAAAGAAAGAAAATTATATGGCGATTCGGCAGAGTAACCAGGTGGTTTTCTCAATGAAAAAAGGGATAAACAAATACTGGCCCATCCTTCAAGCCAGACAGAGATGCAGGGATGCATTTCCAGAGAAACCACTATTCGGTTATTGGAGGAATAAAACTATCAAGGATCACACAGTCCGGGACAGACTACCAGACCCCATCGATGCTATACGCCCACACCGCAACCCTTCATAGAATGCGCTACCAAAAATTGCATCATCTGCAACAACATGGAGAAAACAAGGTTCTTCAAAAGCTACCACACTGGCTTATCCTATAGATGCAAAATCATAGGTAACTGTCAGACACACAACGTAGTCTACCTGCTAAATTGTAAACTATGCCACAAACAATAAGCGGGAGAGACTTTGAGGCCATTCAAAACAAGGATACAATAACACTATAACTATAAATAGATCCATAACTAAACTCCACAAAAAAGAAAGTTATTACACACCTGTCTCACGTCACTTCAATAAACGCAAGCATACAAGCGCCCACATGAGTCACTGCTTTATACAGATACTCTGCACCGACCCCGCAGACCCAGAATCAACACCATGGAGGAGATGCAAAGAATCCCATTGGATTCACCAACTCCACACCATGGAACCAACAGGAATAAACCTAGCAGGGTGAGGACACACCTTTTCATGTGAGTCTCGGGTCCCAACCCGATATCCACATAAGTTGTTATTATCCTTAAATATTTAACCCTTTCACTGGCAAATCCCTGAAGAAGTATATTCTTTATGACATAAAAGTTATTCTATTGAATATTTTGAAATTAATTTGACTGGAAGACGTCGCTTCCTAAGGCAGCAATGGCTTCCAGTCAAATTAATTTCAAAACATTCTATAGATTCCCTGTATGCTAGCAATGAGAATGAGATATGGGGAATTCATCGGTGAAAGTGTTAATAGTTAAAATTTAATTGGATAATTGAAAGTTAATGTTTATATCAATCCAATCATTCCAGTGCTAAACATGAAAAAATTAGTCTTCTCATTGGCTGGTTTTTTTTAATTTATAAAATTCAAACTTTGTGTTGTGAATGTAGATTCGTTCCTGTACTTACACAGCACAGGCGACTTTTGTGTTGCCGACCTCGATGTACGCTGAACCTTTAGCCTGACTCAGAGTTCCTGCCTTTATAACTGAAAAGCGAGAACAAGTTACAGCATAAACATTTGCAAAGAATGCAGCTGGAAACAGGGCTGATCTAATATACATTCTGGAATTGACAAAGTGGGCCAGAAAAATATGTATTAGCGTATTTAAAGGTGACTTTAGAAAAAGCCTAGAAATGAACCCATACATTATACATGTACTAAAGAAAAAACAGCGAAATATCCTAAGATAGATACATCTATGGGCGACACAGCACAAAAACAAACATACATGTAGTCCATGGCAACAAACTTATTAACCCTTTAATGATCAAGCCGGCCAAAACCGGCTGTTTCAGTGGCCTTGATAAATGACCATTTACAGGCAAAGAGAATACTATTTTTGAGATCTTACCACTGTTGCGATTGGCTCGATAAAAAAGCAGTCATTCCAGTGAAAGGTTTTCAAAAATAGCCGTCTTTTCGCTGCCAAGTGGACATACACTAAGGAGAAAAGAATTATTCCCGACACAACATCTTGACCATTAAAGTGTTAATATCAAAGGTTATCTGAAGAAATGTTAGCATTGATCTGTATTTAGCATCCCTGTATCTCAATCTCAGAGCAAACAAATGGGAAAGATGTTGAATATTTTGAAATTAATATGACTGCAAGCTTTCAATCATATTAATTTCAAAATATTCAACATAATATGCTATTATAGGGGCCAGGTAGCTATATGTACACGGTTAAAGAATTTACTTTTTCATGGATGTCATTGAAAGTTTTAACAACTACATGTATTATAAATACATATTTATTTTATCATAATACTGGTACATGTAGCTAAAATCCTGAATTTTTTGAAAAGATTTGAACAAAGCATTTCTGCTGTCTTACCTGTACATAGATACATAACAAAGTACAGTAATTGAGTTTTGCGCGAGTTCTGGGTACATTTATGTAAAGTAGATTTCTCTTACATGTAACCTTTCCAATGGTTTTGAGAAATGTCTATTTGCAGACCAAATTAAGATTATTTTTGAAAATTTATCAGTGAAATGACTCGCTCAATAAGCAAGGCAGTAACTCGTGATAAATTTACAAAAATTGTCTTCTCTTGGTCAGCAAATCATCATTTACTATGAGAAAATTTAAATTTTCTTAACACATTTGAGGGTTACTATATGCCACTTATAATCCTCTATTATTAATCCTAAATTAGATTCTAATTGTTTTATTTTGAATGTTGGGGGCTTGAACATGAAATTTTAATTTATTCACCTGGATTATCAGTCGCCCTTGTGTGACATTTCAATCAAGACGTCATTCTGCCTCAGACAAGAGTATGTACATGTATGTAGGATAGTATATTGTACTCTTATCGCAGAGAATAACGTCGATAGGCTTCACAGATGTAGTAAGATTGTGTGTAAATTTCACTCTTGACCTACATGTACATTGGAATTTTAATCATGGACATAAAAATTCCATGTGATTGTGCTTGAAAACTGTTTTGAGAGTAAACTTGATGACCGCTAAATTTAACTAAATGACATCACATACATTGTACATGTACTAAGCACAAGGTACAGTATTCAAGGAGGCAAGATGGCCGCATTTTCAATGAGAAAAAAATACTCTGTTCAATTAGCCTATTTTGTGTAAACAGCACCTCAAAGCACTAAAAATACTACTTGTATCAATTAAGCATTTTAATGCTCAACACTTTTCAAGAAATTTTAATATTAGATGACTATTTTTTTTGTAAATTTACCTCTGAAATCTTTGACCGGCTTGACCATTAAAGGATTACTGGTAAAAAAAATTCAATCTTTGGATTACCGAGTACATGTATCCATTTGCAGGTCAAGAGAAGTATTTTTGAAAGTGTATGACTGGAATGACTGGCTCGGTTACCGTGCCAGGCATTCCAGTGGTTAATTTTCAACAAGAATTCCACGGAATTAAATGGCTCGCATGTCTCCTGTTTGTCACAGTTATGTTAACCTTTGACCTTCTGACCTCAATGTTATCATGCTGCTTCCTAAGATTACAGGTAACCAGGAATCCAAGTTTAGTTGCAATAGGCTTAACCAATCCTGAAATATAAGCCGAGAGTTGAAAAATTGAAATAAGTTTTGTATTAAGGTCAGTGACTTTGACCTTTGACTTTGTGACCCCAACATCATCATGCCGCTTCCTAACATGATAGGTAACCATGTATCAAAGTTCAGTTGCAATAGGCTTAACCAATCCAGAAATATAAGATGAGAAGTTTTGCTAAACGCAAAATCTTAATGTTGAAATAACAGTTCTGTATCAAGGTCACAGTGACCTTGACCTTTGACCGTGTGACCATAACATCATCAAGCCGCTTCCTATCATTATAGGTAACCATGTATCCAAATTTAGTTGCAATAGGCTTAACCAATCCTGAAATATAAGCTGAGAAGTTTTGCTAAACGCAAAAACTTAATGTTGAAATAACAGAGTTCTATATCAAGGTCACAGTGACCTTGACTGTGTGACCCCAACATCATCATGGCGCTTCTTATCATTATAGGTAACCAGGTATCCAAGTTTAGTTGCACTAGGCTTAACCAATCCTGAAATATAAGCTGAAAAGTTGCTAAACGCAAAAACTTAACATAAAATATTAACAAAAATTATACCGTGACCTTTAACCCCCATATACCTGAATGCATGATGCCTGCATCAGCGTGCTGCTTCCTATCAATGTATAGCTCCATGTATCCAAATTTGGTTCCAATTGGATCAGGCATTGCTGAGATATAAGACAAAACCTATGTTTAACGCAAAAGCTTAACGTCAAATATTAACAAAGATTATACCGTGATCTTTGACCCCCATAACCTTGACCTAATGATGTCCACATCAGCATGCTGCTTCCGTTAAATGTAAATCACCATGCACCCAAGCTTGGTTCCAATTGGATCAGGCATTGCTGAGATATAAGGTAATAACTTTTGTTTAATGCAAAAACATAACATAAAATATTAACAAAGATTATACCGTGACCTTTGACCCCATAACCTTGACCGCATGATGTCTGCATCAGCATACTACTTCCTTTTGATGTATATCACCATGTACTCAAGTTTGGTTGCAATTGGATCAGGCATTGCTGAGATATAAGGCAATAACTTTTGTTTAACGCAAAAATTTAACATAAAATATTAACAAAGATTATACTGTAACTTTTGACCCCTGTAACCATGACCTCATGACCTTTTTATTGGCGGGCTGCTTCCTTTTGATGTATATTACCATGCACCCAAGTTTGGTTCCAATTGGATCAGGCATTGCTGAGATATAAACTTAACTTAAAAGTTTACGCTGCCGCCGCCGGAAAAGTGATACCTACATGTGTGTCTCGATCCTGCCCTCGCAGGCGAGATAAAAATACTCTTCTCTTGACCTGCTAATAGACATGCTTCAAGACCACTGCAGAGTTGTTTTGGTCAGTTTTACCATCAAACGGTTAAGTTGACACAAGGAGGGTTAAGTAATTGGAGGATTGTCAATAAAAGACTGAGCCTGAAAGTTGTTTATATCAAATATTTATGTCACATTCTATTATTATAAGTGTATATGAAATTTGATCTCCATTGACTCTCTGTTGCAATTTGTAAATATTAACCCTTCCGGCTCTGATGTCAAAATTTTAAATTTTCAAATTAAATTAAAAGATGAACTGGTGTTCACTTTTCAACAAATTTGGTGGAACGGCAACATCGTCAACCAAATTTTTTGAAAAATGTACACCAGTTTCTTGGGTGTTATAGAGAAAAAGATAGAACATTGATATCAGAGTGTTTAGGGTTAACTACATGCTAACAATAAACTGACATTGACTTGAACTAGTTTTCACTATTTTCCAAACTGACTGTGTGTGCGTGTGTGCACATGTGTGTGCATGTACATGTATTGTGTGCGCAATGAATGAAGCATACAAAGTGGTCTGACAGAGTCTGCTTTTCTTCCACCTGGTCTTTCTCCATCTGCATTCTTCTGAAGCTGAAAGCAAAAATAACAAAGAGACATCACAAATAATATCCACGAATCCTTTCACATAGCCACATGTCTGAGAAAGTATTAGATTCGCCATTCAAACCAATAGAGAGAGAGAGAGAGAGAGAGAGAGAGAGAGAGAGAGAGAGAGAGAGAGAGAGAGAGAGAGAGAGAGAGAGAGAGAGAGAGAGAGAGAGAGAGAGAGAGAGAGAGAAAGAGAGAGAGAGAGATCTGAGCTGTCACTCAAGTGCCTGACATCATAATCAAAAATGTTAGATAGTAACTGACATCACAATCAAAATGGCATTGACAGGGAATCGATTCTACAATTGACAAAAGCACAATTAAAATGAAAATTTTAAAAATACTGTAATGCCACAAATACTTGACAATGTATAATCAAATTGGCACAACGCTATAACAAAAATCAAAAAGTTTGTCACTAAAGTGTACAAATCATGTCTGATGAATTTACAATTTACAAAACATTTTGTTGAATATTCTGAAACTAATTTAAGTGGGAGCTGTTGCTGCTGTAGACAGCCAAGCAATAGTCCAACAGGTGCAAAATACACATGTACCTGTACAAGCAGATGGCGCCTGTGAAGACCTGCTACTGGAAGATTTTTAAAGAAATTTCTAAAAATCGGCCAAAATCCCAGATGGCCACCAGCCCAATTGGCCGATCGGCTTCGTTTGAACGAACTTGAATCTCTATGCCCTAAGGATGCTTCCTGCCAGATATAATTGAAATTGTCCCAGTAGTTATCGAGAAGACATTTTAAATTTCCCATTGCTTTAGTACATGTGCATGGGAGCTTTTGGCAGGAAAATTATCCAAGATGGCCACCAAACCATTGATCTGACCATTTCGAAAATTGCAAATTTGAGATCAGAATACTCAAAAACACATATAAAACCAATTTCGGACTCAAAATCCACCAAATAAAAAAATCCAATATGGCCGTCAAATACGCTATATTTTGATTAGCCGATGGTGGCCATGTTTTTTATGGTTCAACTTCCCTTGCACAAACTTTAATGGCCCTTAGTCCATAATCATATCTGCCAAATTTCGACCCGATCCGTTCAGCGGTTCTGGAGAAGTTGTTTTCGCCAAAACTAGGTCAACCAAGATGGCCGCCGAATCATTTGACCAATCAGGTTCCCTTGAACAACCTTGGTTCAGCTCTTGTCCTAGATGATATTTCATGGGGTTTGCATCAATCACACAAGCGGTTTCGCAGAAAAAGATTTTTAAAGATGTTTCTAAAAATCGGCCAAAATCCAAGATGGCCAGCGGCCCAATGGGCTGATTGGCTCCATTTTAACAAACTTGAATCCCTATGCCCTAAGGATGCTTCCTGCCAAATATAATTGAGATTGTCCCAGTAGTTCTCGAGAAGAAGACATTACATTTGTAAGTTTCCCATTGCTTTAGTATGGGACCTCATGGCGGGAAAATGATACAAGATGGCCGCCAAACCATTTATCCAACCCTTTCAAAAATGACCAATTTGAGATCAGAATACCAAAAAACATATAAAACCAATTTCGGCCTCAAAATCCATCAAATAAAAAAAATCCAATATGGATGGGCGATGGACACATGACGTACGGTCGCCATGGCATAAGCTCACTTGGCCTTTCAGGCCATGTGAGCTAAAAATGAAACTATGCTGGCGGGTATCATTGCCAATAGGCCTAATTATTGTTTTGAATATAGTGGACTAGTGTTGTTCCAATTAATCGATTTGATCGATGATTGATTGGTTTGCATGTTCAACCAACAAATCGATCATGATTTCAGAAATCTATTTTGACTGCTTATAAATCTATGAGATTAAAACTGAAGATGATTACTTTTTGCCAATATCATTTATTTTCATTTTTACAACTTTATAACATAGTATTATTACATACGAGTCTATAGTCGAATACATTAACCCTCTGAAATAGTCTGCTAATGTCAAAACCATCATACCAATAAACTGTTGAATATTTTGAAGTTTATCAGCAACAGCTTCCAATCATATTAGTTTCAAAATATTCAACAGCTTATTTCTTAAATTATTACGGTTAAATATCCATGAACATGCAATAATTAACGGGTAAAAATGAGAAAATCTTATGATCGATCCTTAATTGATCATCGGTTACTATGTAAAACCAATCATTGATCACAAAAATAGTACCAATTCCCAACACTATAGTGGACTGGATTTTCCAGAACGCCCTCCAAGCGTGATGAAAAATTAGCTTCAAATGTACTATACATTGTAGTAATTAACATACGTAGGCCCATTTAGGACATTTCGACCTTACACAAATTTGTCTGACTAAATAAATAATATGCAAACTAGCTTTACAAAGACAAAAACGTCTAGTAGCTATACATATCCGGCTACACAAAGCCAACAGTAACAACATACTGGCTACACTAATACAGCAATCTGGCTACATTCGGTCATCTAAGTTTTTATCCATTCTGGCTACACTAGCCATCCATTCCAGCTACACACCTACCGATCCGGCTACGGGAACAGCTAATTCCGGCTACATAACTTGAAAATCCAGCTACACCAGCCATAATCCGGCTACAAATTGTCTATTCCGGCTACAAAATCAATTGCTGTCACACCCCTTCATGTAGCCGCATCTGAAAAGTATAAAACGAAGGCCCAAACCGTGTCTTGGCATCCAGACTCAAACTCACACTCAAGTTCGCATCAGGACAAATAAGCGCTATCAAGCTTCTTGAAGAAGTTAAACATTTCCTTGAAGAATAGCGTGATTTTCACCAAGAATTTACAGAATGGAATCAGCAAGCAGCACTTCTATCACATCAGCCGGTTCCACTGAAACAATAGTGAACCTATTCAATAACGCTGTTATTGATGATGTGGGAAAGACTTTGCAAAGCTGCAAACGCTCACAAATGGAGAACGAACCAGTCAGTGATACGCACCGTCAACAAGACATGAACCCATAGAAGAAACCATGTATCCCAGAAGAACATGTGCAGGCTTACCGCCAGTGGCGCAACAGCGCATGCACACACACACACACACGTACGATGCTCCAGTTAGACAAACTTGAAGCGTCCATTTCGATCAATAAACCACTAGCCAACCTAGCGGCCACAGTCAGATACATCCCTCCATCCGATGACACTGAATTTGTGAAGGAATGGCAAGACATCCTGACAAAACACAGTCTCGAACTGACAACAGATTTACACTCACTGTTGAGAAACAGAGCAGCCCGCCTTTCAAAACTGATCAGACGACAGAAAGCGGGTTTCACGCCAGGCACAAACAACGAAGATCTCTTTCTAGAAGGCCAGAAAGCTGTCAGGGTCACTGTCCTGAAAACACGGGAACGGTCAACCAGTCCTCAAAAATGAACACGAGCAAGGGAAAAGGACACACGAAGACCCCCACAGGGCCAGGACACTTGCAACAAGACCCGCGAAGTAGGCCAGAGGCGTCCACCACCCAGAAGACAGACACAGGGCAAACAGACCAGGCGTCCATACAGAGAAAACACGTTGGCGCAAGTTTTTCAACTCCTTAAAAGACTAACATAAACACTTGTAATACTATTAATTATGTATGCTCTGCCTGCAACTGCTGTAATCTCAACATATTTTAAAACTATAAAAATTAATTTTCCAGTCAACAAAAACCCTTTGTTGTAAATTTTTCCTCCAAGAACCTCTCCAAGGAAACACAGGATGTCCTAAACTTAGGACTGGGCTTCAGTCCTCACGTTATTGAGCCTAACCTAGGCCTACTACATAAAGATCTAAACAGATTCTTTAGAAGATTGAGACTCAAACTACATTTCCAGGTCCCACCCAGCTATTGGGAACAGGAAAACACACCCATAACGGACACAGTATTAACACAAAATACTACATTAACAATGCACCAGACAGCTTCATGGACAAACTATCACATACGTTTAAACCAGCTAGTACCTGGACACCCAGTCCAGGTAACGACGCAACGCTAGATGCGTTCATCAGATCCGTCAAACATGACATAAACAAAAAAGCACACCGCAGATACGTGTTTGTATGATAACGAAAGATCATCACTCAGCTAAAAAATGATAAAACTACCATTATTAAAAAAGCAGATAAGGGACAAGCAACAGGTATCCAAGACACGGATAACCATAAAATGGAAGCACTTAGACAACTCAGTGACACTAACTATTCCGCCAAGCAAACTGCTGATCTCACTATGGGCCACGCAGAGAAGGTAGAAACCTCCATCACGGACATGATTCTCAGTGGTGAAATCAATGGTCTCAGAACCGATAATCCACACACCCCAAAATACACAAAAACCAAAATGGCCAACTCACACTTGGGAGACAAATTATCAGTGGCAACGGCAGCCCTACTGAACACATCAGCAGTTTCGTTGATGAACACATCAAAATTCATCTAGAAAAAACTAAGTCTTATGTCCGTGACACCACTGACTTTATTAATAACTAGAAGACTTTGGCGCCATCCCACCACACGGCATCCTGGTCACCATGGATGTCACCTTACTGTACACCCAACATTCCACACAGTAAAGGGTTGAAAGCCGTATCCCAATTTCCAAGAGTTCATGGCTGCCCGGGTTTGCTAACACCACGCAAACTACTCACATTACTCAAAATTGTACTCACTTGTAACAATTTTGAGTTTAATGAAGAACACTACCTCCAGATTGGAGGTACAGCAAGGGGCACTAAACTAGCACCCAGCTATGCTATAATCTTTATGGCCCAGCTAGAGGAGACAATACTCAATACAGCCAACAAACGACCAGCTCTTTACTACCGTTACATCGATGGCATTTTTATGATCTGGACAGAAGGGTTTGAATCACTAAACGAATTCATAACACATATGAACACCACACACCCCACAATCAAATTTACAGCAGAACACTCCACAGAATCCATTAATTTTTTGGACACTAAAGTGTTTATTCCCCCCAATAGACACTTGGGATTCGACTTATACACCAAGCCAACAGGTACACACGGGTATCTACACTATCCATCAGCTCACCCTCACCCATACGGACAATTCCCGCGACTTAGGAGAATCCGCAGTAGAGAAACAGATTTTCTAAAAAACGTACATGAAATGGTACACCACTACGCTACCAGAGGATATCCAAAGAGCAACCTAATCACTAGCCTCAACAGAGCTATGGAACAAAACTGCAGTGACTTACTCCTTCCAAAACCGACCAAAGAAATCAACACCAGGATACCATGTATCACAGATTTCCACCAACACAGCAAACTGGCACAGGAAATAATCAAACACCACTGGCCGCAACTACAGTCCAGCCCAAAATGCTGGGCCACATTCACAGACACCTCTTTTTGGCCATAGACATAACCTATCCTTCAAAGACACTCTTGTCACAGCCAAATTTACAGACCCTAGGAAATTTGGCCTACAGGGGAAAAGTATAGCAAACCCTATATACCCATGTACCAGAATAAATTGTATTTTCTGTCTCCATATGGACAGCACAAATAGTTTCAAAAGCTTACACACAGGGCTCAAATATTATATCAAAACCAAGACATTTTGTCACACAATGAATGTCATATATTTATTGACCTGCAAAAAATGTTCAAAACAATATGTAGGTGAAACTAAACGAGAATTTCAGGTACGCATCAAAGAACATTTGAGGGATATTAAAAACAACAAAGAAACACCTGTTGCTCAACACTTTAATCCATTTCTTTAGTACGGGCGCCTTTGGCAGGAAAATAATCCAAGATGGCCACCAAACCGTTTATCCAACAGTTTTGAAAATGGCAAATTTGAGCTCCGAATAGCCAAAACCATATTTAGAACCAATTTCGGCATCAAAATCCATCAAAAATAAAAAATCCAATATGGCCACCCAACACACTACAATGTGAGGGGACATACATAGGCGAAACCAAAAGGCCTCTCAGCACCAGAGTCAAAGAACATCTTAAAATCAATTCCAACTCAGCTGTGGCAGAACATACAGAATCCACTGGCCACGTCATCCCCGCCAGCAGTGCCTCGGTCATCAACATTGAGACCAACTTATTCAAACAGAAGGTTAAAGAGGCCATAGAAATCTACAAGTATCAACCAACCATGAACAGAGACGAGGGCTACCGTATACCAGCAGTCTACCAGTCCATGCTGTCACGTGACTCCACAAGATCTGACCAGAGTGACGTTGACAGCGACTGTCAGTTAGTGCTGAAGAAGTGACCGAGATGGTCACGAAAGCTACACTCAAACTATTTCTACATCCCGGAGAGGTAACTAATCTTTCTTTATTACGCTACATTTTGATTGGCCTATGGCGGTCATGTTTTTTATGGATTAACTTCCCATGAACAAACTTTATTAACCCTTAGTCCCTGATCATATCTGCCAAATTTCGGCCTGATCCCTTCAACGGTTCTCTGGAGAAGTTCTTTTTGGGAAAACTAGGTCATCCATGATGGCCACCAAACCATTTGGACAATCAAGTCTTCTTGAACAAACTTGGCTTACCTCTTTCCCTAGATGATGTTTCATGAGTTTTGAATCGATTCCTAAAGTGGTTTCGGAGAAGATTTTTAAAGACATTTCCTAAAATCGGCCGAAATCCAAGATGGCCACCGGCCAAATTGGCCGATTGTCTCCATTTGAACAAACTTGTATCCCTATGCCCTAAGGATGCTTCCTGCCAAACATAATTGAAATCATCCCAGTGATTCTTGAGAAGAAGTCGTTTAAAGGAAAAGTTGACAGACAGACGCATGACGGACAGACACACGACGGGCGGTCGCCACGGCATAAACTCACTTGGCCAAAAAATGTATTCAAACTGACAAATTTTCAGACCCATTTGTGATTACAATTATGTTAAAACTATTAGTCACAAACTTAATACTTGATGGGTCAATTACATATATATTTGTTAGTTTATACAGAAAAGAAAAAATATGTGGTTCTTAGCATTTTTTAAGTATAGGCTCTTGAAACTGGCCCAAACTAAAAATGATCCATATTCAACTGTCAGGATGACGATGTGGGATAGGTGGAAGAAACTTGTGCTTTACAGACAATAAAGCATTAGGTGTCCTCTACAACATATCCAAAATTCAATTTTTTGGGGACAAAATGACGTATTTTTGCCATTTGTGAGTATATTTTTATGATATTACATGTTAATTATGTATGTATATCAGTTAATTTTTCCTGTCTGAAAGTGTCAGTCACAGCAATGTGAGCAAATAATATTGTTATCCGTTATGGATATTGTAATCTCCTCCGTCTGTCTGTCCATCTGTCATGCTATCTCCTCCCAAATCATTTGGTGGAATTCAACAAAATTTGGTATGTGGGTTACCCATACATGGTTGTGCTCTGCGATGCAGCATCTATCTTTGGTGCCATGCCATCGGGGCCAAGGGAGCGAGGTCAAAAGGTCACATACCCTAACAACTGTCAGTCACTCAATTACCTCCTAAACCGTTGGATGGAATTCAACCGAATGTGTTAAATGTGAGTTACTGATATGATTACGGACTGTGAGATGACACTTATATTTGACTGCACTCCCTACCTAGTCAGGTCAAAAGGGCAAAGGCGGGAAATGGTGGGGATTTGTGATGGGTTACAAAACATAACAGAAAGTAGACTTTGCACATAGTGTAATATTTCTATTCGTTATTTACAGATGACATTATGATTCACAGACACACATGGTAAAATCTGAGAACAGAACTTTTATTTTCAAGGTGCTTTATATTCTCTACCACAGTGTACCAATAGTGAACTAAGTGAAGATGGCAGGGTTATCTCCCTGTTATCTGGGTACCATGCCCAATCTGCAGGATGACTACCATAAACTGACATTTTCTCGTAAAACAGATCTGATGTCACTAGAAAAATACTCACCAACTGATCTACAATTGCTACAGCGTAGGACTACCATAACTTCTTTAACTGCAAGTCATTCAATACGTCTCCATCATGAGAATGCCTATCTAGTTAAGTTTGAAGACCTTCAACTGTTTTGATCCCTGGTTTAAAACCCATGTTAAGTCAGTAAAGAGAAAGTTACAATCTATTAATAGTGAACAAGCCGATGATATGTGTAAAATATTTAATGAGATCGTGATACCCGGTTGGAAAGTTTGCCCTAGATGCTGGAAAGCTGCCACTAAATCGGATAGCTGTGAAATGCGTAGCGATAGGGATACTGACTGGGACAAGCTAGGTTCATACTAAATTAGTAATACTCAATTTAGAAGTTAGTTTGACTGAAAGAAATTACAGACAGCAATTAATCACTTACAGAAGTTGTCAAGCTACTGTCAAATTGTTTTCAAAATAATTAGCACAGCTCCAACTAGGGCTTCACGGTATTCCCAAAAGCAATACCGGTATCGATATCACTATTCATACCAGTATTTATCGAATATCAGTATTATTACGGTGGAAAATGTTGGACAAGTGTAGGGGACTATAGACTTAGTAAGCTTTACCGACTCCTGGAACCGGGTACTCGGCTCCCAACTGCCGAGTACCCATTTGCCATGAAGCTCATATTGTTTGCATAGCCACCAAACAAGAGATACCCATGGCTTGCCTCCGTGGGGCCGGGAGGCTGGTTCCGTAATAGAATGGTGAGTATTGTTAGATCTCGGAGAAAGGGAAATTGAAATTTCCTTCATTCTCCTTCGATCAATACTCACCATTCTATTACTTCTGATATACACCAGATTTAGTCAGTAACCTGACGGGAAGGGGCAAGCCATCAATTGCTACTTTTGTCCCTTGGAAAAAGAGTTAGACTTAAACTTGATTAATGGAGACCTAAAAGGACCATCAAGTTAACGGAACCGAATCACATTCGTATCACTTCCCCACCCCCCCTTTTTTTCTCCTAAGAAAAGAGAGAGAACTCACGAACATGCATCTCGCCTGAAAACACAAAGATGCCAAGAGGGTTAACTGCTCTTTGCATATATTAGCCTGGGAATGAGCATGAATATATAAGATGAATGAACATGATATATAGACATAATACAAAAAACTCTCAATCTTGAATTACCTCATGATATTTGGATTTCAGACGGGGAGCATCCAACCATTCACTTGTCCGGCCATCAGACACAATCTGGTTAATATCCTCTTGCTCGACCGTGTCTGCTTCTTAATTCTTTCTTACAAATGCCAAAAAAGGAAGAAGAGCAGTGTGGTCATATAGCTATCATCTCAAAACAGCTAAAGCGAGTGGATTGGCGGAGTCTGACACATCCCTCATATAGTAATCCGTGACACACAGTACCATTGTGCAACAGCCATGATGTCCTCTAACGGAACACCATTGTAACGGGCGGTAGAGGCGGCTATTCCTCTAACATCGTGTGCCCTTGCGCATTGCACCTGGTGCCCAGTCGCAATCTCATGGGTAGTCTGAATGCATTCGACTACCCAACGAGAGATAGAATCCATGGATGCGGCGCCATATGGCTTCTTATGGCAGATCCACCGATGTCTATCATTCGACCGTAACGAGTCTGTCCGTTTTTTGTACTTAGTCAAAGCATGGACTGGGCACCAGACACTGGCATCATGTTCAAACCTACTTACTTTCGGTATAATGATCGGTTTGCCGGGATATCTCAAAGATTGATTCTTTGACATAAACTCTGCTCTTGGCAGTAGACGCAGACCCTCTCCGGAGACAATAAATCGGTCCCTCTCTGCTGAAAGTGCAGGGAACTCACTGCGCCTTCTAGCTGAGGAAGCTGCCAATAGAAAGACCGCCTTTAGAGTCAAATGCTTTAGACTAGCCGAACGCAACGGTTCGAAAGGGTGCTTGGCCAGTACATTAAGCACTAAAGATAGACTCCAGACTGGAATGACTACCAGTTGTCTCGGTCGGAGATTGCTCATTCCCTTCACCATCACATTCAACTGGGCCACCTCTGGACTATCCCTGTTGGCTAGACAAGGGATAACTGATGCCAAAGCTGACTTGTATCCAGCAATTGTGACAGGAGCTAGTCCTGAAAAGAACAGCTCCCAGAGAAAGTCTGCTATTTGCTGAATAGTGGAATGAAAGGTATCAATACCCTTTTCTTCACACCAGTCTGCAAATCTGTTAACCTTGTTGTTATATGACTTGAAGGTTGACCTCCTCGCAGCTGCGATGAAATCTTCAGCTTGTCGAGAAAAGCCCTCCCATGTGGAACGTTGTTTGATAACATCCACGCAGTCAATTTGAACATTTCGGGATGCTCGTGTAGGAAGCGTCCCTTGGCCTGGGAGATTATGTTCGGAATCTCGGGTAACTGCACTGGATTTTCCACCAGCAGATCTCGAAGATCCGTGAACCACGCCATGCTGGGCCAAAATGGCGCTATTAGCAGGACCAGGCACTGTTCCTCCCCGATCTTCACCAATATCTTCGGTAGAAGAATGGTGGGTGGGTACGCGTAAGCGTGCATCCCTCTCCAGCTTAACACCAGAGCGTCTGTATCGACGGCATTAGGATCTGGAATCAGCGAAACATAAGTCACGATCTGAGCATTTTCCCTTGTGGCGAACAAGTCCACGTTGGGTTTGCCCCAATGCTCGAAGATCCTGTGAAGAACTGGAGGGTTGAGAGACCATTCTGTTGGCAAAATTCTCTGTCTGCGAGACAAAGCATCTGCCAGAATGTTCAATCGCCCAGGAATATGAGCTGCTTTCAAAAACAACCGAGTAATTCCTGCACCATTCAATCAAGTGCCACACTTTGATACATAGTGTGGGTGACTTGGTCCCGCCTTGGCAATTTATGTATGATACTACTGTCGAGTTGTCCGACTGTATCAATATCGCCTTGCCCCTGACTTTTGGAAGAAACTTTTCCAATGCCAGTTCCACTGCCATCATTTCCAACAGATTGATATGCAGCTGGCTCTCTTGGAGAGTCCATGTGCCCGAGACCTGGTGTTCTCCCAGGCAGGCCCCCCCATCCCTCCAGCGATGCATCCGTGTACACGGACAGCTGGGGGTGGGGTAGGTGCAGCGAAACTCCTACTAGGAGATTCTGACGCTTTTTCCACCATACAAGATGCGGCATTATTGGCTCCAAAACTGGCACCAGTTTTGACAGGGGTTCTGTTCTCTGTTTCCACAGAGACATCAGATACAACCGGACAGGTCTTCCCATCAGAGCAGCGTAAGGGATTACCTGCTCCATGGAGACCATCATACCCAGCATCTGAAGAAACCGCCTCGCCTGAATGTCGTTTCCCAATCGAAAACTCTTGAGGATGGCTAACAGAGACACCACTCTGGGCTCTGACGGGTAAACCCTGCCCTCCTCGAGATCGAATCGCATCCTTAAATAAACGAAATGTTGAGTGGGTGTAAAATCGGATTTCTCCTTGTTGACTATCCAGCCTAGATCTGAAAGCAACTTCAGAGTCAGAGCAGTATCCACCTCTAACCTGGCTGATGTGTCTGCTTTGATCAGCCAATCGTCTATGTAGGTGTGAAGCGCCATGTTCTCTTTTCTGAGAAACGCCGTCACCGCAAGGACAACTCTGGTGAAAACCCTTGGAGCTGTCGACAGGCCGAATGGGAGGACTATAAACTCCCATACTTGATTCTGAAACACAACTCCTGTTCATTGGAATGTGGAAATATGCATCTCTCAGATCGATTGATACACACCACATTCCCTTCCTCAATCCTGCCATTACCGACCTCGGAGTTTCCATCTGAAACTGAGGCGTATGGATAAATCAATTTAATGGCCCGAGATTGAGTACGGGTCTCCATCCCCCTGTGCTCTTGGGGACAAGGAACATGTTTGAATAGAAGCCTGGAGTGTCCCGGTTTGCTGGTTTTATTGCTCCCTTCAGAAGCAAACCTGACACTTCATTTTGAATGGTTTCTAACTTGTTTGGTTCCCTTGGAACGGGTGTCCAGACATGTGCCAAAGACAGATTCTGTGGTGGTACATACAGAATGACATGTAGTATTAAAATGGTTATGACCCCCGGTCACTGTTACTGATCGCCGCTATACAGACTTCACTGGCATACGTGCTTGGAATTATTGATTTTTCACAGCGCTTTTGTTTCACCTCTGATTATAATACAAAATCTTGCGAGATCTCAAGGCCACAAGATTTTGTGAAATCGTATTTTTACCAGTAAGTTGTCATCGGAATGTTTTAATATTTATATTTGCAACAAAAAACGTCATACCGGTATTATATATATATATATATATAGTGAAGACTGCATAGCGGCGATCAGTAACAGTGACCGGGGGTCATAACCATTTTAATACCACATGTCAAATACACATGTACCACCACCTGGCTATGGCTATATAGGGTCTAAGAAATATTCTATTGAATATTTTTAAAAGGATCTTGCTGATAACCTTTGCAGCCTAAACCGGCAACAGTTTTCAGTCAACATTATTTCAAAATATTAACAGCTACTTCTTTTCTTAAAATGTAAACAAAAGTGATTACTGAATTGAAAGCCTCAAACCTGTGAGTATTATTCCATCAGAATGCCTATTCTCCTTCGATCAATACTCACCATTCTATTACCTCTGATACAGATATTTAAACCGGTACACTTGCGATACCAGGATTTGATGTTATATCGGTATATCATGAAGTCCTAGGTCCAACTATAACATACATGTATCATTGACATACATGTATATAAAATAGAAGGAAAAGTGTAATGGACCCCACATTTTCAGAGTATTTCTATATTTAGAAGGGAAATTCCAGTTTTTTTCTTCCTATTTGATTAAGATGGGACCAAGGTATAGATGTGCTGACAAGACAGGTTATTGAAATTACAATATTGTTGATTTACTCTTGGCAAGTGTCTTACTAAAAATATAATCCCAGGTTAGAAGCGCTAATATAGTTTTTACTGTAATAAAAGAACAGATCTTTTAATATCTGCCGGTAAATTAAATCAGGTGAAGAGAACTTGCAGTTGTTATTGGCAGTTTAATGCTTTAGCATACCTATGGAAATTGTTGTAAATTTCATATTAAAAGTTATTGCTCTAATTACCAATTAAAATACATGTAAGTGTGAAAGAACATATTTTTACAAATATTTCTGTATATTTTGCCGTATCTACAATGTAATGAAATATTCACAATTGAAAAATCTTCCGTCTCCACTCATATATTATCCTTAAAATTACAAATGCCATATAAGATATGCCTTCCTGGAGATTCAGAGTTTGTGAAAGACAAACTCGGATTATAATGTTGCGGTGGATTATGGTCTGGGTCGAACTCATCACTATTCAACGATATGAGGTTACGACGGCTACTGTAAAAGTTATGCCTGTAATCCTATTTCCAATTAAAATATGTCTTGTACAACTACATGTAAGTTCCGGTGATGTTTTAGCTCATTTGGCAATATGTAAGAAAATAATGTCCATTGAATGTTTTTCATTGAGGCTCCTATAGGTGCACATATGTAACGCAAAGGTCTTGTAATAAAGAAAAGACTACCCTCTTGCGGAGATAGAGATCATACTGTTTAGTGATGGTAGTATAGGCACAGCGTTTACGAGTGCTTATCGGTATGTCATTGTATGTGATTAGTGTGTTGATTCCCCTTCGTGTAATTGAGTAGGCTATATTTGATAATGGCAACATGCCGGTATGGGCAGTTTAATACACTGATGCGTACTGTATTTACATGATACGTACATGGTACGCATGAATATTTAAATGTTTGCATACATGGATGATTTCTATGCGTACAGTACGCTTGTACACGCCTTATCTGGAGTGCTGTGTGTTATGGTAGAGAATATAAAGCACCTTGAAAATAAAAGTTCTGTTCTCAGATTTTAACATGTGGGCATGTGAATCATAATGTCATCTGAAAATAAAAAAAAGAAATATTACACTATGTGTAAAGTCTACTTTATGTTATGTTTTGTAACCCATCACAAATCCCCACATTTCCCGGCATTGGTCTTTTGACCTGACTCTAGGGGGGAGGTAATTGAGTGACTGACAGTTTCTAGGATATTTGACCTTTTGACTCCTCTCACTTGACGCCCATGGCATGGCACCAAAGATAGATGCTGCGTCGCAGAGCACAACCACGTATGGGTAACCCACATATCAAATTTTGCTGAATTCCACCCAATGGTTTGGGAGGAGATAGCGTGACAGACGGACAGAGGAGATTACAATATCCATAACGGAAAACAATATTATTTGCTGACATTGCTGTGACTGACACTTTCAGACACGAAAAATTAACTGATATACATACATAATTAACATGTAATATCATAAAAATATACTCACAAATGGCAAAAATACCCCATTTTGTCCAAAAAAAATAGATGGAATGGAGAATGAAAATAGAATTTTGGATATGTTGTAGAGCACACCTAATGCTTGTCTGTAAAGCACAAGTTTCTTCCACCTATGCCACATGGTCATCCTAATAGTTGAAGGGCATAATTTAGAATTTGATATTTACATAGCTTATATTGCTACGCAAATTATAAATTGTATAGTTGTCAGCAAAAATGTATAGCAATAAATTCCCTGTATCTCAATCTCAGAGCAAACAAACAGGAAATTGATTTTGAAATTAATATGACGGGAAGCTACCGCTACCTAAGGCAGCAATGACTTTCAGTCATACCAATTTCAAAATATTCAACAGAATATGCTATGCATGTACATAGTAAAGAATATATTTTTTCAGGAATTTGTCATTGAAAGGGTTAATAAAAGAATTTAAGAAAATTAATAATAAATTGCAATTCTGTACAAATTTTACATGGCAGATATAGAGCTATGCATGTTGCAAAATGTATAGTAAATACAATGTACCTAAATACATGTAGCAAATTGAGATGAGATACTAAATAAATTATGCCCTGAGTTGAATATCATTTTCAGGATGGGCCAATTTCAAGAGCCTATATTTCAAAACTGTTAAGAACCACATATTTTTTCTTTTATGTATAAACTAACAAATTTATATATGTAATTGACCCATCAAGTATTAAGTTTGCAACTCTAATAGTTTTAACATAATTGTAATCACAAGTGTGTCTGAAAATTTGTCACTGAATAAATCTTCATTTTTAATGTTACCTAGGTTACCAACACAAGCACAAAAATTACTATGCCCTGCATATTTCATGAGGGTACCTACATGTGACCAAGCACTGAAAGTTTTATTGGAATTTGATGTCAGTTTAAGAATTTGCAGAGCCTTGAAAATGCAACAAAATGACAATTGTGTCACATGTGGTGGAACCCCTTGCTGTTCCAGCGTCCATATCTCAAAAAATATTGGGATTTACCGTTAAATTCTGTGTATATCGTGCACTTTTTTTGCTCAAATTACATGTTATAAAAAGCTATTGCGCAATTATAATTCCTTATACAAGGATAAATATTTGTCAAATTTTTTTCCTCCGAATTGTTCGTCGGAATCGCACAATTCAGAGCTGAAAATGTGATTTTATGGATCGGGAATCAGTCGGGAATAACGATCGCATTCTAACATGTCTATAATTGTACTATCTCAACTACATGTAGATCGTTGAAATGTCTTACTACTGTCTAAATATTGTGTTATACCTTTATTAAATACCATATAGTGTTGTAAAATGATCAAATAACCCATCATTCAACTTTTTTACAATGCCATTGTTTCCTGTAATTTGTTCTAATTTATATCTACTACTATAAAATAAAAATATTTGAATTGAAAAATTGCATTGAATTGATATCTATAAAGGGAGGTTACTCTTGTCTTCCCAAGTTGAACATAGAGATGTTTAAAATCCTTAGATTGCAACACAGATACGGACATAAATGCGTTAAAAAAAAGAATGATAGGAACGATGTTCTTCAAGGTGATCTAGCATTTACATCGATATAGAAAGGAATGTTTTCTATGTAGTAAACGGCACAATGTTTTGACCAATTGGCGGGCAGGATGATGATTATGATTGACAGGTTACGGTTAAAGGTCACAGCCGTCAACATATGACGAACTATGGAAACAAAAGGATGTGAATAGAAAACCATTTCAAATTGAAGATAATTCAATTTATTTAATAAACAATGCGGGGAATAGACTAGATTATAGCACTATATTATAATATATTATTATGATGATGATGATGATAATATACTATGATATATTATATAAAATATGATATGACAGTGATACGATTGGAAATGTTGGGAATATATTAAGATGCTTCGTGCCATCTGATAGGCATGGAAGCTAGATGGATGCTTCGTGCCATCTGATAGGCATGGAAGCTAGATGGATGCTTCGTGCCATCTGATAGGCATGTCAAGCTGGATTATTTGTATTAAATGTCCATTTATTCATGTATTGCTACATCACCCTCAAATCCCAGGAAATCTTCCTCATCGTCACTTGATAGTATATCTTGTTATTCTTCAGAATCGTGGTAGTATGCGTCTCGTTCGTCTTCATCCATGGGGGTTGTCTCTGTGTCTGTGCTTGGATCCTTCCATAATGCGTCGCCTTCGGTCCCGTCTAATACGTTGGATATTGAACATTTCTTGAAAGAATGGATGATAATATTCTTGTCAAGCTGTGTCCAGGCATCCACTATCCACTGACATATTGTTGGCAGCTCGGGCTTGCGCGTTTTCCCTCCCGTCGTGAACGTGTGGCTTCCGGACATCATCCACTCATTCCATTTTCTCCTTAACATGTCCTTGATTGGTTTGTTGATGCATACATCGAGTGGCTGAAGCATGCATGTCATGCCACCTGGTATTATGGTGATATCTATGTTGTGGTCCTGTGTGAGATATTGCTTCAATTCCGGTGTTCTGTGGCATCTAAAAGCATCAAGGACAAGCAAGCTCCATTTCTTTCTTAAACTTCCTGGCCGATTTCCCCAGATGGTCTTAACCCAGTCTTTGGTGTTTTCATTATCCATCCACCCCTTTGGGTGTACTCGCACTACGATGCCTGGTGGAAATGTCTCTTTTGGCATGGTTTTTCTTTTGAAGATGACATAGGGTGGAAACTTCGTGCCATCTGATAGGCATGCCAGCATTACTGTGAATCTGTTTTTCTCATTTCCCGTGGTGACAATGTTAACAGTCTTAGCTCCTTTTTTTCTACAGTTGTGCTGTAAGGCAGATCAAATGTCAACGGTGTCTGATCTGCATTCCTGATGCAATGGTACTCGTTTTCTTTTCTTTTCTTGATGATGAATCTCTGGAAATTCAGTAACTTGTCCTCGAAGTCTGATGGAAGCTTCTGTTCTATGTGCGTACGCCGACGGACAGATAAATGATTTCTGGCCATGAATTGATGTCCCCAGCTTAGTGATGCCTTGAAATCTGCTGGTGATATCTTCTGTTCCTTGGCGACTATTCGGGCTTTTAATCAGATTTCTGTTGTGCTTACACCTACACCTCCCTGTCTTCTCTCTTTTATCCAGGATACTATTGTGTTCTAACGACCATTTATATTAATGAGATCTGTTCAAATCAATTTTGGATTCTAACCTGTTCTTATGGAAATTACATTTGTATTTTTATATCATAATCATCGAGCCAGACATTCCAGTGGGAAATTATAAAAAATAGTCTCTTTGCCTGCAATTGATATTAATAAATGTTATTAATAAGCGCAATATCTCAAAATTGAACTTTGACACGGGAACCGAATTGTATCTAATCCGTTCATCCAATGAAAATGTGTTTGGCAGATATGGACACGGAAGTCTTATAAATGAAATCGGCTTCGTTCGTTTAAATACGTTACGGCAATGGCGAATGCGAAAATAGCTGATTCATGTATTAGCATAGAAATGCGGACATGGAACTAGTCTATGATAGGGCACTAGTTACATTGCAAATCATCTCAACATACCAGGTTCTATCCATTTCAATCTTTATTAAATCAGTCCGATTTAAAAAAAAGTATTATCGCCTCCTTTATTATACAAGATGTTAGCAACCAAATTAAATAATTTTGCAAGATTTACCGACACAAATAACGGGAAATGTCCCTGGGAAAATGACAACCGAAGTTCTTTTGTGGCATCCATTTTGGACATTATAACATTCCGCGGTAATGAATATTTATTAGTTCTCTACAAAGTGGAGGCGAGCCGTTCACTGATTGGCTCTTTCAAGAGACACCCTCCTATTTTTCTTCCCGCTACGTGACGAAAAGACACACCAGTCATGGCTATTTTCGAACGTTTATAGACGTATATTACTGTCAAATTAACCTTTGTTGCGCCATGATTTAAATTTAAAATGATCAGATTCATTGTTCCACCATTTTATATGGAAGATTTATCTAATTTTGTTGTGAAAATCGTGATTTTTTGGTACAACCAACCCGGTAGGAACTTCCCATCAAAATTCTATAGGCCTGTTCAAAATGATGTTGACATTATCTTTTCCTTTCTTATTGAGCCAGCGTGAAACTTTTTTTATCGAACCAATATTTTGAGTTTGGGGGTTAGCTTCTATAAGGGAGTTTCTCCTTTCAGAAAGTGCTATGGAATTCTAGGGGTTGATGTCGGCGACGGCTTCTATTAGGACATAGACTAATGTAAATTCAATGTTTCAAGTGACTAGACTGCACGAACGAAAAATGGGTTATGAAAAAAACGCAATTTGGGCAGGCCTGACGATAGCGCAATATACACGGAATTTAACGGTAGGTAGTGAAATTGTGTAGGATTTCCTAAAACATACTACTGTACCACTATACAAAGAATCTTGGAAATCTGAGTTGGTTATGCAACACCCATTGCAGGCTTGCACGATTTTTCGATTTAATCGTGAAGTTTGATTTATTTTTAAATGTAATTGAGGAAAAATCGGAAAATTGTCAAAAATTTCACGTTTGTTTCAAATCTGAAGTGTGTACTTTTCTGTCCCATTTTATCAGTACATGAGTGCAATTATAATCGGTTCATGCCTGTGTTCAGCGTGTTTATATCCCGCCATGCCATGCACATGTCGAATAATTACTAATCACAACACAAAGCGCTACGATAAAGAAGCTAACAGTAGCGAGATAACACTTTTGTCATTGAGAAAACCAGCTAGTTACTCCGTCGAATCGCCATATAATTTTCTTTCGCCACAGACCCTGAGTCTGTCGTGAAATACCAAGTATATACTTAGTTGCAGAGTGTTAGGCAGTGTTAATTCTTTTTAATTCAAGTTAGCAATTTCAGGCGGTGTAATAATTTTTCCTTTTTTGAGTCTAATTAAAGAAAATAAAGCAACAGCATTCCAGATTGTTGTATTTTGAACTGTGCATTCTGTTGATTAGTCTTAAATGTAAATCGTACATTCTGAAAGCAACTATAAACCGCACCATACGACGAGTTTACGCCGTTACATTCATACCTACTCAAAGCTACCGTCCTATGTGTGCGGATTGCACAGTATCTCACCGGGTACTAATATTAACACCTTCACGTTACTCCGGTAATGACCTAAACTCATCCTACAAAGGGAGGCTATAAGCGGAAGCTGATACATCACGTAATTTATATTTTGTCTCAGCGAGATTTCATGTCAAATTTGGATGAAATAAATGGTGTTTATCAAACTATACGCAATATTTAGGTGGTGCCAGTTAATAATTTCACTCCCACGATGATGGATATAAGGTATACATTAAGCATAAGACATAGGATGGTAAGAATTTGTCGCATGAAATTGTGTTCTAATTTCGTGCTATTTTTGTATCATTTATTTCAAGAAAATTTCATTTTTCTAGAAATTCTTAAGTCCCAGTTTTCGCGACTTGACACAACACGGTTTATACTTTTGGGAATTTGGACATACGATTTAATCGAAAATCACGATTTTTTTTATAAAATCGATCGTGATGTTTCAAAACAAAAATCGTGCAAGCCTAACCCATCGGTTGTCTTGACACAGAATGACCCTTGCTCGATGATTGTCATATTCTAAATAAAGCACTGTTCATTCATATTTACTATTAGTCTTTGTCCCTGCGTTCAGACATACAATTCTAGCACAATTGGAAGGGTGTACGCCCATGCATACAATGTAACATGACAACATAGAGAGCTAATCTGTCCACAGCTCGTCTGTCACATTATTCTGTCCACCTGTCTGATCAGTCACTCACCTGTGTGTCTATCCATCACTACAGTCTAACTATTAATTAGCATGTTGTGGGATATGACTGACCGAGTGGAAGGGTGATTCTAGCCTGCCTGTGGGTTGAGGTCAAGAGTTGGAGTATTAGGTTCTTCTCAGGAATGAATTACCAGTACAAGTGTTTCTAAAGTACATGTAGATCAAGATTTGCTTATTCATACCGGCTTATACACACACAGAATTGTTGATACATTGCTTTGTTATGAGAAGTTACAGACCAAGTTTGAGTTTCAGGCGCATGTGTCAATTTTTTATGGAGTTATGCCCCTTTCGACTTAAGAAATACGAACAATATCAGCTTACCGCACCTTTTTTCGCATTCCTTCAAGATATTTAAGCAAAAATCGGTGCATCGCTTTACTATAAGGAGTTACCGAGCAAGTTCGAGTTTCAGACATTTTCGTAAGTTTTTCATGGAGTTATGCCCCCCTTTCGACTTATGAAATGTGAAAAATATTAGGTTTCCGCCATTTTTCTCGCAGTCTTTCAAGATATTCAACTGAGAATTGGTCCATTACTTTATTATGAGAAATTATAGATCAAGTTCGAGTTTCAGGCGTTTGAGTCATTTTTTGATGGAGTTATGTCCCATTTCGACTTATGAAATACAAACATATCAGCTTTCAAGACTTTTTCCTTCTCCTTCACCATATATAACTGAAACTTTGTTTTTTTGCTATGTTATGAGAAGATACAGATCAAGTGCGAGTTTCAACTGCTTCTGTCAATTTTTAATGGAGTTTTTGACTGTCAATCTCTAACGATTTATATCGCCAGGTAGGGGACATGTATTGCAAGGCAATACTTACATTATGCTTGTTTATATCGTCCAGTAAGGTGTTTTCGATGGGCATGTGATTTCGAGGGTACGTACTTTTGACGTTCTTACGTGCGCTGCACATAGGTGATGTTAACAAATCATGTGTCATTAAATAGATACAGTATTTTTACACAAGTGTAAATTTCAAAGAAAAGATTCACGCAGAACAAGTGATTATTTTATGCATTTTTATGTCAGTGTAGTGAAAAACATGTATTTTCACTATTACTTTTTTGACCCATGATAAAAATACCGATAACTCGTAAGGAAATGATACAAATCAATCCAGTTGTTGCGTCCAACGACATCTGCCAGTTAGTGTCCTGACTAGCATAGCAGATCCGTTTCCATACAATAATTTATTCCTCCCGAAGTGTGGAAGTGGCATGGGGTGCTTGTGTAGTTTCAGATCTAGATTGATTTTTCTCTACCCACAATGGCAATTCAAACAAGCCCTAGCTATCTTCTTCTTTTCGTTCGCTGATCATACCGCCAGTCCTGTAAGTGACTATCGACATGATCATAAGCGCTAAGTGCGTGGATCCATGGTTTATTAGAGTGCGCTGTGTGGCCTGGAACCTCCGTCTTCAGCACTCGAGGTTTCTGTCAGGGTTACCTCACCCGTACCTCCTTTAGTCGCCTCTTACGACACGCAGAGGATACGGAAGGTGTATTCTAAGCCCCACCTACAGCCCTAGCTATCACATGCGATATAATTTTTTCCTATTTTAGGGTAGGCAAAACACTTCCACACACTCCAAAAGAAAAACTTAAATTTTTTAACTTTTTTAATGTTTTGGCTGAAATTTGCTGCTACCCGGTTATCACGAAAAGCGGAATATAGCCTGATCTGTAGACTGTATATTCAACTATATATTACGTTCTGTGTTTGTATCAGACCCGTTTATGGCATTGTTGTCGGTGACAGACTCTCCTTTGCCCAAATCATAAAAATGACATGAATTCACCGCCTCACTACAGTTGAAATTACGTGATTACATCACCCTCGAAAACACATGATGCAATACTGAGGTTGCATCTGTAGACCAGGTAGTGGATATTTATAAGCAGTACGTTTATTTTAAGGTTTATTTTTATTTTTATGCATGTTTTATTTCAGTGAATGTTTGTTAGTTACGAAATTGACCAAATTTGTTGATAAAATCTACTCTTATAGTGAACGCAGTTTGCGATGACTTCGCACGAAGCCATCGCGAATGAAGTGAGCGTATATAGATAACATGTACATACATGTAATGAGGAAAAATCAAACGAAAATGAGACAGGGAACCAGGCTAAAATACATATACCATGAGACTGAGAAAGCTTCGTTTCTGGCCACTAGCTTTATTTGGTTCCGGTTTCGGCTTATGATATAGCTTTTGTGGTTTCTTCATGGGCCCCCATTGCATTATGGGATATGGTTCTTCATATTGCGTATGTTCCCTAGTTGCTTTAGGGCAAGCTACTGCGCATTTTCAATGTCCAAACTTTGTGTGATATTGTTATCACTAGTTTACATTTACTCCAGAATGTAAAAGGATTAAATGGTCTGACGGAGACCAGATACAAGCTTTATTTATTTCTATTTATGCATCTGTAAATGCAATATGAGGTTTGGTTGACTGTCTCGTATTATTTTTAATTCTCGTGGCCGTCGAAAGTTGTATGTATTTAGCGCTGATAGGAAATTTAAGGCCGGGTACCACACCATTCGCACCCGGATGGAATGTAATTCCTGTTTTTGGAGCTTATGTCTGGATAAACGCGATCTAAAAATTCTAACAGGCAAGATTTCATTTTGACGTCATATTTCCTATGAACTTTTATATTTCTCCCAAATAGCGAGGAGCACCTCAATACATCGGTACAAATTGTATATAACGTCATTGGACTGGTGCAATTATTTAATGCATTCATATCTCGCGAGATCTCCTTCGATACAAGATGTATTCTCGAAGAAGCCATGCCTCTATTTTTAGAATGCTATTTAATGGTGTAGGCCTCCGCATTGTTCTGAATATCATGGACTGGATTTACCAGAAAGCCCTCCACACATGATGAAAAATTAGCTTCAGATGTGCTATACATGGGCATAAGTATTTAGGACATTTCGACCCTATACACATTCGTCCTATTTATTTAAGCAATAAATGGTGTCTGCATTCGCTTGTAGGCAACGCCCGCTATATCTTGATTCTAACCCCATCCAATAGGTTTACTATGGGCTTTTGGTTTGCCACGAAATCTGGTTAAAACACTATAAATAAAATTATCCGTTTTCAATGTCTGCAACACTTTAATAAGTACGGCAATACTTCTGTGCTGCTTTTTTCGACCTACGAAGAAAGCGGTAAAATTAAATAAAAGAAATAAACGCGAGTTACCACTTTTCGGGTAAGAATAAGGATATAGCTGCAACGCCTATTTTCATATTATTAAATCGGCGAAAATATGCTTACACACTCGAAAACCCATTATCCGATGATACACACACACAAAAGTATTGATATTTGATACCACGAAAATATAAACGTTTCTCTTGATTTATTTACATGATATGCATCATCCTTCCTGATTAAAGAATATGGACTTTTAGTCTCATCTGGACCCGTTATTCTCCTGCTATCGGTAGGCATTATGTTTTTAACATTTACAATCTCTTGAAATCGAGATGAAAATTACTGTGTGGGTGCCGACATCTTTCTTTTCCTTGTTATGGATCTCCCGCCTCTTAAATCTTATTGGACCGCAGTAATGCGTTGTATAGACCATATTGCATATGCTAGTGCGCATGTGCGCTACTTCCGCTATTATGTAAGCAAACCCGCGTACATGGCTATGCGATCGCTTAACCAAATTTTGCTAACCGTGATAATTTAGCGTCGAATTTGAATAATATCGTATTAGTCAAAGAAAAACCAGAGCCAAACAGTCCAACTGATCACCCCATCACCAAGAGGTTCTGGTCATTTATAAAACGTCGTAAGTCAGAGAATGGAGGCATATCGCCACTAAAACAACATGGGAAACTAGAGTCAGAAGCCTACAAGAAAGCCAACATCCTGAACCAGCAGTTCGAGTCTGTTTTCAGCTGTACTTGCAACGTAAGCAGAAATGAATTCCAGGAACAGTACTTTATGCCTGACCACCATTACTCTCCTGCCAACGACATAAACATCACACAGGCAGGGGTAGACAAACTGTTGTCGAAACTGAACACTCACAAAGCCGCTGGCCTGACAACATCAATCCAAAAGTATTGAAAGAATGGGCACCTGAAACCGCACCAAGCTTAACAATGATCTTCAGGAAGTCCTTATCTACATCAGTAATACCAATTGACTGGAAGAATGCAAACGTTGCCCCAGTCTTCAAGAAGGGACAGAAGTATGGTCCATCTAACCATCGTCCCATCTCACTTACTTGTATCTGCTGCAAGGTAATGGAACACATAATCACAAGCCATATCATGAAACATGCTGAAAAATATGACATCTTATATCACCTTCAGCACGGTTTCCGCAGCAAGCACTCCTGAGAGACCTAGCTACTCGAATTTGTTGACAATATCAGTAAGGAAATTGACAAAGGCAACCAAACGGACATACTCGTAATGGACTTCTCAAATGCCTTCGATAAAGTTTGTCATAGTCTCCTAATACATAAACTCGGATATTACGGCATTAGGGGAAAAACAAATGCCTGGATTTAAGCCTTTCTATCCGACCGCAGCCAGACTGTCCTTGTCGATGGAGAAAGATCTACCCCGGCAATAGTTCAATCTGGAGTACCACAGGGCTCAGTACTGGGACCAACCCTCTTTCTTTTCTACATAAATGACATCCACCAAGGTATTACATCAAAGGTTAGACTTTTTGCTGATGATACCGTCATCTATCTTACAGTAAAAGATGAAACAGACTGCCAAACATTGCAGGAAGACCTGGACAAGCTAGCCGCTTGGGAGGAAAAGTGGAAGATGGAGTTTCACCCCGCAAATGCAACTTCCTGTCCATCTCCAGAAAACAGACCACCATACGACATGAATACCAACTCCACAGCGCGATCATAAAACCCCTTACATCAGCAAAATACCTGGGGTTAACCATCTCCAACAATCTAGACTGGAAGCCACACATATCAACGATCTGCAACAAGGCAAATAAGACCATTGGCTTCCTCCGCAGAAACCTCAGAATCCCATCTAAAAGAATCAAGGCCCAAGGGTACAAATCATTAGTACGGCCGAGTCATGAATACGCGAGTACTGTCTGGGACCCATATGAGCAAAGTGATATCAACCAAATTGAGAAAGTCCAACAGCGAGCTGCCCGATTTGTAAACCATCGATATCGAAATACATCCAGTGTAGGTGAAATGCTCAACACACTAGAATGGCAAAGTCTACAAGCTCGCCGGAAAGCAGCCCGTCTCATCATGTTCTATAAAATTAACAACAACCTAGTAGAAGTAAACATGGAAAACCACCTAGTGAAACCACTCCATCACACAAGACACACTCACTGTATGGCATATCAAATCCCACATACCAGAACAGCATATCAACAAGCAACCTTCTTCCCAAGAACAGCCGTTGACTGGAATGCCCTGCCAGAAGAGACGGTCACCAGCGTGTCACTAGATGCCCTCACGGCCCTAGTGACCAGAAACTAGCATGGAAGCTCTGTTTTTAATCTGCACATGTACATAATTTTTGGCACCCTGTTTTAAAACTTGATGCATGCACACACCTGGCAAAATCTTCAGCAAGTTGAAGGCCGCTAGTAATTGGAAGAAGAAGAAAAACAACCAAGATTAATCGGTACAGAGATCGCTTTAGAAGAATATGAGCTCTTCCACTGTGATGTGAACAACAAAATAGGTTGAGGTGTTGAACTGTATATACATAGGTTACTGGTGGAAACCCCTGTCCAACCAAATTTAACATTCAGCGAGGCAGTATCTGCAGAGGTTAGTCTACTGATGTGAGATAAACTCTTGATAGGACTTATATATCGCAGCGACAGCGGAACTGAAGAAAATAATGGCAGACTGCGGGAACTGATCAAGGAAGTAAATTCCCTAAGAAGCAGGCATAGAGATTTTAATTACCCAGGAATAGACTGGGTGAGTTGGACATCAAAATCAAGTGAAGAACTAATATTTGTTGAAGGTGTGAGAGATCTTTTCCTATTCCAACACATAACTGATGTGACCAGAGGGAGGATCGGCGCATATCCAAGTGCATCAGATCTAATACTAACAGATGAAGAAAGAATTATTGAGGGCATAAAGTACATGAGTCCCATTAGGAAAATTGATCATGCAACTTTATCATTTAAATTTCTCTGCTATACTAAACATTTAGCTGCACCAAAGGAAAGAATTTACTATGATAGACTGACTTTGCCAGCATGAAGAACGAAGTTATGAGCATAGATTTGACGGAGAAGTTTAAGGCATGTGCGGGCAAGGCGGAAGACAAATTACTCGGCTTGACAGACATATTAAGAGAAATGGAAACTAAGTATGTACCAAGAGAAATTATGAGACCAGCCGAAAAAAGAAAGGCAACTAACCACTAGATATGCCACTCTGAAAATAATACAAAAGACGCACCCATCATGGAGATGAGATATGGAGACCAGGAGTGAAGACATATCAAGAATATACCAGGTTACAGAATAATGTGAGATCCCTAACAAGGTGGATGAGAAATTCGTTTCAGCAGGATTTGTCCAAGCAACCTAGATTCAATGCCAAAGCAATCTGGAACTATATAAAATCAATATGCAGTACAAATGAGAGTGTATCAGACTTATATCCAGACACCACAGACAAGAATTCACCATTGGTTAGAAATAATAAAGAGAAATCAGAGGTCTTGGAAAACTTTTTCTCGAGTGTTTTCACAATAGAAGCAGAATGCATAACTCCAAAAGCTCAACCACACAATATGGCCAGCCAGATGGCACCTCTCATTATTACGAAGGAGACAGTGAAAAAGGCATTGAAAAAGCTGAATGTCAGGAAGTCCCTGCGTCTGATAAGATTCACCCGTGTATACTTAGTGAACTTTCAGAACCCCCTGTCTGTACCACTAGCTAATATCTATGATATCTCACTTAGAACAATGTCTGTGCCAGCAATATGGAAGGAAACCCGAATATCAGCTATCTTTAAGAAATGGGGATAAGAAGCAGGCCGGAAACTATAGACGAGTGAGCGTAACAAGTATTCTATGTAAGATGTAAGAGGGAATAATCAGAGACCATATTATGAAATATTTGACAGAGTGCAAAGCCTTTAGCACAAAGCAATTTGGTTTCATAAGTGGCAGGTCAAAGCAGCAACTCCTACATGTCATAGACAAATGGACAAAAGCACTAGATGATTGACATTCAGTCAATGCCATATACTTCGAGTTCAAGAAAGCTTTCGACACAGTCCCAAAAAGGAGGCTTATGGACACGATGCAGGCCTATGACATAGCCAACCCAATTCATGCATGGGTCAAAGTGTTTCTTAGCGAGCGAAAGCAGCATGTGTCCACTAGTGGGGAAGAATCAAGATGGATGGAAGTAATGAGCGGGAACCTCAGAGAATGTATTGGGACCCCTGCTTTTTGTCATCTATATAAATGACTTGCCAAGCCGTGTAAGCATGGAGATATATCTTTTCGCAGATGTAACAAAGATTTTTCTAACAATCCTTGAAGAGGAAGACCATGCATCCTGGCAGGTGGATTCGAATGAACTAGCCGAATGGTAAAACACTTGGCTACTTCGCTTTCATTCTGACAAGTGCAGCAATATGAGTTTTGGGTGGACGAGAACAGAGTACAATTATCATATCATTCCTGATGATAAAACCCATGAAATTAAGAGGTCTGAAGAGGGAAATGGCATAGGGGTTACAATAGATGAAGGGCTAAACTTTGAAAAGCACATCAGTGAAACGGTCAATAAAGCAACTAGTATGTTCACAATTATCAGACATGCTTATGGGAACCTAAACCAGACAAAATTTATCCAGCCAACTTGATTCTGCAGCATCAGTATCGAGTCCATAAAAAAATCATAAATAACCGTAATCGAAACTGTCAAGAGAACAGCTACAAATCAGATACTAGGCTTCAGAAATGTAAGCTATGAAGACGGGACTAGAAAGCTCAAACTCCCCACAGTGGCTTATTGCAGAGTCCGAGCAGACATGATTGATATCTATAAGATGCTACATGAAATATATGACCAAGAAACAGAAAGCATATTTAAACTAAGGAAAGCTGTGGTCGAGGCAACATGACGACATGGTAGGAAGATATTCCAATCAAGGGCTATGTTGGAGCTACGACAGAACTGCTTTCCTGTCTGGGCTGCGAAGGTTTGGAATAAGCTGCACAGTCATGTAGTGGAATGTAGCATGGATCGCTTAGCACTGGGTACAAAACAACTCACGCTGAGATGCTCAAGACGCACCCCATGGTCATGTAGGAGTAGAGTCGCGAAAAGGATTAAGTCCATAAGAACATGTCACTCGAGATAGCCCGCTTATGCTGCATAGACAGCGTGGAGTATGCCATCTTTTGTGTATATCATCGCCCGTGTTCTCAAATCGTTAATACGAGGACTATTTCACTCATCTTGGGATGAATTTTAATGAGGATTCGGTCAGAAACACGAATCCGTTTACATAATTAGAATCGGACAAATAATGGCTGAGATATCATTAAATTACAATTTGAGTGAATTTAATACACACATATCACATAGGGTGAAGGTCACTGTGACGTCATGTTCACGTGCTTTCAGCCTGACAGTTCCCTAATATGAGCGTGCTTTGATTGGTTGAGAAATTGCCTGTGGTGACCTCTGCTTGGTCAACATAATGTATAAAAGTACCTTATCAACTATGAATCCTCAGTCGGAATGGGGAGGTAATCTGATACGGTTCCCGTTCCCATTGAAAGGCTCTCCCAAGCACTGCATTGAGCAGCCATATTTTGGCAATCTACATATGCGCAATCATTTAACCAAACCTGAAAGCCATGATTCCAGAACCATAAAACGTGCCAATCAATAATTTTTTGTCCACTTGGGGACTAATAAAGGTAAAAGCATGCTACAGTTATAAGCCATATCAAACTAATAGAGGCACAATAACGTAACACCTTCACCACCTATGGTTTTTAAAATATCTTAATAAAAACTCTATAATCTATGAATCTCAGTACAGCTTCAGAGAAAAACACTACCATGCTTGCCATTGTGGATATGCTGAAATACTCTAGGTGTATTCTTGGACCTCTTCAAAGCATTCGATACTATTGATCATGAAATATTACTTTCAAAACTAGCCTACTATGGCATTAGGGGCATTACATTAAACAGAACACAATGTGTAAAATTCGGTAGGGCCATCTCAAGAGACAGGAAATTAGTCTGTGGCGTTCCACAAAGATCAATTCTTGGACCTCTCTTGTTTTTATTATACATGAATGACTTGCCCAAATCATGTAACCACCTCTCACTAATATTGTTTGCGGATGATACCAATGCCTTTTTCTATATACATGTATGTAAATAATGAAATGAAAAAATCATAGTCTAGTTTAAAGTGAATATGTTTTCCCTAAATGTCTATAAAACTAACAATATTCATTTGACAAAATCTAAGAATTAAAAAATATAGCTCTCCCCAAAATGCATAAAAATAATCAAGAAATTCACGAAGCACAATATGTCAGACTTCTCGTCATCTACGGGATAAAAGCTTAACCTGGAGAAGCATATAGAAATAGTGAGATATAAGGTAGTAAAGAACATCGGTATCATGCGCAGATTTAATTCATATCTACACTCTGCCCCACCCCCAATATTCTAAAAACTCTATATTGTACACTGATACTTCCAAATATCACATATTGCAATGTAATCTGGACTAACACACATAAAAATAAACTAGCACAACTAAAATCACTACAAAAGCAGGCTATCAAGTTATTCCCACAACCAACAGAGGGCCAGGATGTTTTTAAAACCGAAAAAAAATGCTAAAACTTGAAGACATTGAATTGGTCCAACCATACACTATCTTAAGTGACTACCACAATGGCAATCTACCCTCCCCATTATCAAACCTTTTTAGGAGCAACTCAGACATACACTCGCACAACATACGAACTAAGAATAACTTACACCAAACATGTTACAAAACAATGACAGCTACACACAAACCATCCCACCAAGCAATACAACCCTGGAACAACACAGATGTAAATATATGCACACAAATTCTTAAACACAATATTAAAAAAATAATCTTAGAAAGATACTAAAGATCCAATCCAATCACATGAATGCAGAAGCCACCACCATGACAGTACAAAAACAAATATGTACCCAGCTGCCAGGACAACAACTACAATGTAAAATGCACATATCTGCAATAATAATAATAATAATAATAATAATAATAATAATAATAATAATAATAATAATAATGCATCCGGAATTGTTGATGTGGATGATGCAGTGATGTAATAATAATAATAATAATAATAATAATAATAATAATAATAATAATAATAATAATACTGCATCTAGAAATGTTGATACAAATTACACCGTATAATAATAATAATAATAATAATAATAATAATAATAATAATAATAATAATAATAATAACAATAATAATAATAATAATAATAATAATAATACATGCAGAACTGTTAATATGGAAGATACAGTCTTGTTATGATAGTAATAATCATAATAATAATAAAATATAAAATTAAAAGTAATAGTGGTATTAATGATATTGAATATAATAGTAATGATAATAGTATTAGTGATAATAATGATATCAAACTTAGTGACATAATAATAATAATAATAATAATAATAATAATAATAATAATAATATAAACAAGATAGGCATGTGTTTCCCCTCCCACACATGTGTGTGTGCGTGCGTGCGTGTGTGCGTGCGTGCGCGTGTTAATTGTCTATTGTCTTAAATGTATGCGTGTAAATATTTTATTATTATCTCCATCCATGATCCAACTATCACTGAATTATATGTTTGTTAAATGTAAGGGGTCCACTGCTGTATAAGCTCAGCCTTTGGTGGGCTGCCTGTTGTGTAAATGTAAAATCTATGTGCTATATGAAAATAAATAGTTTTGAATCTTGAATCTTGAAGGCACCAATTTTGGACTACACCATCTTAAATTGACTGTGCAACTAACTGCTCGTTCCGATATCTCGCCAGACCTATCTGAGCCACGCCAAAAGGTGGTTATTTGATAGCATATATCTAGTGCTGTACACTATAAGTTCCTAGACCATCTTAACTTAAGTCGTTCTTCACTGTTGGACATTGTTTCCACCGCCTCACCTGAACTCAGATGAATTCTAATTAACAAGATAAGCACACCTCTCTATGTACCTGTAAATATGTTGTCTATCTGTCCCATGTCCCAGGTCTCTTGTTTGTCTTTTAGGACTAAGTTAAACCTGAGCTAATTATGTCATATATTTTATAATATTGGTCCTTCATGTATACATCTTTTGTTCTATGTAAGGGTCCACCATCTATATAGACTCTGCCTTAGGTGGACCACCTGTTGTGTAATTATAAATTGTACATTTTATATCAGAAAAAATTAATTTGAACTTGATCTTGCTTGTGGTGAGGATCGTCTTGTGACATTGTTAACCTATAACCTTGTAAGCGCACCAAAACTGTACCAAAGCATGTTTTCTTTCCTGCACCTCTTTTGAAATTTAAAACTTCTTCGGTGTTGGAACCATTCATCCACTACTGCTGATTCGAAATGGCAATCTTCAAGTTCTTAAGAAAACCTTGCATTCGCTTTTTAATACTACAGACTTACAACAGGCATCACACCATTTTCTAAATGGCAACACTTTTTCACTAGAGAACATTTCTCGTGTCTGCACCAATAGACACGGGACACTGCGCAATTAGCCTAGCCCTAATATAAGCTCAGATATATCCGATATGATATATTAGTAGTTAAGGACGGCCGCTCAAATGAAACTAGACTGTTTAATGTAAAGTCTCTTTCATGGTTTGACACCAGATACATAGCACGCCGTTTTTCTATACTTGGCCAACAGTCTTAAAGGCCTACAAACCACGTTTCGAGCGGTTGTCCCTCTCTACGTCTCTCTGGCCATCTAGCCACTAATTGGCTAGTAATTCCCTCCACTGGCTTGGTTAGAGCCGACCCTTGAAATCACTGTGGTATCTCGATGGCTAGAACCGAAACGGTGATGACTCAATCACACGCCTCCAGTACCTTCACTGGTAGGCCTACACAGTATGATAAGCTTTAAGCCAAAGTATGACTTCACTGCGCAAATCATAATTATAGTAGGAACTGGCCCAGCAGTGAATCTCAGGGCTTTTACATAACCCTAAACGCAGCTAACCCTTAGCTCCCAGGGAACGAGTCTCATACGGTTCATTCTCAACACTTTAGATAGTGGCAAAAGACACCCTTGCAGACGAACTCGCTGATAAGTAGAAGGGCCGAGTGCATCCTCTACGCCTCCATGGAAGGTCACCATAGTCTGCCAGCCGCTTCTTTGGCCCTGTCGTAATTAGATACAGTGCTTATTCAACGTTTTTGTGCTATCCTTGTTATTTGTAGTTGTGCTGACATGTAGTTAGAAGTCATTCATCGGCTTCGGACTCGTCGACCAGACAACACATACACGCCATCGGCTTGAGGAGTCTGCTCAATAGGTACATCCTGAGGTTGGTGCCTGAGCAAGCTACACAAGAAGACAAACTTTGTCAAAGTTAAGTAGGAATGGGCCATTGGCGGTATAAAACCTTCTGTGTCCGGACTCAAAACTTAACAGTTAGATTAGTTCCTTGAGAAGGCACACCAAAATAAAGCGGCACCTACTAATTCAGCTCCAAAGTTAGAGAGGTGACTGCACCAATTTCTGTTGAAATCTGTGCACCACCTCCACGTAAAAAACTAAAAAACGGCATATAAGACATATATAATTCAGCACATTTGCAACTTTTCTGAATAAGAGTACGGTATCACACAGATTATCTTCTTCCGCTTCGGCATAGAAGTCAGCATTTTCCTGTGATGGAGGCCCATGCGAGGAATTATCTTCTCGCAAAACCAATTTATTGGCCCATCTGAGGTATTAGTTTATATTAAACTAGTTAGGCCAAGCTAGGAGTCATCTTTGGTGAGATATCAATTAAATAGTGCGGTATTGCCACATGTAAAATAGGGTAAAACATAAAATAACAGCGACTAGTCCCTAAGCCACAAAAGCCAACTTTTACTCACTGCACATTAATATCACATGTAATTAAGCAAACACCATCGGGATGTAAAGATATACTGGTTACACCAATAGTTGGGGACGAGATGGTGGTATTTTGTCCAGGCGATGGTGCCCGCCTGGCTCCACTGGAACGTGATCATTCTGCCAACCCTATAGGCCGGTTCCTGTACACCCCGGTCTCCCGCAGTCTCCCTCAACATGCCCCGAGCCCAGCTAATCAGGAGGAGATAGAATTGGGACAACGAGGCGCCGGAGCTACACTACACAATTGAGATAATATGATGATAATTTACAATGTAGATTACATCGATCTATATCGCTGATTGGTACTGCATAGGCATAACAACAGCTATCAACTAAACGATGTCATCTATTCAATTATTAATCCTAGTCTTTCAATATCTATACATGAAATACATAAGTATAGCAATACGAGGCATGCAACATTAAATGTAGTCACACTTTTTAGTGCCTATTTTTTTTCGTCACATGCATAATATCATTGAATATTACACTTATTCCTCTGAAATACCCCTAGATACCGAGTTAACTTACTAATGCTGTGTTGATGATAAGATGGCGATGCAATGGATATTCATATTTGAGTCTACTAGGGTCATAAATGTCATGGTCGCCATGTCGAAGGTCATCTGCAAATAGTACCTGGGTCACGATGGTCCCTGGCGGTTGCCAATCCTCAGGTCACATCATGCCCACATATTTACAAGAGGAACATTAGGCCTACATGAAGATGAGAAAGAGTTAATCCATGATGATATTGACACGTCGGTGCATTGGCCAGTCATATGGCAACAAGAAATCTAAAGTAATCCACTATGGCAACAAAATCACAGAGTTAGCTATAGCATCTTTCGGGAGGATTTAGCCAAGAGAGAGGGATCTTGGTTGACAGGTCACATAATTAAGTTTAAACGACACATTTATAGATGTATAAAAAGTGAATAGTAAATTAGGAATAATAAGAACATTTAAGGATTTAGAGACTGATTCATTGGTGAGACTTTACAAGTCATTTATTGAACCCATTTTAGATTATTGCTCATCTCTCTAGTATGTCCTTAACATCGTAGAAGTAGTTGAAAATGAGAACGTGTGCCTGCAAAAAAGAGCCACCAAAATGGTCTCGGAGCTAAAGGATCTGCCATATGACTGACGCTATTATTCAGATGAAAAAGAGTCAACATTATCGAGACCTTTAAGCTCATTAAGGAAATAGACAACCTTACAGTCGAGATCTCCTTTGTGTCCAGGGCCACAACAACTTGGAATCATCATCTTAGCTTAGGAAAACGTATCAAAATTGTAGTTTAGAAATGTCGAATTTCAAACTGTTTTGATATATATCTATAAGATCTTTTATTCGTTTTGTAGCTCGCGGGGTACGCGCTGGTCTGCAGATTTTATAGGTGGGACAGATCACAATACAAAATAAGATGTGATCTGTCCCACTGTACCCACGTACACATCTTAATCTCCACTTCAACACTCGTCACGATCAAACTGGCCAAAATCGCTTCTGTAGTAATCTTGAGAAACTACCATTTACATATAACAGAGACATTTTTGAAAATTTACCACTGGAATGACTGGCTCGATAACTGAACCTATCATTCCAATGGCAACGTGGAAAAAACTACAGTTTCTTTGTCTGCAAATGGGTATAGGATATTCTCTGATAATGGATGGATCTGATTTGTGCCCAATCATATGACATCACTGCCCTGTATGTGGGGCTTAGAATACACCTTCCGTATCCGCTGCGTGTCATAAGAGGCGACTAAAGGAGGTAAGGGTGAGGTAACCCTGACAGACACCTCGAGTGCTGAAGACGGAGGTTCCAGGCCGCACGGCGCACTCTAATAAACCATGGATCCACGCACTTAACGCTTATGATCATGTCGATAGTCACTTACAGGACTGGCGGTATGATCAGTGAACGAAAAGAAGAAGAAGAAGATATGACATCATAAATATTTACGTCATATGTAGGATGACGTCACAATTAAAATACATAATGAATGATGTAAATAGCTTCATCTGGAACATTGAATAGTCCATCAAGTGTACGAATTTTATGTATACGATTTAATCCCCGGGATTTAATCAATCGATCAATCAATCAACCAATCAATCAATCAATTAATCAATATATCAACTACTGCCAGTGTCATGATGTGGACTGGGTGAGGGTATAGCATATGCCATATGATGCGCATTCAAAAGATAGTATCATATGAATTCGCCAGTGTATCAGTATATCCGACATGTGAAAGCTGGTTCGCTAAACCCAGATTCTTGTCTTCATGTGGTGGTCCAGCGGAAAGATGTCATGGGTTGCTGATGCCATGCGGAATTGCAGGATGATGGGGGTCGATCCCCGACTGGGGAAATGATGATCAACAAAGTAAACTAACGGATGCACTCCGTAGGTGGGGTTAGCACAAAAATCGAAGTCAAACCGGTCTCTACAGTGATCTTGAGCAATGCCAAACTGCATGCCATGAGGAGACAGTTTTTAATAATTTACCACTGGAATTACTCTCGAGACAGTCATTCCAGATTCCAGTGGCAAATCTGCAAAAACAGTCTTCTCTTGGCCTGCAAATGGATATTCAATATCTAAATATTTTAACAATCGTTACCAAATTTAGACAGTAAAGGGTTAATATATTATGATGGCTATACCAGGGACCGTGTCTGTTTAGTTTTTCCCGTATGTAGTATAGCATAAAACACTAAGCTGAACATATAAATTTCCATTAGTATGTCTCGTTAGGCATCGAGGCAACATTTTAATATCGTGGACACATTTTACTAGTCACCATATGTGTGGTAAATTTTAACAGTAAAACATGTATGATAATATTGTAGAGCATGAAAAAGTAGACAAAATTTGTTTAAAATAATATATGTGTGATTTTCATTAGTAATTTATTGTCTTTAATCCTTCACTGGGAAAAGAGCCATGCATGCAATTATTTAGCACTATGGATCGACAACTGATGTTCTGAAGGTCCAGTCAAACCAGCTGTCAATAACATTGTAGCAGCTGGTTTAGATGCAGAAATCAACAGAAATGGTATGTATGGGCTAAGTTAGTAATGCCTGCAATGTGTTCGGACCAAAAATTCCACCCATATGCTTAGTATTGAGTTAAATGTTTTCCATGAAGTAATCTAATTCGTTGTACACAATTTCATACTGAAAATTGGATGAAATTCTAGCCAATTCACATTCTTCACTGCCCTATTGTGTGCAGGTTATGCTCGGCCCCGGACTTTCATTCACATAGACTTGAGTTTGATTGCGCTAGCTATATTCCAAATTAAAAAGATTTCTAGATGAAGTAATTTCATAGTATGCAAATCAATACTGAAAACTGGTGAAAGTTGATTCATGCTTTTCAGTGCCCTATAGTCTGTAATATATTCGGCCCCAGTATTTGAGACACATAGACTTATAAGGTACTGGATAAGCTAGTTATATTGCCAATTCAAAAGAAATTCTACAGTGAAGTAATTTTGCAGTACGCAATTCCATACTGATAATTGGCTAAAATTTTAGCAGATCCGCAGTTTTTAATACCTTACTGTCCGCAATAGATCCGGACCCCAGAGTTTTACCCATATGGTTAGTTAGTGTTATGAATGCACTAATTTGAAGTCCTGAGTTTAAAATTTCCTACCAAGAAACAATTTCATAGTACACAGTTCTGTATCGAAAATTGGCTTAAATTTTGGCTGTTTCACGGTTTTCAGTGCCCTCGTGTATGTAATATATTCGGTGCCAGAATTTAATCATCAGAGACTTAGAGGGGTTTAAATATGCTAGCTAAGCCTATATTGCGAATTAAAAAAAGAACCTACTCTGAAGTAATTTCATAGTACGCAATTCCATACTGAAAACTGGCTCAAGTTTTGTCAGATCCACGGTTTTCAGTACGCTACTGTCTGCAATAGATTATGTCCCAGAATTCCACTGATGTGGTTAGATATGTGTATGAATGCGCTTTTAAAATGTTGAGTTTAAAAATAGTCTACAATAAAGTAATCTCGCAATATGTAATTTAGTTGCATCAAAAAGTTATCAGATGTCAATAATTTACTATTTTAAGTACCAATATCTGCATAATCTGTTTGCACTCCGCTATCGAACATCCAGCCATATAGAACTCTATATAGTGTTGTACGGAATAATGCACGAATCTACCATCAATAAATTTCATAGTATGTACTCATATAATCGACATATGCCACCATTGTAAGATAGTTGGTTCACATTCACCACATTCCGAGGTGTTGATATGTCCTGGCATATTGCATGTAATAGCGTCGACCCCAGAATTTCAGACATGTGTTTACAGATGTATATGAATACGTTAATGTAGTATTGAATTTAAAAGATTTATACCATGAAATAATTTCGTAGTACACAATTTCATCTAAAAAAGCTGCTCAAATCTTAGCTGATTAACAGTTCTGCATGCCCCACTCTCTGTAATATGTTCAGTCCCAAAATTTCACCACATACTTTCAAAGCAAGACTTGACAAAGAACGGACTCGATACCCTTTTACCTGGTGTGGTGAAAAGGTATAGCCTTCGCGAAAATTCAAATAGACTGCACTACAAATAGATTGTGGGTGAAATCACACCAGTCTATACTTACCAAAAGTATTACCATGTATATAGTGCACTACAAATAGATTGTGGGTGAATATTAGTATTATCATATCTCTGTATTGTACTGTGCCATAATAGATCGTGGATCAAAGATGCTCTTGATTAAAAGACTACGTTTATACAATACAACCTGCATATCCTTGATACTGTATAACTGTAACAGCTGGGCAGCTCCAAGGCAGCTCTAGACAAACTTGATGCCTGCCACCGCAAACGCCTATGCACCATCACTGGACACCGATGGCCAGACAACATAATTTCCAATGATGCATTATACAAGATGTGGAATACGTCACCGCTGTCTGTAAAAGTCGCCCAGCAAAGATTGTCCATGTTTGGCCATGTGCTAAGGATGCCAGAAGAGACACGAGCACAGAGAGCCGTGGAGTTCGCCCTACTTGGAGCCAGCAAATACAAAGCCAGGAGAGGGCGTCATTGCGTGCTACGATGTGACCCAATGAAAGCACGAATCGGTACACTCAAGTCAAGAATGGACCTGAGGAAACTAAGGAGTTCGGCTGAGGAGAAGACAAAGTGGGTAAAAGCGAAGAAGGGCTGATTGCAGCTGTAGGACGCTTCTACTACTACAGCCGCAGAATACAGTAATCATACATAATAGATTGTGTGTGAAATCCTATGATTTAGCTCCAGATACAATCTGAATTATCAAACAAAGGATCAAGAATTTATGCATATGGTCAACAAGATGGATGGAGAGATGGACGGGCGGCCCTAAAATATAATCTGCTTCTTAGCCCATAGCTAATCCTATCCAAAGCTGATGCCATTACAGCCATCTTAAACATATGACACCACCAAAAAACTATCATTATTACAATCACAACCACCATCAGCACTACATGGCACAGGTAAGAAACTGTAAATGATATTAAAAATATAACATTGACTTTTAAGATAACAAGATAAACACACTTGTCCTGCAAATATTTTGTCAATTTATCACATTGTCTAATGGCTATGTCTTTACAGTACATTGACTTTAACTCGAAGCCCATGTCTTCCTATACTATATAGTGCCTGTACCAGTTCTACATGTATAATTTATTTTTTGTTCTATGTAGGGGTCCAAGGTCTAGATATAGTCACTGGTGGAGAATCTGTTGTGCTACTGCAGATTGTATATTGTATAAAAATAAATTTGAAGCTCAACTTGAATTATAATAATATCTAGCCACGCTATTTACCTTTGATGCCTTGCATTAATATGTGTACTAGCTTGTAATATGTGCTCACATCCTATTATGTCACCTGGCCAAAATGGCCAAGTGAGTTTATGTCATTGCGACCGTCCATCCGTTGTCTATCCTTCGTCTGCCAACTTGTTCTTTAAATGACTTCTTCTCAGGAACTCCTGGGCATATTTCAATTCGCCAGGAAGCATCCTTTGAGCATAGAGAGTTTGTTCAAAGGAAGCCGATCGGCCAGTTTGACCAATGCCCATCTTAGACTTTGGCCGATAGTTAGCAATGCCTTTAAACGTCTTCTCTGAAGACGCTTGGGGATCGATTCAAAACTCGTGAAAGATCATCAAGTGCATGAGCTGAAACAAGTTTGTTCAGGGGAACTTGATTGGCCAAATGCTTCAGAGGCTATCTTGGATAATCTATGTTTCGCGAAAACGGCTTCTCCAGAACCACTGAATGGATCAGGCCAAGAAATATGTTTAAGGATTAGAGACTATTATTCAAGGGAAGTTGATACATCAAAAAAACTTGGCCGACAAGGACCAATCAAAATGTAGCATGTTTGGTGGCCACATTGACTTTTTTTGATTTGGTGGATTTTGAAGCTGAAATTGGTTTTATAGAAGTTTTAAGTATAAGAAATCACAAACTTAAGTAATTGAAAATGTGTAATGTCTTCTTTTCGGGACCCATGCAATTGGCTGATTGTAATTATATTTGGCAGGAAACATTCTTATGTCATACAGATCCATGCATGTTCCAACGAAGGCCAATTTGGTAGGCAGCCATCTAGGCTTTTGGCCAACGTTTAAGAACGTCTTTAGAAATTTCCACACACACCCGAGGCCAATTCCAATTATATTTGGCGGGGAGCATCCTTAGGGTAATGGGATCAATGTCTGTACAAACGAAGCCAATCGGACACTTTGGCCAGCAGCCCTCTTGGATTTTCGTCGATTTTTGGAGTTTGTTGGAGGAAACTTGATTAGCCAAATGCTTGGATGACCTCACGAAAACGATTTCTCCGGAATTGCTCATGTGGGTCGATTCAAGCAAACCTGAATGGAAGGCCCTAGGATGGTAGGCATCTGAACGTGTGCATAGAAATTTGATAGGTCAAATCTTTTCAGCAGCAATCTTGGAGTTTCCTCAATCTTTCCACTCAACCATGTCTGCTGATTTAACGACCCTGATGAAGTAGGTCTATGAACTTCTATTCAGAAATCGGATTACATAACTGGCATATCTTATTCAAATCCAGCGTGTTCCTCAATTTTACCAGTGACCAACAATGCCAGGTGAACTATACAGGCTCCTTTAGCCTCTTGTTTTAAAATCTCAAGTAGTTTTTATAAGTGTTCTTTTTCAAAATGATTTGGACCTCTCTCAGGCAGACGCAAACCTGCAATTTGTATTTTTTTCCCTATTCCTTGACCAGACTGTCTGATATTTCACTGCTAGAATCCTACTGCGGCTTGGAATCCGTTATAAGTCTTCTTTAGATATGTGAGACCGTCTCAGGGCTGCCCATTCGTATATTGCGAGATCTCCTTCGATACGAGATCGAGAAAAGTATGAGTAGCCATTGGCGTAGTGATTTACACCAGAATATGGTGGTAGAAAGAATTGAAACTTAAACGAACACGAGCGCTACTCTATTCATACCAGACAATCCTAATTCACGTAAAACGAGATGATGTAAAGCCTATAGTAGTCTTTATGGCAAGTAGTTAACAGAAAAATAGTCCCTCTGAATTCCTCGTAAAATTCAAATCTGTTCATCTGTCGCACAGAAAATGAGGCTATGAATTTGCTGACGTTGCGTAGATCCTGATATCACACGAGCCACTGGATAGATCAAGTCGATTTTAATGTCAGTATCAGGCTAGTGATACAGTGGTTAAGATGATACCAAAATCAGCACGATCCACAGCGTTCCTTTTACAGTCCGCTACGGAGATAGACTGGGTCCAGATCTGTCTGGTCTCCGAAGTGGAGTCTGTGTAACAGTGTAGTCGTGATGATGACGCAATAAGATGGCCGGTCATTACATTAGAGGTGTATTCCCGAAGAAGCCACGCCTCCATTTTTAGATTGAAGGCTGCCCTGCAGACGTGTGATGCATCCGTATTCTTGATGCCAGGGTTTATAGAGATACTCTTAGAATTATCGCCGTTGTGCATTTCCTATCGGGTGTGCGGGGGCAAGGCTTATATGATATATGTTGCTTCAAGTTTAAAGTTGATACAGAGTTGACCTTCAAGAAATGATAAATATGTGATCTGGTTATTAGGATATCTGACATAGTTTCCATTTCTTCCGCGTCGTATGCCATCAATGGGAGACACGACAGCGCATGCGCGATACCTGCCTTTGTTGTATGCATCACTAATAAATTCACCTTTCCAGAGTACCCACCCACCATATGACGTCATAATGAACTGCGTGATGTGTACAATGACATCATAATGAATGACGTCGATAAGTACGTCACGAACGCATATTTGAAGACGGTCTATGCGTTGTTGTACAAATTGTTTGATTTTACTATTTAATAAATATTCTGTTGAATATTTTGAAACTAATTTGACTGGGCGCTGTTGCTGCCATAGGCAGCAACAGCACCCAGTCAAATTAGTTACAAAATATTCAACAGCTTCCCTGTATAGTTTTCAGGAAATTGATGGCTAGGGCGTTTGGGGATCGAACAATCTCAACACGGCGAGGTGTGGGTGGAGCTGAGCTAGTGATGGGCGGGGTACAGCTAAAAATGGAGAGGTCCATTATAGCGAGAGGTCGTTATGGGTTACTGGCATTTCATTTTCATTGCTCGAAATACTTGGTATAGTTAGTTGGATTCCGTGAACGACCCCCATCTTTTTATTGACAATTCATACCATGCAGAATGTTGTGTGGCACAATGGTCTGTCCAATAGAAAAACCAGGCCTACTTAAATGTGTCGTTTTACAAGATGATTGAGACTACAACACTTCAGTTTGTTCTTTGCGTTTTCTTGAAGTTTGCAATGAATTGGGTGACATGAGAGGCGCTGTATCTTTTTTGTTCTGTCTCAAGACCTTCATGTTTCTTCTGTCTCCCAGAGACACAATGTTGCCCTCTTTTCCCGGTTCCCAACATGTGTGCATGGTGTCATTGTTTCAAGAATCATGCGCAGTTCCCAATTCAGAACTTGTTTCAGTTTTCTCTTTTTTTTTTTACTGATATCGACCGAGTGGTTGAAGCATACTCCATCTACGAGCCTAACCTGACCCAGTCAGGTGAGAACGTTGTAGGGCATAGCCAAACAGCTCAGACTATGCCAATGGATGGATGAGTGGATTGATGAATGGTGGGGTGGGGTGGGGTGGGGTGGGGGTATTGTGGGGTTGTAACCATATATGATTTCCGGCGAGAAATTATGTGGAGGGGAGTTGTGTGCCATATACCTCTACCCTCCATTCCGACGCGCATATTTACTGGGTCAATGCTGGACCAATACTCTTAAACAATGGCTCAGTATATATATGGTACGGACCATCTCCACCCCCACTCCACCTCAAGCTCCAATCCAAGATATCCTCACACCACCACACGCTCTGGACACCTATGATAAATAAAGGGATTTATCTTGGTATCGATGTTTAAAGATACAACAATTTGAATGCATTCGGTATTGTTTTGTTTCTAAAACCAACTGACGTGGCCTCTCAGAGAGGACACATTTCAAATTCTTAGGGGGAAGCACGAGGATCTCCTGATCGTGGGAAAGGGGTTCCCCCTCGCAGGTCAAATCTCACGTTGGCCCACCCCAAAGTTAGTCATTCCACACACAGCCCTTCAGTAATTAAGCTTTCCACCGATGTGTGGCTCTATGCTACGTACACAGTGCGTTAAAGTGGATGCGTCACAGTCAGCTAGGTGTAGCAAAATCAATCGTCGGTCAATGACTACACAGCTCTGTAGCAGGCTATGTCGGCCAATAACAAGTGTAAACATGTTAACGTTCTGCTTCTTAAGCATTATTGCTTATAGCGAAAGAAAACACGTGGTTCTGACGTAGGCTCGATCATCCGGACAATATTATCTTTCAAGATTATGCTGATGTTGCTTTTTAGCTATAATGTTAGTCATGCGATTTTCACTTATACATATAAGAGCTACGGTGAATTTAGACACACACCAGGAAATTACATTGTACGTGACTGATATCAAAGTAGGCCTAATCAACCGCTTGAGAACATTAAAAGGTCCTTACTGGGATCTAAGTAGACCAGGGTAAACGTGTGTTAAATGACCACCTTAAATATTAAACTGTGTAACTTGTGGTACTTGGAAGACTCTTAATTAAAAGTCGGCCATTTGTTACTTGTGTCTATAAGACAACCTGTCTTCCACGTACGGGTCCGACACACCAAATTTGTCGGTTGTTAATAAGGTAGCCGCTTGGGCCCAGCGCACAGGCGGCCTCTGTAGCAAGAGTGGCTGTAATTAATAGGCTTACATAACTTTGTGAATTTAATGTGGCGTTCAGCGACATTCAAGCGTTATATTCATGCATGCAGACTCACTTGGTACCAGAATAGAATTTATTGTTTGTAGTCTTAATACGTAGGCTATGTGTCAATTGGCATGCGTCCTATATGTATGTGTATATGCGTGTATATATATATATATATATATATATATATATATATATATATATATATATATATATATATATATATATATATATATATATATATATATATATATATATATGCGTGCGTGCGTGCGGTATGCTATGTACTACATGTCATAGCATCAGCATCATAGCAGCTTTCATCTCCTATGGCATTTACACTGTCTCGCATTGTATGTTAGGGGGTCCATCGATCCATAGGCTGTGCCTTTGATGGATTACCCATTTTCAATTTATATATATATGTAAAATATGTTATGAAATAAACAACTTTGAACTTTAGGCTATACCCCTGATAACATAGCTTACTGGGCCGATGATGGGCCGGTATCGGTCCGGCACCGGCCCATTAGGCAACGTTATCTGGAAGTAGTGAACATATCCACCGATTAAAAAAATATTTCCTAGAGGTCTGTACGCACCTGGATGCGTAAGGTAGGCGGGGTCTATGTTGAAAAATAATCGTATTCGTAAAATAGAAGAATTTTTAACAGTTAAATCTGTATACAGCGAGCACTTGCGAAAAGCCAGATTGTGGTTTCGGAAACCTGCAAACCGCTGCACAGATGGCACCAGATCTCATTTACGGTCCCACCTCAACCCTTATCAAACACTAAGTCTCCTATTGAGCCACAGTCCCAAATTCATGATTGAAAATGTTTGCCGACAAAAGATAGTGATGCATTCAGTTAGAGGTTGTAATCAACCACTGCAGTCTACTCCCACCCACCCACCACCACCACCACCATCACCGCCACCCCCATCCACACCCCCAACCCTCCCCCCCCCCATCCTACCACACACACCACCCAACACACTCCAGTCCTCCATCTTTATCACTGTGGTGATAATAATACATACTAGGGAATATAATACTCTGCTTGACACCATATTGGGTCATCGTTTATCACAGGTTCTATCTAACCCTTTCAACTATGATCTCAAAACAATCAGGCAGTTAAGTTTTGTTCTAACCCTTTCAACTATCATCTCAAAACAATCAGGCAGTTAAGCTCTCAAATTAATTTCAAAATATTCAACAAATTATTGATTTATTTCTGTATGATTTTTTGTTCATTCTGATTGATAGGGCTACATCGATTGCAACATTATATTCCGCTATTGGACGATTGAATTCATTACGCCCCGGTTCATTACCTGGCGATATTGATTATCCTTCGCTACTCAAGACGAATTTTAAGAATGAGCAAATTGTCGCCTGAACAAGCCTCTGGCAGAGCGCGATATTGCAGCGAGTGGCAAGCAGACCCTCTTTTCAAAGGTATGTGCTACTTTAATAAATAAATAAATAAATAAATAAATGAGTGGATGGATGAATGGATGGATCATTGTATTTTGGTGACTAGAGCAACTGGCATAAAATCAGCCAGGTCGTGTGATCTGTCGGTCTGTCGGTCGGTTGGTTGGTCGGTCATGGGATTTCTTTTTAGTACATACTCACGCTTGCTGATTGCATGCGGACGCACGCGCACACGAACTTACGAGCACGTACGTTCGCATATCTAGGCTACGCGAACACATAAATTATTGCATAGACAGGGAGATAGATCCTATTGACTCGAGACAAATTTAATTTAAAATAGTTGACAATTAAATTTACAATAGGTAGGTGTGTTGAAAATAACATAGGCATACTCATATTTCACGGTTGAAAGGTCATCACCCCCATCATCGTCATAATCATCATCATCACCATCATGTAGCCACTTGGCAGAACTATCCTATTAAATTCACATTAAAATTACAATTATATCCAACATCACATCATCATCATCATCATCATCATCTTCATCATCATCATCATCATCATCATCACCGCCAGCACCGACATCGTAACTAGATGCCAACCGTTTATGTATACTGATGTAACCACCATTGTATGTATGCTTTATTATGTGACAGAGCATACCTCAATATACCTTTATCAACAACGTGTTCAAATTATTATAGTCCAGGAAGTCGAACTAAATATTTCATTGAACGTCAGACTAATGGACCTTTCCATTGTATATATTGCTATTTAATGCTGTTGAATATTTTGAAACTAATTTGACTGGGCGCTGTTGCAACATCACCCAGTCAAATTAGTTTCAAAATATTCAACATGTTTCCTCGTATAGTTTTCTGGAAATTGATAGTCAAGAAGTTCAGAGATCGATCGATCCTAACACGAGGGTGGTGTGGGTGGAGCTTAGCTAGAGATGGGCGGGCATAGCTGAAACTGGAAAGGTCCATTGCAACAGAGTTCCTTTTGGCACAATGCATTTTTATGAGGCCACCAAGAAACATACTAAAAGTCCCAAAAGCCATCTGTGGTGGAATTGTGCCTAATTCGCATAAATCTAATTTACCTTAAATATATGTCATAAGCCTATCTGCTCTCAGATGACATTTTGGCGTTGTGAAAACTCCAGGAATATTGTTTAATCATGACCAGACATAATCTAAAATACATGGTTCTGATTTGATGACGCGACGCGCGCAACGAAGGCGGCAAATTCTAAGTGCGCATGCGCTAGTTTGGCAGTACGTAGGCCTACAACGTGTCTAGATATTTACTATGAAATAAAGAGGCTAGGTTTAAAAAATCTGCATATACCGGGTGTATTTATTATTTGTTTAGAATTTAGCACATATGACCAAAAAGTAAAATTCATTAGCTTTCTAATGATGTGAATTATAACGCAGATAACGCAGCTTACTGGGCCGATGCTGGGCCGATACCCTGATAGCAAGCAAACGTTGGCCCAACGTTGGCCCACCGTTTACCACTACGTTGGGCCAAGGTAATTTTGGTCATAGGCCCAACGTTGGCCCAACGTTGGCAATAAGTTATTGGGCCAACGTTGAGCCAACAGGCATAAATATATGAAGATATTTAACATATCACACCAGAGAGCATAAGTTAACAATTTAAAATTTTAAATGTGAATATTATGTTGATTTTCTTTGATTTACTGTGAAATTTGGTATGCTGGTCCAACGTTGGCCCAACCGTGACTCATCGTTGGAAAACAAGGGATACATCCAACGTTGAACCAACGTTGTAATGCCAACTGCAATCTGCCAACCTGTTGCCAACGTTGGCCCAACGTCTACATGCTATTTGCCCCCCCCCTCCCCCCCCCCCCCCCCCCATATAACAGGGATCTCGCCATAGATAATGTATATGTAAGGGTGGGAAAACTTTGGGTATTGCTCAAATTTAAATCAAAATATTTCCCATTAATGAATTTTAACACGATCGGCTATAATAATATATGTTTACTGTAGATTCTAAATGTATAAAGATAGAATTTTAGGATAAAAAAGCTTAGGCCTTACAATTTAGCTTCAATTGACGCCGACAGAGGTGTTAGAATCACCCACCCCACTCCAAGCGTTTGAGCTGTTATCGCCGGAGCACTGGTTTTGATAATCGAGCCAGTCACTCCAGTAGTACATTTTCAAAAATAGTCTTCTCAATCTCCTGGTCTGCAAATGGAAATTTTCTATGAGAAAATTGAAAACAATTTCTTGAATAAATTCGATGTTTAAAGGGTTAGTCGATGAATTTGTGTGCCATACAATGTCAATTTGCAGACTAAGATAAGATTATTTTTTCACTTTTCACTTTCAATTTTTTCGAGCTAGTCATTCCAGTGGTACATTTCCAACGGTAGTCTTCTCCAGGATCCAATGGATGGGGGGGGGGGCACTTGAGGCACGTGCCCCCCCCCCACCCCGGGCGGGGCTGTCAATTTTTTTTACCTATCCGCTGGTGGCTGAATGAGCCCTTTTTCAAGAGCTAACTCCCTTGAAATTGTGGGTCCTCCACCCCCCCCCACCCCCGGACAAATGACCTCCTGGATCCGCCCCTATTCTCTTCGTTCCCAAATAGGCCGATTTGGGTCAGTATGGACATCAAATGGTTAATGGCGTTATAATAGAATCCGGTAAAAATGGATAGAAAACGAACTCTATTTGACCCGCTGTCATCGCATTTACTGTGCGATTTCTTATGGCCACATATCTCCTACACCCTTTTCCAACAGTTCTCCTTTTGTATTCCGTGCCCATGTTATAACCTTCATAGGCAAACTAGGTATGTACTAATTAGACGGTACTTTCATAGCTGCCGACTCCCTCAAAGGAAGGACACGACTATAGAATACTTAGAAAACGAAAACCGTGAGTTAGATAAAAGACAATTTGAAGAAAGAGAGTGATTAGACCCTACTCTGATGTAGATACATTTAACCTTATCATGCCGATGCCGGCCCAAACCGGCCTGTGTAGTGGTCTTGAGGAATGCCCATTTGCAGACCAAGAGAAGACCATTTTTGAAAATGTGCCACAGCAATGACTGGCTCGGTAACCGAGCCAGCCATTCCAGTGTTAAATTTTCCAAAATACTCGATCTCTCTTTTGCCTGCAAATGGACATTCAGTAAGTAAATATTTGAATTTTTCCAAGAAATTTAGTCATTAAAGGGTTGAAAACGGATCGGCAACGAAAGGTGGGATTTTAAAGGTTGTAACCCTGTCTTTCCTCTTACTTTAACAATGAGCGCTTTGGCATCATAGCGATACGGTTACAGGAGATACGGTAATACAAGGACTTGCAAATCCTGTCATTATTGATGGAGATAGCAACAATTTTCCGTCAAAACGTTTTCGAAATACCCTGCTGGTTCCAATGGTCGCAGGATAATACCTGCTGCAAACTTTGAAATCATAAATTTGAGTGAATGTAGTTGCTGCCGTCGCCTACAATAACTAGCTGCATCAGCGATCAGAAGAAGGTTTCTTGATAGAAATCAGCCACATGTAATATATGAAATACAGACGACCCTGTCTATAATGGACACTAATCTTGTTTTGGGCCACAATATGCTGGCTCTTTGAGACGCGTCGTCGTTAGACAAGATGTCATAAAGAATAGCGGTTTTGTTACCACCGCTAGCCATTTACGTCCGACCACCCGTAAATGACTTGTCTCAAAGGTGCATATTCACAGCAGAATGCCTGAAGATGGAATTGTTTAAATTGTATACTTTTAGAGGCTTAATTTATGTAGCCTACCTTAATGTAATGAAACGAAATACATCTTAACATATGATGATTTCGTTCCGTACAAATTAGTATGATTTTTTTAAATTGCGAAGTCGAACTCGTGTCTCTAATTCAATTTCACAACTTAAAGAAGTTATATTAATTTATGAGTAATGGCATCATCATAATTATGTTAAAATTTATTTCGTTTCACTACATCTAAGTCCACAATTTAAGCCGCTAAAGGTATACAATTTTGACAATTTTAGTTTCAAGCATTCTGCTGTGAATAAGCAGGTTTAAGAGACCTTGATTTTGTGATCACTCTTTGGTGTGGGCCAAACAAAGTGTCCGCCATAAGCAGGTTTTGCTGGTCTCAGCGTTAATGGTCTTGTATCGATTGATACACGTGTACGGTGTACCCCACGTTCCATTCCAGATCCCGAATATAGCAACGTAATAATTGATGGAAGAATGTGGAATATTTTGACCATAATTCGCCTTGAAGCAGTTTGCTGTTTAAAGAGGCAACACGTTCAAGTCCTGATATAGATAGTTTAAAAAATTTCAGACTTTCGGCATTATAACCAAATCTGTACTTCACATACCTTGTTGAAACGGTAAAACACCAGAAAATGGTCTGTTGAAGACATCGGCTTTAACAAGTGGTCTTGTGAGGTTCAGACGATTATTTAGTTGTATCATAGGCTGACACAAGAGTCAAAGACTATAAAGAAACCAACACCTACCTACACAACAATTTCTGATCGCCTGGTCTGGAAGTGTGAGTGTGGCACAAAGAAAATGTGATCCCATCCCTGTAAATGTGCGAAAATACGGTACATGCTCTCTTCGGTGCTGGTCACATTGCCAACAATCTTAATCCAATTGTATCATACAAAATATGGACAACCTTCGTCATGCCTATGGCAATATGCGGGTTGGTAAATCCTTCACAAGTAGATATATGAGAGCTCAAGCCGTACTGGAGAAATATCCTCAAGAGCATCCAAAGCCGTAGATGGTACAGTTTACCTGCTACTTGGTGCATGCCCCATTGACGGGGAAATTGATAGATGGTAGCTCATGCTATCGGTACGATCCACGCGATCTAGAGAATACCTGATAACAGTGAGACAACTAATAACAGGAAATGACTGTCTAAAGCAAGCAGGAACAAACGGGCTGCTAGAACTAGAGAAACGACTTGGCAAGAGATCTGACTTGTAGACAGAAACCAGTAGAGACCCGAAACTGCTCACACAACTATATCAGAAGCAATCAGACTCTATAACAACGATGATACATGTACAATCACCACATAACGAGCTTATTCAGTTTAGTTGTACAGAACAAACGTTGCTAGTTATTGTGTGCCTACTTAGCACTATGTAGACGCTTGTATCAGCTGAACTAGTGTCTTATCTGCACGTCTGTAAACTTAATTATTACAATAATCAACACATGTTTATGTCCACATGGTAGAGACATTGTTTATTTCTACTATTACTAGTTTAAGTTGTCAGACTTTATAAATATCTACAAATACATGTATACTCGGTGCTCCTATCCAGGACGTGCAATCCAAGCAACAGAAGAAGAAGATGAAGAAGAAGAAAAGCTGTCCACATGTTGTCACGGTAGACAGATTTTCCAAAGGCATCGCCAGTTTATCGAAATATGCGGGTTTGGGAAATTATCCCTGTCGGAAAATAGGGGAATTATGCGCTATAGATCGTACTGCCAAAGTCGAAAGTCAATTGTGGGCTATGATAATCATTTGAATAAACCCAATATTCCCGCCAAATTAAGCACCTGTATCTGCGACCCTAAAATGCATCCAATATGCTGTCAAAATTAGTACATATAATTTAGATTTAGGTCTATAGATTATATATGATTTTGTGGCTGTAGGCATCATAACAATATTAAAATCTGACTGAAGGCAAGAAGGTATATAACTCAGTCATTTCATCTAAATTGCCGACTGAAGAAATCTGTTCAGTAGTAGTTTTTAACAATGAATCGAAAATAAAAACTTATTGTCGAATTTCAATGAATGACGTCACTTCATGAATGGCAACACTGTGGGTGTTGCACATGAAACTTATACGCATACTTCACAGTCTTTAAACTCTGAATGCCGTGGAACCTGGAAAGTGGACATGCAATCATTTCGTGATATTAATCATATGGTCCCATATTTGATTGCATCGTGGTATATCCTGTATGTAAGATGTCTGCAAGATGTGCATATATCTACCTACAGCTACTGAAAACACATCCGGATCTCAAACAGAAATTTGAAGATGCTTATCACAAAATCAGGAGCAGTGACAGGTATTGGGAATGGGATAGTCTCTCAACAGACCTCACCATTGGGCAAGCACTGGCGAGGAGTGTGAAAACATGTGCTGGTGTACCACGTATAAATGTAATGTTTGAGACTCTACGGTTAATCTGCCGTCCTTCAAGGATACTGTCCTGCAAACCTGTAGTGGATGCATCAGTATCCTTGGATGTCATGGATATCCTTGAGGTTCCTGTTATATTTTCAATATATACGACAGCGCACCTGCATAGATGGCTTAAATTTGAGAGTCTGGAATTTCAGGTTCATATGGTTAAAAGTTGCTATGAATCGCCATTAGAGGAAATGATAGAGGGGTTCTGGTTATGTGTATGTCTGATGTCGACTCCATTTCCTCCATTTCCACCATTTCGTACGACATTAGTGGCAGACCCATCCGTATATGCATGGACCTAAACGTCTTTGGAGTAGGCATCGCCAATCAATTCTAATGAGATGTCCTGCTCTGCTGCAGGGATTTGATTCTCTTTACTTTCAATAACTCAGTTGGTGTCGCAATTGATCGATGTAGTCCAGAAAAAAATAGAGTACAACCTCAAATTGATTGCAACAATATTTTGGCACAATGCATTTTAGGTCCCCATAACGATATACTAAAAGTCCCAAGAGGTACATGTGGTGGAACTGTGCCTAATTTGCATGACTCGAGTATGGCTGCCATGTATAATAAGTCTGCCTGATATTTGCTGTCTGGTAGCATATTGGAGGTGATTAGCCTCCCAGAATGGGGGTCTATGAGGATCAGTAATAATTTAGAATACATGGTTATTAGATTGGATGACAAGTTCATGTGTCGGGGAGCCCCAAATCCATCCAGAATTCCGTCAGAATTACATCTAGGTTACATGTAATTCGGTGGCTGAAGACAACGCAAATACTCTGACTGAAGTCAAGAAGGTTATGATTCTGCCATCTCATCGTGTATAGAAAATAAACTTCTTGATGTCAAACAACTTATAGAAACATGTCCTAAATTTCCAAAGGTTTGACGCACTGAAAACTAGAAAATACACATGCAATCAGTCCCTGATACGCTCACATGTTTTGATGTATGGGATGTAGAGGGTGGAGTGGGATTGTATATGCAAAATGTGCATATATCTACCTGCAGATCATGACCGAACTACCGAAATCATATTCAGATGAAGATGATTATTAAATAATGATACACAGTGACTGGTAATGCGATGGCCTCATAACAGACCTCATCAATGAGCAAGAACTGATGATGATGATGATGATGATGATGATGATGATGGTGGTGGTGGTGGTGGTGGAGGATACATGTGGTGGTCTAACAGTAACATGTGTAGCTGGAATGTCAGAGATTGCGCATCAGTGTAGATCTTTTCAAGTTCATCTGTGTGAGATATGAAGCTAGTGATCAACACATGGAGCAAGATAAAGATTTAACATGAATCGGACAAGGTGGGGATGTCAGTGATACTTTTAAAGTTGTAACTTATCCCCAAGAGAATGACCATTTTCTTTGAGAGAAATTCACTGTTCAACATAACAAATGGTATTACAGCGAAAAATCAATATTGAAAAATCAAGAGAGATCTGAGAAGCCATCATTGCATCAACGGTTAGGAAGTCTGTTGAACAGCACACTTTGAGGAAGAAAGACCAATCAGTTACACTGGCATTATGGCCGGTCGAAATGAGATGTTAAATAGATGAGGTTATCCCACAGCTACTCTCTTAGAGGATGCTGATGATTGGTAATCACTGAGTTGGTATGTCTTCTCTTTTCAATTATGAACAGGGTGCACACCATACACGACTGCTTGAATCAGTATTGCTTCAGTTGAGGGCTAATAAAGTAGCTTTAGCAGGCATGCTGTGGAACATGGTGGTAGCGGAGCTGTGAAAACATCACAGAGATGTACATACAGTAGGTCAATGACGGTGTAGCACACCTATGGATGGAGATCGGGGGGGGGGGGGGGGGGGGGTTGGGTGGGGGAGAGAGAGAGTAATTCCCGATATCAGGTACTCGTGCTCATCATAAACAGAAACCCCCCAGAAAGTTTGGCTGAGCTCTATGTAGGGCATCCCCTATCCATCTATATTAAAGTATCAAACCAGGTGTGTGTACTTAATTACATTGATTGGTTAAAACTCCAAATCAGCTGTGAGCAATTCCAGTCCAGAAGATCATAGGAGTCATCCCAATGTCCAACGGCATACAGCGGAAGCATGAACTTTGCCTAGCTTCAGCCAACAACAGATGACATTTTGGCCAATAAGTAAAAGCGAAGCAGCTAGATTACCTGACTATATACAAACTTCAGGCCTTCAACGAGAGTAACCCCAAGAGTTGCATGTTTACCACTGATATATAAAGATCAGAATGAAAGCATACGTCATGCCCCTCCAACAATAGTAAGTTTCATAGAATAGAAGTTGAAATGCTGAAAGTCTAAGGTTCATTAAAGGTAACCAGAAACCAGGAGAATGTAAAGAGAAATGGCAGCTAAGACACTGAAAACGTAAGAATCAGCACATTTATAAAACGAGAAGACTTTAAATACAAACTGGAAAGTGAAATTCACAGAGTTAAGTCAGAAACATCATGTCCCTATTAGTATGTACTTAACAAAGGATTGAGACTTCAAAATACCCAGAAGAATACATTATATATTCCAGGCAACAAATAGGGAAACCGGGAACCTGGAACAATATACAACTACATTCAAATTCGGTGAAGATTTGACACAGATAACGCAGGTTAATGGATTGGCAGTAGGCCAGTAGCAGTATGGGCCCGGTACCAGCCAGGTAAACTAGATTGTGACAGTATTCTCTGGATGAACAGTACTACAAGTCTAGTTCTGGATATTAAGTGCACAAGTGGAAAGTACAGCTGGACTTCAACGTTACAGCAATATTGGTCTATATTAAAATAGTTATGGCATACCTTGCAGACCGTATGGAGTCTATGGGCGCCTCATAGAGGCATATGAAACCTAAGTCTAGTTGATATACTTCGCAGCAGAACCTCTGGTTCCTCGGAAAGAAAGAATAGAGATGCGCTTAAGATTGAGAGATTTGCCATGGAACTAATCTAAGCTTTGAGAATAGCCTGATCCAATCTTATGATAAAGTGTCATAATTAAAATGTGCCACTTGCTAGCCGAGGTCACAGTCAAAATTACGTAGGTCCGTTATATAAGAAGAAAAGTCCATCACAAGTATTAGGTTAATATGTCACTGTATGTAGTACAACATCAACAAGGTGTATGCAATGAAATTGAGATTCATATACCAGAGCATAATTAATTAGTTTACCTGTCGTGAAAGACACAGCCGTGTACTAAGATAAAGAGTATAAACAGTATCTATGTCTCAGGTCTCAGATATACATGGCCCATCGAGCTGATCCACAGGTTCACAAAATGTTTTCTTTATTTACACAAATTACATACTTACCCCTTGTTGGGCAGTCCTCTTTCTTCAGAGTTATGCTGTGGTCGAATTGCAGAATGAGCGCTTTCAAATGTCTCTTATTCTTATTATTGCAAATAGTAATAATATAATTACTCTAATTCACAGAATATCCCCTCCCCGTATACGGATTTATATGCTATCATTTGTTTGAAAATTTGAATATTAAATAACAATGGCAGATCTATGTTGCTATCACTGAGTCGGATAAACCAGAAATGCAATATCAGTTCTACTCTTTTACAGGGATCTAGGAACGTACTTGGACATGGAGATACTGTGGAAGGGGGTTGCTGAAGTATGGGTGTAGCCAAAGACTGGCGCGAATGTTGAATTGGATTCTAAGCATGTGTGGCACAGCAGCTTAACCTAAATCATATCAAATCAAATCAAAAATTATTTATTTGATAGTAACATGTTTTACATGGTTGAGTCCAGGTTGCCCGCCAAAAGCACTCCCTATAGTTCTGGCAGACACATAGATAGACAGAACAGCAACCATACAGACACAAGAGACAGTTACGGATAAGGATATACATTGAATTTAGTAGATATTTTTACAAAACAAATATGGTGAGAGTAGTAATAGCAGCAGCAGCAGCAGCAGCAGCAGCTGTGATTATTTTGTGTGGGTGTGTTAATGTTATTTTTGCGGGTTCTGGTATGTATTAATTATGTAATTTTGTATGTTTCCTGTTTCGTATTGTTTCATTATTTTGTGACTCCAATAAATATTCTGTTTTTCCTATGTCTGTTCTTCGATATTCAACGTGTAGTTTACATATCTTGTTCTTGGGTTATGTTGGTGAATGTTGATGTTGTGTTCGAAGTAGGGGGGGGGGGGGGAGGAGGAGGTGGGATTTAGGTAGGGCATTGTGGGGGAAAGTCTTTGTCAATAGTAAGCATTTGTGATTTTCCGATGTCCTTGAGTTTAAGGTGTATCAGTTTTAAACTGCTGGATTAGGAGATAGTTTAATGCTTTTTTTCTTGGTACTTTGAATTTCTGATAATTGATGCTTTGTACATGTTAGTCCAAACAGCATTGCAGTACGTGAGATGTGGAAGGATTAATACAGTGTTTTAACAGTGATGTGTGTCATATATGGTTTTACTCTTTGGATGCCACACATGCCTCTTGCTACTTTTGTCGTTACTGTATCAAATTGTTTACCCCTGGTCATGGTTCTATCTAAATATACTACTAAAATCTTACTGAATTCAGTTCAATTTAACTTCAATTCTTTCTTTGTTAACATAATTTGTGGAATGTCTATTTATTAGTTCTATGGATTTTGAAAATAGCATATAGTCGAATTTTTTGACATTTGATGATACCATATTTAGTGAAGACTAATTAGTAATTTGCTATATTTCCTTATTTGCCTTTTAATATAATGTAATTGTGTCTTCCTCACAACAGAAGGCATTGGTATCATCGACAAATAGTATTAGTGGCATGGGTTTGAAGTTTATTGGGTAGGTCATTCACATAAACATGAACGGTGTAGGGCTAAGAACCAAGAATGGATCCCAGAGAAACACTGCATGTTAGTCTTCTGTTTTCTGACCAAGTTGCATTAGAATACATACATTGTGTTCTGTCTCATAAGTAGCTTTGAAAACGGATGGGTACCCTTCTCCAGATTCCATAACAGGCAAGTTTGTCTAGTAGAATGTTGTGGTTGATGGTGTCATCGGCTTTTGAAAGGACCAAAAATACAATTTTTTCTGTCATTTCTATTTATGCTTACATAGTTGAATGTTTTATCATGGACGATGTATTGTGATTTATATAGGAGTTACTTTTTGTCTAGGTATTTAGTAAGCTGATTATACATAAGGCATTTCAGTAATTTAGAGAAAAGTGGAACTATTGAGTCAGGTCTGTAATTTGCGAAATCAGATGAATATTTGGCTTTGTACATATGTGTTACTTGTGCAGATTTTAGTTTTGATGGGAAATACGCCTTAATTGTGTTAGAGATAAGTTGCATATGTGATTGAGTGGTGTTAGAAACTATTATGCAGTTATTTTTTTTATTTGAACGTGTTAACAAAACAATCACTGAATCCTTTTTCAAATTGATAATTATCAGTTATAATCTTGTTGTTATAATGAAATTGTGTCTGCTGCACTTTACCAATATCTTTATTCAAAATTGATTTAATTATTTTCCATGTTTCATTTATATTGTTTTTAGAATGTTCACTTTTATTTCGGTAACAGTTTTTAGCTGTTTTTATTATTTGACCAAATTAGTTTTTGTAATTCTTAAATTTTTGTTCATTATACATTGTTTGACATTTAATACATGCCAAATAAAGGTTGTGTATTTTGTGACAGGCAGCTATCAGTCGATTTGTGGGACAGGTTTTGATATGATTGTGCTTAAATCTTTTCTTTTCTTTCATATGGAAGCTGTGTTAAAACATGTGTGCAAACTTGGACTTGTAGGCATCTTCACAAGACCAAATATCTGTGACCAATGTTTCAATCTACCTTAGACATGGCGTTTTTAAAATTGTCAATACGCTCCTTACTGAATTCTCTTTTTTCATGTGATCTGAAGTGTATTTTACGAAAATTCATACCTTCATGTTATTGTTGACATTAACGTTATTATAGGATAGGTTATCAATAAGTGTGGCCTAACATACAAGCATTAATGGAAACATCTTCACGCACAATGTAATGAATATTGTCTTTAATATACACACCTACACCATGTTCTTTGGTGGTGCTCCTGTGTTTTTCTTTGAACGTGTAGTTATTAATATTTATGAGGTTGATAGGTGAATTTGCATGTATAAATGTCTCAGAAATTCCAATAATATCAAATGTATGTGCACTCAGATCTAGGAGACAATATAACAGATTGCATAGCCAATTGATTGATCAATAGGAGTGAACAGTTTAAATATGTTCTTTGCTTTGTGTTAGATTGTTATTGAATGTCTGTTGTAGGATGTAGTCGCATGTGGGTGAAACTACGCTAAGGTCGCCTCTAGCCTAGATAACTATACTTTATTGTCCCAATGTTGTCTCAACGTATGTTGTAATATTGGCCAAACGTTGACTGTCTACATTGGCCTAACATTATCCTTCTCATTAATCTAATGGTAGCCCAATATGTTGGCCAACACATCCGCGCAACGTTGGCCCAACATATGACACATAACATTGGACCAACATTGACTACAGAGGTTGGCCCAACATCATTCTGCTCATTGGTCTAACAAGGAATATTTTAAATTTTTATGCAAGTTTTTAAAAATAGAGTTAGGACATTGGCAAAATGAGGAACACATTTAAAGAAATGTGTAAAAACTGTTTTTCAGGTACCATGCCGAGCCAAAATGTTGGTTTTCATGGTATTTCATAGTACTGAAAAATTGACATTGTTCATAGGAGATTGCCAAATTCTTATGATGCTTGTCACAAGACATATTGAAATTATATTACAGGATAGTAGTATTTAGAGGGGATCTAATATTTAGACCACATACTTGCTTTCAGATAAAGGACTGCTTACGAAGAAATTAAGCTCCATCATGTTATTCCTAACATGGACTTAGCTTAATCTATTTAATAATGTGCTAACGAGTTGTTGAGTTACCTCCCTTGAGAAATGAAGTTCTTTTTAAATGCTACCTTCCAAACTAATTAGCAAATAGGCAGAGATTGACTTACTGATTTTAGATAGCAAACAGTAGCCTAAGCATTGCTCTAATGTCCATGTTTATTAATATATGCATTGGCTATAAGGTGTTGGGCCAACGTTGCCAAACCAAACTGTCATTTTGCCACTGTTATGCCAACTTTGGTCCAACACATGTGTATATCATTATTAAATACATTGGCTATACGTTGTTGGGCCAAAGTTGTCCCAACAACCATAGCCAACTGGAATTTTGCCACTGTTATGCCAATATTGGCCCTACGTATGTATATAATATTTATAATATACATTGACTATAAGTGGTTGGGCCAAGGTTGGCAAACCAAACTGTCATTTTGCCACTGTTATGCCAACTTTGGCCTAACACATGTGTATATCATTATTAAATAAATTGGCTATAAGTTGTTGGGCCAACATTGTCCCAACAACCATAACCAACTGTAATTTTGCCACTGTTATGCCAATCTTGGACCAATGCATGTATTTAAAGTTTATGATATACATTGGCTATAAGTGGTTAGGCCAAGGTTGGCCCCACCAGTGTAACCCAATTGTTATTTTGCCATTGTTATGCCAACATTCGCCCAACACTTTGCTGGCAACGGTGATGTTGCCAAACAATTTCCAACATTGGTCCAATGCCCAATAGCCAACAGCGACTGTGCCAACCAATTGCTAACATTGGCCTAATGTAGTAATGTTATCTGGGAGTGTCAGCCTGGTTATATAGGGATGTGCTTAGTTCAAATGGGTTCATGGTAGTTATGTTAATGTCATGTCAGTGCCAGTCTGCTATTAAATGGATATGCTTAGCTTACAATCGTTTTGGGTATGTGCATGTATATACGTGTCTAGTGTCAATCTTTTTGGATGGCCATGGCTTTAGCTCAGATTGCTTTAGGGTGGGGCCTATTGATTGGTCTGTTTTGTTGTAGTTGCAATATGGGTTTAAAACGGCAAGCATGTAGTCTGTGTTGCCATCATATTGGTTGTATGGAAGGAGTGATTTCTTGCAGTTAGTGCACAGCCAGTGTGAGAAATTGTTAGTTTGGAGCAGGTCAAATGAATCCATTTGCTACATAAGTCATATGATAGTGCTTTCTGATTCGTCTTAACATACTTTCTGCAGGATTAGCAGGGGAACGTAGAGAACCTTTATGGATGCCAGCAATGCAGTCAAAGTCATTGACCATCAATGAATGTTGAATACAGACTACAAGCAAAGCATAACAGGGAAATTATGGGCATTAATAAACGGCATGTATACTGATATAACATCAATTATTAAATGGAAAGGTAGCCTATCATGGGATAATCGGGAAAGCCAGGGTATTTGATAGGGCAGCGAATCCTATGCGTATTTTTTTAACCAGTCGCAGCAATCCGCTGCTCTGAAAATATGAGGATCAACCAGCTGGATCAAGAATTTGATTTATCTAGGATAACCTAGCTCTGTCAGAGTCACCAGTGCCAATGCAGCTGTTAATAAATGAAGCCCAACTAGATATTAGCTATTATTAACGTTGACTAATCAGCAATAGTAAAACCAAACAAATGGCCACGAAATGTATGGAACTAGTAACCCTGAAGCTGAATGGTAATATCATAGAAAACACTAATAAAGAGGTACACGTCGACATAGTTTGAATGCCAAATGTGTGCCAAATGCCAGAAATAGTGATCTTCTGTCCTCGAGAAGAACAACGTATTCACTTATGGGAGCCGTTCTTCATGGTCTAAATGGTCTAAATCCACTAATGTCCAAGCATCTATGGGACATTTACGTAACTCCTGTTCTCATGTATGTGCTTAAAGGTTTGGTGCTCAAGCCATCCGAGGTGGAGGAATTAGAAACCGTTTACAGATAGCATCTGAAAGCCATTCAACATCTACCAACCGCAAATGCAAACTCAGCTGTTTACATACTCATCGGGACACTACCACTGGAAGGAGAGCTCCATAAAAGAATCTTGGCTTTCTTTGCACAGATGCTGCGACGACAAGGCTCAGTTGAAAGAGAAATTCTTGAACACCAATTTGCAGTAAAATCGGCATCTTCAGCTAGCTGGACAGTAAAACTAAGACATGCTGCATACGTGTGAGTTAACATCCACATCCTCACCACTAGAGAATCCAGCAAGCAAACTAGTATTGACAAAGCAGATAACATCACAAGTGATAAATACTGTGAGCCACACAATGATCACTGTGCAACTATATCACAGAAGATCTACAACATTTTCTTTTAGATTGGCCAGCATTTGATAGTGTTAGAGAACCAATTGTAACCAGAATCCAAGGTCAGCTACATTTTTTAAAAATCGGTGCTAAATTTGAACATTACTTTCCAGCTACAGCTATACTGCATGGATGCATCAAAACTTACAAATTCAAACTTAGAATTGTTTGAAAATCGGGACAGTTTGTCTAGGCGTTGTGCCCCAGATAACATGTAGACATTGGGCCAACGTTGGCAACAGGATGGCAGATCGCAGTTGGCATTACAACATTGGACCAACGTTAGCTGTATCAACATTGGGCCAGCATAGGAAATTTCACAGTAAATCAAACAAAATCAACATAATTAGATTCACCTTTTAATTTGTAAATTGTTAACTTATTCTTTCTTGTGTGTTATTTTAAAAATATTCACAATTTTATGCCCGTTGGTCCAACATTGGCCCAATAACGTATTGCCAATGTTGGGACAATGTTGGGCCAATGTTGGGCCGATGTGAAAAAATATGTTGGCCCAATGTAGTGGTAAGCATTGGGCCAACATTTGCTTGCTATCAGGGGCATATAATGTACATATGTGAAAATCCTTAGGAAATTACTCCCAATTTGAGGTTCGCCTGAAGGCAGATTCCGAGAAGAGGTATTTAAAAGTTCTCCATACAGAGAACAGAGCTTCCGAAGCAGATGACGGGGAAGGTAGGCCAACAAAGGAACCGGAAAGGTGTTATACCTATGATAGGCATGTCAGGAAACAATTACCAAGTTAGAAAGGGGGGTTTGTGGGGAAAGTATATCGATATATACTGGAACATGTAGTAAGAACCCACATCATTAATTACATGAAAGATAATCAGCTTTTTTCCACACGACGGTATGGATTCATCTCAGGCAGATCAACAACGCTGCAGCTATTAGCTGTGTTAAATAAATGGATGGAAGCACTGGACAATGGACACCCCATTGACTGTGTCTACATGGATTACCAGAAAGCATTTGACACCGTGCCTCACAAGAGACTTATAAGTAAACTGAAATCTTATAATACGAATGAAGGCATAACAGAATGGGTCAGAGACTTCCTTGATAGAAGGGCACAGCGAGTAGCGGTAAATAGAGAATACTCAAGATGGACAAACCTAAATTCTGGAATACCGCAAGGTTCAGTTTTTGGTCCAATCCTTTTTGTACTATTCATAAACGACCTTCCAGACATAGGTGAGTCAGAAATGTACTTATTTGCGGATGATACGAAAATATTCAAGGCTATCATGGGCAAAAATTATCAGGACATCATTCTAAAGGATCTAGACAAGATGGCAGAATGGAGCAATCTATGGCTGCTGATGTACAACCCCGAGAAATGCAAACATATGCACATTGGTAAGAAACACAAAGAGGATATTGAGTATGAACTACATAATAAACCACTTCAAACAGCAGGCACTGATCGAGACGGATATTGGCGCAACAATTAACTCTGATCTCGCGTTGGAACAACACATCTGTGAAAAAGTGAAAAAGGCTAACAAATGTTTGCCTTAATCAGAAGGTCATTTCAATATTTAAATGAAGAAGCGTTTATGCCCTTATATAAAAGCCTAGTGCGAACACATATGGATTTTGCAAGCCCCATATGGGCACCACAAAAAGTTAAACATGTAGAACAAATCGAAGGAGTTCAACGTGGAGCCACAAAGCAACTTCCAGGAATGAAGGATCTAACACACCCTGAGAGGCTAAGACGACTCAAACTACCAACGTTATTGTACAGGCGAGCGAGGGGTGTGTAACATAGATGTACAAAATTCTTCACGAAGGATATGATAAAGAGGCCAGTGATTTTGTAAAATTGTGGAGCGATGTCACAGAAAGGCAAAGTATTCGAGGAAACTCTTTGAAGATATATCCTCAAAGGTGCACAACGACGAAAAGACCGCATTGCTTCACAGTGCGATTAGCCAAAATATAGAATGACCTCCCTGAAGCAGCTGTAACCGCACCAACATTAAACTCGTTCAAGAACAGATTGGACAAATACTGGAAAAATCAGGAGGTCTTATACGATAACTTTAAAGCACCAATCAAAACTGGAGGAAGTCTAGAAAGACGGAGCGGAAATGAGGAGTGTGGTGAAGAGGACCTTTAAGACCTGTACCAGAAGCAACGCGCCTTTCCACTAAAAACAGCTAAACAATTTAAACGAAACCCGACTAAACCATGGCTAACTAGGGGATTGATAGCTGCTTGTCATAAGAAAAACACACTGTACTTAACATTTATCAAGCACCCTACAAAGTACAATGAATCTCAATAAAAAAAATATCGCAACAGACTAAACCAAGTAATCCGGAGAGCCAAAATCAATCATTACCATAATAAATTCATCAATCAGAAAGACAATATCAAAGAAACATGGAAGTTAATAAAGTCTCTACTGAATAAACAAATCAAGAAATCAGAGACATCAAGATTTATATATAATGACAAAGTTTTAACCAACAACCAAGATATAGCAAATAAATTTAATGAATATTTTATCAACATTGGACCCAGCCTATCGGAAAAAATTAAGAATACCTCTAATACAAATATAGAAGATTATCTGACAGGCAGCTATCAATCCTCAGTTTTTCTAAATCCTACTAACACAGATGAAATCTAAAAAATCTTAATGCAAATCAACCTGAACAAAAGTGCAGGCATTGATAATTTTAAATGGAACATTTTTAAAAACTGTCTCACAAATATTAATCCCATTGAACCACATTTGTAATCTTTCCCTGATGCAGGGTATATTCCCATCTCGACTAAAAGTAGCACCAATATATAAAGCCAAGGACTCTTCTGACTTCACTAATTACCGGCCTGTCTCAGTACTTCCACTATTTTCTAAACTTCTAGAAAGACTTTTCTACAATAGACTGATAAATTTCTTAAATAAATATTCTATTCTCTATAAAGCGCAATATGGTTTTAGACAAAACCAGTCCACAATGCTCTTGGCATATTTCTTGATCTTTCTAAGGCTTTTGACACAATTGATCATAAGATTCTAATAAAAAAAACTATCTTATTATGGAGTGAGAGGAATTGCCCTAAATTGGATAACAAGTTATTTACCAAACAGAGTACAGTGCGTACAATACAATGGAGCTTGCTCTAGCAATGAAAACCTAGTCTGTGGTGTCCCGCAGGGATCAGTACTTGGACCTCTCCTGTTTTTAATATATATGAATGATTTACCCAATGTTTGTCAGCACCTTTCATTAATACTGTTTGCAGATGACACCAATGCTTTTTGCCACAACAAGAATATAGAAACACTATATAAAAATGTAAATGAAGAAATGGAAAAAGTAATAAATTGGTTTAAAGTAAATAAATTATCACTGAATGTCGGGAAAACTAATTACATGCTCTTTACAAAATCTAGAAAACTAAAGAAAAATGACTTGCCGAAATTGTACATTGATAATCAGGAAATACAGGAGGCTGAGTTTGCTAAATTCTTAGGCGTCTACCTGGATAAAGATCTAACCTGGGAGAAACATATAGAGATTGTAACATCTAAAGTGGCAAGAAACATTGGGATCATGCGACGACTTAAATCATACTTACCACATAACATACTAAAAACACTATATTGCACGTTAATACTCCCACAAATTACTTATTGCAACACTATTTGGACTAATACATATAAAATCAGACTGGCAAGACTAAAATCACTTCAAAAGCAAGCCATTAAACTTTTTGCACAAACAGGAGAGGCCCAAAATGTTTACAAGACAGAAAATTTATTAAAACTAGAAGATATTGGTAATCTCCAATTATATACAATAATAAAAGATTTTTTCAAAGGTAATCTACCAAATTCACTGTCTTCTCTCTTTAGCCTAAACACTGAAATACACTCATATAACACCAGATCTAGACACAGCTTTCACACAGAATACAATAGAATGGAAATCTCAAAACAAAAACCATCCTTTCAAGCTACAAAACTCTGGAATAACACAGACACGGACACACGTACACGGATTATTAGTCAAAATTCCTGCAAACATATTATTAAACAAATGTTCATTAATAAGTACTAAATCGGGTAATTGGACATCACTCATATATTAGTTACTACACCTTCATGCGCCCAGGCACCACAGCAATTACCAGCAATTCATCATGAAGAACCACCTGTTAACAATACTGATATTACTGCTCTTGCCCTGCCTCTACACTCCGGTTTGACATATTGTCTACATAAAATAAAAGGTACCGGTACTGCTGAATATTCTGGACCTAGTGGAATTTGTGGGAGAATTTTCTGCATAAGGCAGCAATGTCTTCTATTCCAAATGTGTACAGAAGATTACTTACGTCATAACCAAATCAGTTTGTTGCTAGAATCATGTTGGCCATTGTTATCTTTACTGTATCATTAACCATAATCATATTTAATTTAATTAATTTTATTATATTATATTTTATGTGAATGTCTGGCTCCTGGGTCTTACAGACAACACATCCCAAGGATAATAGCTCCTCTTGCTGGGTGTTTTGAAGAGGACTTGACTGGGGGCTGTGGTTGGCTAAGCCACCAACAACTCTCGGTCGGGTGGATGTTCTGAATATTCAGCGAGTGTGCAGCTTCTGTGTTAAATCCTGAGTCAAATTGGACCAGCACGCCTCAAGATATACACAGATCCAAAACTTGATCATATCTAAGAGCTCTAAAAAATCCAGCCATGACAAACACACTAAGAAATAGACTCGAACGCAGATTCACATAGCCGGTTTACTCTCTTTCCTCTAGGGAAAGAAAGAAGGTGATAGACAATAATAATAATAATAATAATAATAAAAATAATAATAATAATAATAATAATAATAGTAGAAACAGGATGAACTCCAGCCCCCACCCCACCCCCTTCATCCCCTAGCCCATTCCAATGAGTGAAATATGTTACCAACAGTATGAAGAACAATAAAAAACAAGTGAACCATGTTTGTCAAATGTCTTGCCTTTTTCTCTTTTTTTTCTCTTCTTTTTCTATGTCAAATCCTATATTATTTGTCTGTAGTTATGTATAATATATTGTCATAATGCCTTATGTCTACTTATGTCAAATCATGTGCAACTTGTATGTTATTCTATGTCAGGGGTCCACAATCTAATAGGCACAGCCTCAAGTGGACTCCCTGTTATCATATTGTAATCTGTAATATTTACCAAGAGAATAAATCAAATCAAATCAATTCAAATCAAATCAAATCTAAGTAAGTAGCTAAGTAGCAATATAAAATCTTGCAGTTAATGCAAACCTTTTCAAACAATATATGTTTATCATTTCAGATTGGATTGCAGCTCTACCAGGAACTGACACATTAGCCTGTTGCAAATATTGTAAATGCACAATTGATGCAATGTATTCGAGCTTAGTAGAACATGTCAGAAAGCAATTGCACAAGGTAAACGCGGAGAAACGGAAATTGACCAAGCCACATGAACGCGGGGCCAGTTGTCATGATGACATTGACAACAAAGGTGCGCCTGCTACAAGAGGGATATCCACAACAACTATGGCTGCTAAAGCTGAAAACATCCTTCTATTAACCGACAGTTATAAAGTATGCATATACATTATATAGACTTGACTTTACTCCCATTTTACATTAGATCCACATGTCTACATTACTACCATATTGCGTCTATGAATTTTGAAACAGACTACAATGTTACCGGTTTTCGAACAACAAGTTTGAGCCTATCTCGCGATTCAAGATTCTTTATTTTCATATAGATAAATAATTTAAGTTCAAATCTGCATCCACCAAGTCCAGGCCTATGTTGTGGCAGCCAACCCTTAGACCAAATCATCAAAACAGCCAAGAAAACATACTATCAGAGTAAATTCGAACAGTAAAAAAATGATAAAGGAAACAAAACATGGAAAATCATCAAATTGCTTCTAAATAAAACCAACGGGGCACAACAGACACAATTTCTTTGTGACAACAAAGTCATCATGGATAAATTTGAAATTGCCAATGGATTCAATAATTATTTCGTAAATATAGATAAGATAAGATTTATTGTACCAAACACCATCAATGACAGGCAGTGTACATATAAAGCAACATCAAAGAAATAATACATGCATAATATATTATTAAATATAGACTATTATGGTATCAAAAAAGGTACACCTATACCTATGACTAGATGAAACTTATCTACATGACTAGATGACAGTAAACACAGGCCCTTGAATCCCTTCAACAGAGCCGACACAATTTCAGAAATACACATACCACCACTCAAATACCCACTGGGTATATCTATATAGTAACACGTACACCTCCACTACATTGACTCTGCCAAAAAAATCAAAGGCCCGCGCAGTAAATATAGGACCACAACTTTCGAACAAAATCCAAGCAAATTCCAATAAAAAATTTAATGATTTCCTTGCAGGCAGCTATCAATCATCGTTCTTTTGTAATCATACTAACACGGAAGAAAGTTTTACTATACTAAGCACATTTAACCCATCAAAAAGTGCTGGCATCAATGGCTTTAAGTGATGTATTTACAAAAACTGTGCTGTGGATATTCTCAACCCACTAAGCCACATTTGCAATCATTCTTTAACACATTCTTTCCCAGCAAAATTAAAATTGCACGTGTTACACCCATATACAAAGCCAAGGATTCAACTAATTTCTCAAACTACAGGCCTGTCTCCATACTTCCACTCTTCTCCAAACTCCTAGGGCACCTAATGGACAATCGGCTGACAAGTTAGGTAGACAAAAAGTCAATTCTATACAGTTCACAATATGGATTTCGCGAAAAAACTCAACAATGCATGCAATAATCGAAATAACTGAAAAAATTATTGAATCACTGGAAAAGAAACAAAGCATAGTAGGCATCTTTTTGGACCTTTCAAATGCTTTTGACACCATTAATCACCAAATCTTATTAGACAAACTTGCCTACTATGGTATAAGACGTAGTGCACTCACCTGGTTTCAGAGTTATCTAAGTGAAAGAACTCAATGTATACAATATAAAAAGGTATGCTCTGAGAACAGGCAATTAAAATGTGGCGTTCCTCGGGGATGTATTCTTGGACCTCTTCTGTTCCTCTTATATATGAATGACTTAATGTCACTGATATTGTTCGCCGATGATACCAATGCCTTTTGCTGCGAGGACAATATGGATACCTTATATAAAAAGGTAAACAAGGAAATGGAAGAAATTACCAGCTGGTTTGCAATTAACAAATTAACACTAAATGTTGACAAAACAAATTATATGTTATTTACAAATTTGAAATTAAAGAAAGAGGACACTCAAAAAATCTATAAAAATAAAAAAGAAATTGAGGAATTCCCATTTGCAAAAATTTTGGAGTCTACTTAGACAAACATCTGACCTGGGCTAAACAAATCGAGATTGTAACAGCAAAAGTAGCAAGGGGCATACGTGTCATACAAAGACTAAAAACACATATGATACCAAGTACTATTAAAACACTATACTGCACCCTTGTTCTCCCACATCTCACTTACTGCAACGCTATCTGGACCAATACACACAAGAGCAATCTAGCAAAGCTTAACAGCCTTAAAAAAACCAGCAGGGGCCCAGAATATATTCAAATCTGAAAACATTTTAAAACTACAGATGTACAACATTGTTAAAGATTATCACCACAAAACATTGCCACAATCCGTCGCCTGCAGCTTCACCCTCAGCACAGATATCCATGAACACAACACTAGGGTCAAACATAATCTACACACCCAATTTATGAGAACAGAAACTGGAAAACGACGAATCACAATAGCAGCAACAAAACTATGGAACAGCACCAGTACAAAAATACGCGAAAAAATCCTAAATCAGAAATTCTTTGAAAAAATTGCCAGAGAATCTATATTGGACAGGTATTATAACCAATACAAATTTTGCATCTGATTGATAATAGATTATCTGTTAATTTATAATATTTAATACAAACGAGACAAATCACACTTTGCAATCACCACCATTACTACTACTGTTACTACTACACTACTACTCTACTCGTACTACTACTACTACTACTACTACTACTACTACTACTACTACTACTACTACTACTACTACTACTACTACTACTATTACTACTACTACTAGCACCTCCACCACTGCTATTACTACTACTACTGGCACCTCCACCACTACCATCACCACCACTACTACTACTACTACTACTACTACTACTACTACTACTACTACTACTACTACTACTACTATATTCAGACATGTAAGGTGAACCCGCATTCTACTTCGAATAATACTTACCAGATGTACTATTATGATAATGTCTATTATCTAGTCTAGCTCAAAATAAACAATTAAAACTCAGCACTCTCCTGGTCCTGCCCATACTGTGTCCGGGAATACCATAGCCGCAGGTACCGAGTCAATTTCCAATCACAGTCAGATTCGTCTATTTTGCTCTCTTGGAAAGTTGCATGTTTTGTTAGCTCAAAATTGTGCAATTTTAAGCGGATTTAAGCGTGTTATTCGTGAATCATCGTTGGCTTCATGGAGGAAAATCATCACAGGGGCAGGTTGTATCAATCTAGAAATTTCCTTAAATTGGCACATTATTCTAAAATGGTAGCCATTGTTGTAGTCGCTCTGTACCCATTAACTCTTTAGTTTTAATCCGGCTACTCGGTTAATTTCTCTTGCGACTCGGTTCCTTCCAAGATGGATGCGCCCTTAGCCAAGATGGTGGCGCCCATGATTAATATTTCGCTTGGCTTGGCGTGTCTATGCACTCTGTTTTACGCCGATTTTTAGCTCTCGCTTCATTGTCGAGGGTGTTTGTAGCGATCAGCGTTTATTTCTTGGGTGTTTTAACATTAGTTAACTTCCAAGTTGTGTTTATTAATTTTCACTCAAAAAAGTTTCAAATATTTCCTGCCTAAAATCTTGATTATCATTAATTTAAGAGAAAGTTAATGTTTCTAAGTAATTCTATTTTACAATCAAGTCAATTGTGCGTATTGCTCGTCATCGTTTGTCATGTGCAGCATTTTAATTTTTCTCTGTGTTCGCAAAAACCAGGACACGTTGTGCCACAAATGCAACAGGTTCATGAAGCGCAAGTACTCAGGCCATCATTGTGTGGCTTGCGCTAAGTGCAAGGTGGGAAGTCCCTGTGATGTGTGCGCCAAGTGGTCGTCGGAAATGGTGGCAGAATTCGATCGTGATCGTCGTGCGTGCTTGGAGAGGATCGCGAGGGACAAGGCGGCCAAGCTGGATCAGGCGTCGATGAGAGGACTGGAAGGTCGTCTGAATGAACGTATGGATTCAGCACTGGGCGTATGTGCAGGCCAGTTCAAGGCAATGTTTGAGTCATTGCGGTCCACGATCCCGACGATGCAGGCTGGTGTAGGGCTACCTTTAGGTGGTCCGGCTAGTTCTGCGGAGGGACGAGCACCTGTCCCTTCTCCTTCGATCAATACTCACCATTCTGTTACTTCTGATATACAGCTGGCCTTGACAGCTGGCTCTAGGACTATAGACTTAGAAAGCTTTACCGACTCCTTGGAACCGGGTACTCGGCTCCCAACTGCCGAGTACCCGTCTACCATAGAGCTCATTCTTGTTTGCATAGCAACAAGAGCTATACATGCTTTTTGCAGTGGAAAGATTGAGAAATAAAAATCTAAGTCTGTTTAACTGTGATTGTGATAGCTAGTGACTCTCTTGCAAGGATAATTGGATAATATGGATCCCGCCGATGATAACCAGGTCGTATATTTCCTTATTATTCCATAGTTAAAAGACTTAGGTCTCTAAATTTCGTTGTGTCGCATGTTCCAATTTCTGACCCCAAAGAATCTGGGACGTGTGTTAACAACGAGATATGCCGGATGGTCGCCTTCTTTAACCCCAACAGGCGATCGGCAGATATGAAAATAGGTGTTTGCTACGGTATTTGTAACACGAATATCGGCTGACGTCGTTCTCCATAAGATCCAAGCGGGTGACGTCACACCCGTGGTGCTCGGATGTTTATGTGAAGAAAATTTTTTCATTAATTCGTGCATCTTGTTCTGGGTGCTGCGTACTAAAAATGGTACCAGAAAACTTTGGAATCGTCAAGTTTTGCGTGTTATCACGATCTGTTTGCAATAATCGGTGGTTTCAAAATTCCTGATTAAGATCTGTGGTCTGCGGTTTTGCCGTGTGCTACAGCAGTTTGTTTACATTTTGTTGTTTCTTCACGTATTGTTTTGGCTTTCGTTAGCAGTATAATTTATATTAGATGGTAAATATACCCCGAATGCTATGCGATATGATTCCTGGTTCCGTTATACATCCTGGAGGATCAATTATGGGTGTATTTAATGCCCGCTTCGTTCTTGTCGTCATAATCAATGCGATCTTTGCTGTAACGTTGCGGGGTGGGGTGCTGGAGGGTTACAGTTAATTTATGGTCAAATTATTTGAGAATTAATTGTCTGCCTTCCATCCGTGTCTCGTTCCGCTTGCTTATTGTAGGTTTGTGCTTATTTATAGGCCAAGCCAGCCCCGCCATCATGGGATGAGTGCCACAAGTTCGTACGGGTCCTATTTAAGGACCATGTCTGCTTTAGATGTACTGCATGTAACCTTGATAGTAGGTGTAATGCGTGTGCAGTCTGGTCCGCGGATATGATGTTGAAGTTCCTTGCCCAGAAGGATTTGCCTGGGTCTGACGCGGGGTCAGGCGGTCCGAGGTTAAATCGTGGAGCGTCTGGTTCGGCCGGTGGGGGCGCTCCACGTCCTCAGCTGGAGGTGGTGGAGATGGCACCGCCGGCGTGGTTTGGTCCGGCTATGCATGGCTTTCTGCATAGTGTTCTGCCCACGCTGGTGTCGTCCCTGCTGCCGAAGGTTGTTGGGCAGTCTCTCCCCATGCTTGGTACGGATCCTGTCCTTGGACAGGGTTCTGGACTGGTCACCGAGGGAGCCGTCTCGTACGGCCCCCTGGCAGTCCCGTCGGGCTCTGGCGTGCCGGGTTCTGTCTCTGCGGCCACCTCCCGGTGGTCCAGTAGGGGTGGCTGGTCCGTCAGGCATGGGAGCTGTCCACCAGGACGGCTCCACGGTTTCTTCGTCTAGTGACGACTGTTCGTGGTCTGAAGACGAGGAGGAGAGGTTGCTGCGGCCTGTGATGCCACGGGTGGAGAAGATGGAGGTCGGAACCGTCTTCCATCTGTCTGGCTTGGCGCAAGCCAGGGCAGCGGCTCCGCCCGTGGTTGAGGCCAATCTGGTACCGGGCACCGGTCCCGTAATGGTTGCTGTGATGCCAGCCGACACGGTGACCGGTGTGCCGAGCCAGGCGTGGTACTCACCTATCTCGCCTGGTCCGGCGGTCAGACGTGGGGTGCTGTTGGCGCCCTTGTCTGGCCACGGTTCCGCGTCTGCTATGGGTCCGCACGTTTTTCCGTGCGGGCCTACTCCATGGACTGATGTGTTCCATGGGGTGGCGGTGGAACCGTATGGTACCGGAGTGCCTGGCGTGTCAGCCGCAGCTCCTAGCCGGGAGGCCGTGGCTGGTAGGTCCGTGAACGCATCAACGGGTTACGTGTTCACGGGTGTGTCCTCCTCTGAAGTAGACTGGTCGGAGGCTCTGGCTTGGCTAGCCAGGGTTGACCCGTCGGTGGTTTCGGCCACGGCCGAGGAGGATGTGCCCCGTCCATCGGTTGCATCGATTAGGATGGGGATCTTGCCCGCAGCCCGCATCCAGTCCGGATCCACGGTTGTCTCGCAGACAGAGAATTCTGCCAACAGAATGGTCCCTCAACCCTCCAGTTCTACGAAGGATCTTCGAGCATTGGGGCAAACCCAACGTGGACTTGTTCGCCACAAGGGAAAATGCTCAAATCATGACTTATGTCTCGCCGATTCCAGATCCAAATGCCGTCGATACAGACGCTCTGGCGATAAGCTGGAGGGGGATGCATGCTTACGCGTACCCACCCACCATTCTTCTGCCGAAGGTATTGGTGAAGATCAGGGAGGAACCGTGTCTGGTCCTGCTAATAGCGCCGTATTGGCCCGGCAGGGCGTGGTTCACGGATCTGCTAGATCTGCTGGTGGAAAACCCAGTGCAGTTGCCCGAGATTCCGAACATAATCTCCCAGGCCAAGGGATGCTTCCTACACGAGCGTCCCGAAATGTTCAAATTAACTGCGTGGATGTTATCAAACAACGTTCCACGTCGGAAGGCTTTTCTCGACAAGCTGCTGATTTCATCGCGGCTGCGAGAAGGAGGTCAACCTTCAAGTCATATAACAACAAGGTTAACAGATTTGCAGACTGGTGTGAAGAAAAGGGTATTGATACCTTTCAATCCACTATTCAGGAAATAGCAGACTTTCTCTGTGAGCTGTTCTTTTCAGGACTAGCTCCCGTCACAATTGCTGGATACAAGTCAGCTTTGGCATCAGTTATCCCTTGTCTAGCCAACAGGGATAGTCCAGAGGTGGCCAAGTTAAATGTGATGGTGAAGGGAATGAGCAATCTCCGACCGAGACAACCGGTAGTCATTCCAGCCTGGAGTCTATCTTTATTGCTTAATGTACTGGCCAAGCACCCTTTCGAACTGTTGCGTTCGGCTAGTCTAAAGCATTTGACTCTAAAGGCAGTTTTTCTATTGGCAGCTTCCTCAGCTAGAAGGCGCAGTGAGATCCATGCGCTTTCGGCAGAGAGGGACCGATTTATTGTCTCCGGAGAGGGTCTGCGTCTTCTGCCAAGAGCAGGGTTTATGTCAAAGAATCAATCTGAGATATCCCGGCAAACCGATCATAATACCGAAGTTAACAAGGTTTGATCGTGATGCCAGTGTCTGGTGCCCGGTCCGTGCTTTGACTAAATACAGGAAAAGAAGCCTTATGGCGCCGCATCCATGGATACTATCTCTCGTTGGGTAGTCGAATGCATTCAGACTACTCATGAGATGGCGACTGGGCACCAGGTGCAAGGCGCAAGGGCACATGATGTTAGAGGAATAGTTGCCTCGACCGCCCTTTACAGTGGTGTTCTGTTAGAGGACATCATGGCCGTTGCACAATGGCACTGTGAGTCCTCATTCACGGATTACTATATGAGGGATGTGTCAGACTCAGCCAATCCACTCGCTTTAACTGTTTTGAAATGATAGTTAATTGACCACACTGCTCTTCTCCCTTTTTTCACTTTGGTAAGAAAAGAATTTAAAAGCAGACATGGTCGAGCGAGAGGATGACAACCAGATTGTGTCACTGATGGCCGGACCAGTGAATGGTTGGAGGCGGTACGTCTGGAGTCCATTTATCATGAGGTAATTCAAGATTGAGAGTTTTTTGTGTTATGTCTATATATCATGTTCATTCATCTTATATATTCATGCTCATTCCCAGGCTAATACATGTGTATATGCAAGGAGCAGTTAACCCTCTTGGCATATTTGTGTTTTCAGGCGAGATACATGTTCGTGAGTTCTCTCCCTTTTCTTAGGAGAAAAAGGCGGGGCAGTGATGCGAATGTGATTCGGTTCCGTTAACTTGACGGTCCTTTTTAGGTCTCCGTTAGTCAAGTTTTTAAGTCTAACTCTTTCTCCAAGGGGCAAAAGTAGCATTTATGGCTTGCCCCTTCCCACCAGGTTACTGACCAAATCTGGTGTATATCAGAAGTAACAGAATGGTGAGTATTGATCGAAGGAGAATGCAGGAAATGTAAATTTCCCTTTCTCTGAGATCTAACAATACTCACCATTCTGTTACGGACCCAGCCTCCCAGCCCCACGGAGGCAAGCCATGGATTTCTCTTGTTTGGTGGCTATGCAAACAATATGAGCTCTATGGTAGACGGGTACTCGGCAGTTTGAAGCCGAGTACCCGGTTCCAAGGAGTCGGTAAAGCTTTCTAAGTCTATAGTCCTAGAGCCAGCTGTCAAGGCCAGCTGTATATCAGAAGTAACAGAATGGTGAGTATTGTTAGATCTCGGAGAAAGGGAAATTTACATTTCCTGCATTCTCTGACCTTGGCTCAAGAGCCGATGGCAGAGGAGGAAGATCTTCTTCTAATGGAAGATTCCGGCATGCCGGATATCTCGCTGACGGCTATGCTTAGTACATCCCAGGGATCTCCCTCGGGATTTGTACGGGTTTGGAAAGCGGGTAGTGATGTCGATGTTCCGTCAGGCATTTTCCACCCGGATTTCGTGCAACCCGTGGTGTCGGTGGAGCTGTGTTTTATGGTTCTTAGCGGCATCCTGGCGGTGTTAGGTGCGGCTCCTCTCGGAATGCCGGCACCCACCGTAGTAAAAGCGGCTGTGGTCCCGGCTCCCGTGCTGGAGTCGATGGACTGCGGTGAATCCGTGTCCGGCGATTCGTTGGACACCGGTGCCGCAAGTAGTCGGGCTATGGACGCGCCTCATGTTGGCAGAAGTGCGGGCCATAGCTCTCAGCATGGATCGTCGGTGGCCTACTCATCCAAGGGTGAGAAGGAGGATGAAAACGGTAGTCCACTGATGGACGAATCCGCTTTCTGCACCGAAGCTGAATGGGTGCAGGTTCTTGGCTGGATGTCCGACTGTCTCGGGTTGGCATCGGATCTAGGATCTCAGCACGATTCGGCGATGGAACGGATGTCAGAGCAAGCGGCTAGCATTCTGTCAAGTGGCTCTTCGGCCATGCCGACGCTCCCTTTGGACACGCAGACTTCCGACATGTTGGAGGTTGCGGCATATCGTCTGGTTCAGCCAGAGTATGCGTTGCCCAAGACCCCGAAGGGGATAAGGAGTAGGGTCCGTTTTCCTGAGCAGGCCTACCATCAGTATGCCCGGGTTCCACGGCTTTCCATCGGGGAGCGAGAGGCGCTGAATAGGCCGTTGGCTGGAAAATCTAAGGGGCGTTGTCGTCCTTTAATTTCCCAAGCCAATAAAGATCCGTTCAATGAGCTGACGCTCATTGAAGATGCGGCGAGGGCAGCCATGGCTACGCTCTCGCACATATGTACCGTCCTGCAGGGTATGCTGACTTGCGTGGCGGAAGGTGGACAAGTGCCAGAGGCTGCTCCCGGAGTTGTTCGGGACACCATGCGCTTGTCCCAAGATTGCCTGGCCAGGGTGATCACCAGATCGTTGGCAGAGCGACAGAGAATGGTTCTCGATTATTATCGGAAATTATCAAATTGCTTCTTCTCCTTACCATTTTGACCAATTTGAACCAAATTGGGCTGAAAGAATCCTATGGTCATAGGCTCTAGAACTTCCATTCAGAATTTTGTTGTGTAAATATTTTGGTTGAAAATCCTAGATTTTATTAAAAATTTACCGGAAATTGTCAAATCTCTACATCTCCTTACCATTTTGACAGATTTCAACCAAATTGGGCTGAAAGGATTCTATTGTGATAGGCTCTAGTACTTCTATTCAGAATTTTGATTCATGAATTTTTTGTGTGAAAAAATTTACCAGAAATTGTCAAAACACTGCTTCTCCTTAGTTGCGACCCTATCAAGGTAGACTAGAATTTCTATTTAGAATTTTGATTGGTGAATTTTTTTGGTGGCCATCTTGGATTTTCCGAAAATTATCCATCATATCTATTTAAATGCAAATGCTTCAAATGCTAATGGTCCAGGTGAGTGCCACAGGCCCTTGGGCCTCTTGTTAGTATTATTATTATTATTATTATTATTATTATTATTATTATTATTTTTATTCAGTGCTTATATAATCACATATATTTATTGTGAATGCTCTAAGTGTTGGGGCTTGCTTAGTTTTAATAGTTAAAGAATTCCACATTTGTGTTGCTGTGCACGTATAACTGATCTTCCCGTAATCCGTTCTTATTTTTGGAGGCTTTAATTGACCGTTTGATTTTTACCGTAAATTTAGAGTATGGGTATCTTCTACAAATGTAAACAGGTCTTTCATGACTTCGTCGCAAGGTTGTTTAAGGATTTATGTATCATAATGTTGGTCTTCATAGCCATTCTTTGAGTTAATGTTGTCCACTTTAATGATTCATACATTTGCTTGGGCGGGGTTCGATGGGAACTTCCAATATTATTCTAGTTGCACGCTTTTGTAATTTCTCAAGTTTATTTAGCATTGTACATGTAGGTGTACCGGCATAATAGACAAGGCAACAGTAATCTAAGTGGGAGAATATATGCCTTATAAAACAGGTTTCGTTCATCAACATTCATGTATTGCTTATTTCTCTTTAGCATATAAATAAGTGAAGAAATATTTTTGCAAATGTTACTTATATGCGGTTGCCATGAAAGGTTATCATTAATATGTACGCCTAAAAGTTTTGCTTCACTTACTGTGCCAATTTCGCCATTATATATCTGTATCTTAATTTCCTCATGGTTAATCTGTCTTCGTTTGTTATTACTACTTAGCATTAATAGCTTTGTTTTCTCAGTATTTAAAACCATTTTATTATTTTTACACCATTTTTCTACCACAGCCATATCTGAAGTTAGTTGTTCTTTTATCTATGGCAGTTTTTCAAAATTGCAGTGCATACATGTAGTTGTATCATTACAGTACATATCAACATTACTACCTATTCACATATGAAGGTCGTTTACATACAAGATAAACAACAGAGGTCCCAACACAGAACCTTGCGGTATGCCTGCACTTACCGGTAAATGGCCAGAAATTTTGTCAGAAATGGACACATATTGCTGTCTGTTTTCTACATATGATGACAACCACTTTAGCACCAAAGTATCAAATTTATAAATGCCTAACCTTTCTAATAATATATGGTGATTAACTAAGTCAAATGCTTTTTTGAAATTGATCAATATAGCGCCAACAAACTCGCCATTGTCTATCGCGAATCTCAATTTTTCGATTAGCTTTAATAATGCAGTCTCGCATGAATGTTTTTGCTTGAAACCTGACTGCGATTCAGTCAATAGATGGTATTTGCCAAGAAATGTATATAAATGATTACGGACATGTCGTTCAATAATTTTGGAAAGAATGGGTAAAATAGATATCGGTCTATAGTTACTAACATCTCCTTTGCTGTCTGATTTGTGTAATGGTTTAACCGTAGCACATTTCCACACAGTTCGAAACACGGCCGTATCGATACTTATATTTATAATACTTGTAATTGATGGCGCTATAACTGATGCTGCTCATTTTAAGAAGTGCGCATTCAGCCCGTCATAGTCAGCGGACGTATTCCTTTTAAAGTGGCTAAGTTCCTCATAGAGGCGTTTTACTGTTATCCTAGGTATTTTAAATTCAATTTCGCTTGGGACTATTTCTAACATGCATTTTAAGGTCATCTGATATTACGTAATTTGGTGTTTTTATGAAATTTGCGAGATCAGCCGCAACCGTAGTGAAATATTGATTAAACTTTTCGCAATGTTTTTCTGTATCATTAATGTCATTTCCATCAGTATCATGCAAAACCAATGGCATTTTGTTGGCTTTTGGATTAATACTCTTCATTATTCTCCATATATGCGAAGGATTCTTTTTATTGTCAACCAATGCTGTGCTAAGGTACGTTTCGCTTAGACTTTTCAATTAGTGACATTACTTTTTGTTTCAAGTCTTTATATTTAATCATATTTTTAGCTTTTTTATGATAATCCCTGTCTTTTATGGCCTTTAAAATTTCATCGTTTATCCATCCAGGCTGACAGACACGTTTTACCCTACACTCAATAATAGGTGCATGTTTATCTAGAACATCAAAGACATCGATATAGTCCAGAAAGACCTTGACTCCATGAATGACTGGACAAATACTTGGCTCCTGAAATTCCATCCCAGCAAATATCACATCCTAGAAATAAAAACAAATCCATACAATGACAACAAAACATACTATCTATACAACGATGATGGATCTCCCATAGCTCTAGAACATACAGAGTTCGAAAAAGATATTGATATATTCATAGACGGGCAATTAATTTTAGTAAACACATCCAGTAACAAGTAAGCAAGGCTAACAAAATCATGGCAATAATTCGGAGAACTTATACATAACTAAGCGAGAAAACATTCAGTTTACTATACAAGGCTACAAAAAGTAAGACATTACTAGTATTGAAAATGTACAAAGAAAAGCAACCAGGCAGATTCCTTCAATGAAGGGAATGAGCTATCCTGATAGGTTGAAAAAACTAAATCTCCCGACATTAAAATATCATAGACTTCGTGGAGACATGATAGAAGTTTATAAAATTATGCATGGGCACTATGATAAACAAGTAACACAAAATATATTCACAATGAACCATTCAATAACCAGAGGACACACATACAAACTGAAAAAGAACCACTTCTCACATGAATTCAGGAAACATTATGTCACAAATAGACTAATCGATGTCTGGAACTCACTCACAGGTCAATTCCATTGTGACTTATGGGACATTTGAATGATTTTTTCAAATTTGTAACCAACAATACAAAGAATTAAGACGCAATAGAGTTATTTTCTTAATTTAATTTGATAGCAAAGACCTGACTATAACCAAATATGAATGTAAACTGGATTTATCTATCACCTTCTCTTGTGGACAGCATGCATAAAGGGTCTGTGACTTATGGGACTTTTGCAGACCACCGTTTTATACCCTGCTCAGTCACACTGCAAATACTATCTCAGTTTGAGAGGCAGCTTACATGTGATTATAATTCTATTAGGAGTTACTTGTAGCTTTCTAAAAAGACCATAGAGATATACATGTACATCCGATTATTTTCATCATGGCAGCAGTGAATTAGTCACTGACTTATGGGACAAGAAATTGTGACCGATGGGACTGTATCTAAAAAATATCTGTAGGTGTCACTCTGAGACATTAATCTTAATAGAATAGTGGAACCATCAAAGTATTAAAGGACGCATTATATTCATTAGTAATGATCACCTTATTTTAAGCAAACACAGCAACTTAAAAAGTTTTTATTCTATAATTACTGATGCCTACACTGAAGAGTGAAAACTTATTATCATGATTGATTGCCCTGTAGGTGGGGCTTAGAATACACCTTCCGTATCCTCTGCGTGTTGTAAGAGGCGACTAAAGGAGGTAAGGGTGAGGTAACCCTGACAGAAACCTCGAGTGCTGAAGACGGAGGTTCCAGGCCGCAGGGCGTACTCTAATAAACCATGGATCCACGCACTTAACGCTTATGATCATGTCGATAGTCACTTACAGGACTGGCGGTATGATCAGCGAACGAAAAGAAGAAGAAGAAGATCATGATTGATGATGCCAAAAGACTGCATATTTTTAATATGTATTCTCAAATAATGCGCAGAAATAATAAAATGCTTAATATAATGGTCACAAATTCAGCCATGTGTCAGTTCCAGGACCTTGGAAATTGTGACTGATGGGACAATTATCATGATTATGGTGATACTTTATACATGCCTCTGGCATTAACTAGCATGGGCTCTCCCTCCATTCTGGCTTTTATTTGTTCTTCATTATACCAAACTGTGTTTTTCTCTGGTTGAAACACATAGGTTTTTTTAGAGCTAGATGTCTTAAGGCACCTAATTTGAGGCATGTTTTTCTTTACATCTACTATTAATCCATAATAAATTATGGAGTCATAATCGACAATTACCCATTGTCCATAAGCGTACTCATTTAGTGAAGGGGGTGAATCGATCTCTTCAGGAGCATGGTCATCATTTTCATGTACTACATCATTCTTATTACCTGTAGGCCCACTCACAAATGAAAACCTTGCCATTTTTGATGTCTCAATAGAAGAATAAGTAGCATACTTCATAACATATGGCTCAATGGCTTCAAAATAATGAGCTGAACGGCTGCCAGATAGTCTTTTAATTTCTTTTCCATTTGTGTTCCAGAAACCATCAAGCTCAGTTTTTTTGGATTCAATCTTGTCCTTATCAATATATACCACAATGATGTTTGGCAAGACATGGTAGCTAGTCTGACAAATTCAGCTAAGATGCAATATCTAATTTCTCACTTCTTACATTTTCACACACTCGTCTTTTAACAGTCCCTCCAATACCATCAATGCACCCCTTACCATGAGAGGTGGCTGAAAAGTGCCACTTTGTTGGCAGACTGTTAAGGGTTTCTAAACTTTCCTTCCCCATTTGCGCTACTACTAAATATTTTGTGACTTATCATATAAGCACATGGCTCTGATAGGTTTAGCAGTCTAGTAGATAGGAAAATATAAAATTACAAAAATAGGCATTTCACTGAGATAAAGGCTAAACAACAAGACCAAAACTGTGACTGATGGGACAGAGCCGTCTAGAAGTTCTGGGTCAAATTAGTGCAGAGACTGGTAATCAGTTTGATTCATGATCCTGCATATAAAAAGTGCATTGCACCTTTGTTCTGAATTCATCACCCAGAAGCATGGAATGCAGTGTGAACTGAATGTGTGAGGAGCAAAACTAATCACTAACTGACTAATATTACCAGTAAGCTCAAATTTAACCTTTATTTTGAAAAAACTATATACATTTGTATCAGGAATAGAAGCAAGTATCAACAAGGTTAGACCTGTTTTAGAAACCAGAACCATTCCATATTTGATTTCAGTGCATTATTTAACTGTAAAATTTTTTTTTTAAATCATGAAAATGTTACTTTTCTGTGGAATTGACCCACAGACAAAATCGTAACTTCCCCAACCATGAACACATTCAAGAATAAGCTGGATCAGCACTGGTCTAATCAAGACATAAAATTTGACTACAAAAGCCGAATTACACTATAACAGTCTAGCAATACTATTGGAACACAGAGGCTTATTAGCCTGCGTTCTGTAAATCTATCTTATCTTCTCATGTCTTAATAGTATATATGTATATGACAATGCTATGTGATTATAACTTAAATCTCCATATGCCCTGTGACGAGTTTTCTGCGATATTACTGCATCTGGCGGGTGGACAAGCTGCTATTCTTCTTAAAATAACTTCGGCGCATATCCTGGTACCGTATTTCACTGCACAAATATGCATGCATAACAAGTACATGTAGCAGCTATAGGGAGAACACTTCCATGAAAATTTTTGTCATCATTGCCATCGGTAATGTATGGAGCAACTGGAGCTGTTACTGGCAGCAAAGTGTTAAATATGTTTAATCTGAAAACCTGCATGAATTCATGAATCCAGTTTCTCATTCAACCATATGACATCATAATCAACTACTTGACATGTAAGATGATGTCATAATCAATATGTTACAAATTTTTGACATAGGCAGCAACAGAACCTAGTAAAGTTTGAAAACCCCTTACCTGTATAGGTTTCTGGAAATTGGTAGTCAGGGAGTCCAGGAATCGATTGATCCAAACACGAGGGAAGCATGGGTAGAGATTGGCTAAAGATGGGTGGGGTATAGGTAAAACTGGATTTCTCCGTTCACTTCCACTTTGAAGTGACATTTTGAAACATAGATACACTTTAATTTGTAAACACACAATCCAATGACATTCACTGGAGTTACCTCGCCTAAAACCATGAAATGTATTTAACCTGATTTAACCCGTGATGTGGATTAAAAAAAATTTACTTGTGGCAAGACATCAGTTATGATAACATTTCAACACAATATGTCCATATCTGCCAGAGTTATCTCTCCTAAAGAAACCTAAAATTTGCGTGTGCCACAGCAATACAGGTAAGACAGCACTGCACAACTGCATCAGTAAAAATTAAGGGTCCCATTTTTGGCCATGCCCCGCCCATTTTTTACTAAAATCCTCTCACAGTACACGTATGTGTGTGTTGCGATTGATTTATATATACTTTAAACCTTGAATTCCCAGAATCCACATTTCAAGGTAATTATACCGATAAGCTGTTCAATTGAATATTTTGAAACTAATTTGATGGGAGCTGTTGCTGCCTATAGCAGCATCAGCTCCCAGTTAAATTAGTTTCAAAATATTCAACATAATGTTTTATATTGAATTGTAAATCTATCAAAGATACAATTCCTACATTTCATGACAGACTCGATTTTAATGACACAGGACTTTATGATTGTGACGCCAGCCTACATATGATGTAATCGATTATGACCTCATGCAATTGAGTGACAGATTAGATTGATCCGTTGTTTTCTCTTGTAGGTTAGTCATCATAAGCAGTATCCACCGAATACAACTGTCATTTACTCATACTTCGAAAGCAGAGGAGGAAAATTCCCGGAAACAGTCTTTTTCGGTCTTCAATACATTCTAAAGCGCCACCTTATAGGGCCCGTTGTTACCAAGGCTAAGATAGCAGAGGCCAAGGAATTGTACAAGCTACACTTTGGACAAGATCTCGTAAATGAGGAAGGATGGAATTATATTGTAGAGGTACATTTACATGTATGAATACATGTATTTACATTTAACTCTTTCATTGTCAAGTTGGCAAAGAATTACCTGTCAACTTTGTTAAATGAGGACGTCGGCTGTAAGCCTTTAACACAGAATGTCTGTGTAGTTACACCTTGGTTGTGGTGTGTGTAGGCGTACACGGTTATGTAATTAAATCGAAAATCACAATTACATGTACTTTTTAAATTATGAATTTATTTGGCTAAAAATGTAATAAGATGTAATAATCGAATAATGGTGAATAATTCTATTGCATGAAATGTCTCAAAACTTGGCTTTTAATTAGTACATGTACTCTTTAATGCAATCGGTCATGAAAATTTACATTAAATTGTTCAGCAAATGTGTGTCTATTTGCAGGCCAAGAGAAGATTGCTCAGCAAATGTGTGTCCGTTTTCAGGCTAAGAGAAGAGTATTCTTGAAAATGCATCGCTGGAATGACTGGCCTGATCATCGAGTCAGGCATCCCAGTGATACATGTACATCTTCAAAATAGTCTTCCCTTGACCTGAAAACACCATTGCAGTTTTCGTCATTGATACATTGTATGTACATTTATTGTAATGCCTGTGTAATTTGAACCCAGACTGGTTAATTGAGTAATCACAATTATTCTTAAATAATTGATCGTTATCACTCAAAGCAATAGTCACACAAGCCTCAGTGTGTGTTCCATACAAGTATTCATTTTGCCATGCAACTGAGGAAAGTCCCACATTGACTGTCTCGGATTAAGATGTGTATATTCACATAATTGTCCATGGCTGTCACCTTTTACTAGTGCACTGATATACACAAACTGTCCACCCATGCATACATTTCTAGCCCTAAAGGAGAACTTTGATGCATTCTTTCTCTGCATAAATGAGCACTTTTTAAGGCATTAGAGTACATGTACATGTATATATAGAAAAGATAAAAAACATTTAAAGGACCTTATTTGTATCAATTTCATAAACAAATTACATGTAAGCCGATGATGTTGTCGGTTGCTAAGCGAGAGTTACAGTTGTCCTCATTTGACACGCACACACGCACGCATGTACACACGCACACGCATACACACACACCATGTCTACATTTTTACATTGATCAGCCATTTTTGTTCTGGCCAGTCACAATCATCAGTAATGGGTGCAAAGTACATGTATGTACTTGTATTATATATATAATTATTATATATAATACTACAATGACAATCATTGTCGAATGCTTTGTTTTTGCAGAAATATGGTGGTTATCTCCCATTGAGAATAAAGGCTGTCCCAGAGGGCGCTATCATACCATACAAGAATGTACTTTTTACCGTAGAAAACACAGATCCAAAATGCTTCTGGCTCACAAACTATGTTGAGGTGAGCGGTAATATAGAAAGTTGTCTCTTGTATGTACAATGCAGTTTTTTAAAAGCTACTTGAAGGTAAATTCTGACGTGAATACTAAATGTACTGCTATTTTGTCTCGCTACATGTATGTGAATCTGTTAGCTCTCCTTCAAATGCTTGCCGACCAAAGCTGTTTTGAAATGGGAGAGTGAGTGTTTTCTCCTTCGATCAATACTCACCATTCTGTTACTTCTGATATACAGCTGGCCTTGACAGCGGCTCTAGGATTATAGACTTAGAAAGCTTTACCGACTCCTGGGAACCGGGTACTCGGCTCCCAACTGCCGAGTACCCGTTTACCATAGAGCTCATTCTTGTTTGCATAGCAACAAGAGCAATACATGCTTTTTGCATTAAGGATTTTAGTGTTTTAAAATAATCTAAGTCTTTAATCAGTGATAGTTTGTGTGTTCTGAAAGGATTAACTAAGGACTATGGAGAATACTGCCCAAGACAACCAGGTTGTATTGTTCTTTATTATCCATAGTTAAAAGACTTAGGTCTCTAAATTTCGTTGTGTCGCATGTTCCAATTTCTGACCCCATAGAATCTGGGACGTGTGCTAACAACGATATATGCCAGACGATCGCCTTCTTTAACCCCAACAGGCGATCGGCAGATATGAAAATAGGTTTTTGCTACGGTATTTCTAACACGAATATCGGCTGACGTCGTTCTCCGTAGAATCCGAGCGGGTGATGTCACACCCGGTCGCTCAGATGTTTATGTGAAGAAAAATTTGTTCATTAATTCGCGCATCTTATTCTGGGTGCTGCGTACTAAAAATGGTACCGGAAACTTTAGAATGATCAAGTTTACGTGCGATCACGATCAGTTTGCAATGATCGGTGGTGTCAAAATTCTTGAGTAGATGTGTGGTCTGCGGTTTTACCGTGTGAGACAGCAGTTTGTTATACATTTTGTTGTTTTCTTCACATATCGTGCTGCTTTCGTTAGGAGTATAATTTATATTGATTAGTAAATATACCCTGAATGCTATGCGATATGATTCCTGGAGCCGTTACACATCCTGTAGGATCTATTATGGGTGTGTTGTGCCCGCCGCGTACTTGTCGTCATAATCAATGCGATCATTGTTGTAACGTGGCGGGGTGGGGTGGGGGGAGGTTACGGTTAATTTATGAGTCAAAATATTTGAAAATTAATTGTCTGCCTTCCATCCGGGTCTCGTTCCGCTTGTTTATTGTAGGTTTGTGCTTATTTTATAGGCCAAGCCAGCCCCGCCATCATGTGACGACTGCCATAAGTTTGTCCGTGTAATGTTCAAGGACCATGTCTGTTTTAGGTGTGCCCTGTGTAATATAGATCATAGGTGTAATGTTTGTGCAGTGTGGTCCGTCGAAACGATGGTTAAGTTCCTTGCCCAGAAGGACTTGGCTGGGTCTGACGCGGGGTCAGGCGGTCCGAGAGGAAATCGTGGAGCGCCCGGTTCGGCCGGTTGGGGTGCTCCACGTCCCCAGCTGGAGATGGCGGAGATGGCACCGCCAGCGTGGTTTGGTCCGGCTATGCAGGGTTTTCTGCATAGCGTTCTGCCCACGCTGGTGTCGTCCCTGCTACCAAAGGTTGGGGGGCAGTTTCTCCCCATGCCTGGTACGGATCCTGTCCTTGGACAGGATTCTGGACTGGTTACCGAGGGGGCCGTCTCGTACGGCCCCCTGGCGGTCCCGTCTGGCTTCGGCCAGACGGGTTCTGTCTCTCTGCGGCCACCTCCGGGTGGTCCAGTAGCGGTGGCCGGTCCGTCAGGTGTGGGAGCCGTCCGCCAGGACGGCTCCACGGTTGACTCGTCTAGTGACGGCTCTTCGGAGTCTGAAGACGAGGAGGCCGAGGAGGAGAGGTTGCTGCGGCCCGTGAAGCCGCAGGTGGAGAATATGGAGGTTGATTCCGTCCTGGACGGAACCGCCCTCCATTTGTCTGGTTTGGCGCAAGCCAGGTCAGCGGCTCCACCTGCGGCTGAGGCCAATCCGTTACCTTGCACTGGTTCCGCGCGGCTTGGTTTGTCACCAGCCGTCAGGGGAACGGGTGTGCCGGGCCAGGCGTGGTACTCACCTATCTCGCTTGGTCCGGCAGCCGGACGTGGGGTGCCATCGGCGCCCGTGTCCGGCTATGGTTCCGCGACTGTTACGGGTCCGTACGGTTTTCCGTGCGGACCTACCCCATGGACCGGAGTGTTTCATGGGGTGGCGGCGGAACCGTGTGGTAGCGGAGTGCCTGGCGTGTCAGCCGTGGCTCCTTGCCGGGAGGCCGTGCCTGGCAGACCCGTGAGCACGTCAACGGGTGACGTGTTTGCGGGGGTATCTTCTTCGGAGGTAGATTGGTCTGATGCTCTGGCGTGGCTAGCCAGAGTGGACCCGTCTGTGGTTTCGGCCACGGCCGATGAAGATGCGCCCCGTCCGTCGGTTGCGTCGATTAGGACGGGGATTTTGCCCGCGGGCCCGGATCCAGTCAGTGGGACTGGATCCACGGTTCATTGATTTGTTGGATGCTATTTATAGCAAACAACTAATGACCAAGGGTCAGCTCCCTGCGGCCTCCAGGGAGGTGCAGGCAAGATGTCGTATTCCGCGGGGTGAATACGACAGGTATGGTGTAGTCCCGTCGGTCACGGAGGATGACCGATGGGTACTGGGCGTCCAGAGTGCCGGGTCGGGTGGTCCCGGTCCGGCACTAGTGGATAAGTCCCAGGTACACCAGGAAGAAGTCCTGGCCCTATGCGATGAGGGTGTGAGGGCAGCGATGAGCGCTGTCAATCACTCTTATCGTCTACTTCAGTCGGTGTGGGCTGAAGCGGGGGCAGGCCACCCTGTGCCACCTGTGGCGCTATTGTGTGTTAATGACGGCTTGGTGCTGTCAATGGACGCATTGGCAAGGGTGCAAGCGCGAGTGACGAAGTCCAGGAGGCAAATGGTCATTGACCATATGCGTCCGGCTACGGCAGTCAGGGAACGTCTTCTTGGGATGCCCCTGACAGGGCCTAGCATCTTTGGTGGCCAAGCGCGGGCCATCTTAGAGGACACCGCCAGTATTGCGCAGAATCGGTTAGCGGTAAATCTACAGCTAGAGCTAGTGCGGCAAGCGCACGCACTAGGGGCTGTGGGCAAACCGCTAACAGGACAGCCTTCAAAGAAACAGAAGCATAAGAGCAAGGCGAAAGCCAGGCCTGTTGCGACTTCTGTTTCGGCTGGGTTCTCGGAGCCGCCGGCGGCGAAGAAACCCAGGAAGGTTGTAGAGGCGCCTACCCTCCCCAATGTTGCTCCTGACCGCCCTAGAGGTGGGAAGGGCAAGGGGAAGGGTAAGGGTAAGGCCTCAAAGGGCGGACAGAAGAGGCCGAAGCGTACCTGAGGGTACGCAAGCTCCCTTCATATCCGCCTGGACCGCACCTGTGCGACAGGAACAGCGGTGCCAGTTATACCCGTCGTGCCTAGAACGAAATGGTTCTCACTCTCTCTCGTTAAGAAAGAGGGGGGGGGGGGCGGACTGCGAGCCGGACAACCCCGTTAGACGTCGAGGCGTCTATGGTGGGTGGAAGGCTCATGCGTTTCGTCGAGGCCTGGCGAGGTGTGACGTCAGACAGTCTGGTCCTGGGATGGTTATCCCAGGGTTACATGCCGGAGTGGTGGGACTTTCCGCCACAAAATCTGTCTTTGGCACCTGTCTGGACACCCGTACCAAGGGAGCCAGACAAGTTAGAAGCCGTTCAAAAGGAAGTGTCGGGTTTGCTTCTGAAGGGAGCAATAAAACCAGCAAACCGGAACACTCCAGGCTTCTATTCAAACATGTTCCTTGTCCCCAAGAGCACGGGGGGATGGAGACCCATACTCAATCTCAGGCCATTAAATTGGTTTATCCATACGCCTCGGTTCCAGATGGAAACGCCGAGGTCGGTAATGGCGGGATTGAGGAAAGGAATGTGGTGTGTATCGATCGATCTGAAAGATGCATATTTCCACATTCCGGTGAATCGGAGTTGGCACAGGTTTGTGAGATTTGCGTTTCAGAATCAAGTATGGGAGTTTACAGTTCTCCCGTTTGGCCTGTCGACAGCTCCGAGGGTTTTCACAAGAGTGGTCCTTGCAGTGACAGCGTTTCTCAGAAAAGAGAACGTGGCGCTACACACCTACATAGACGACTGGCTGCTCAAGGCAGACTCGGCAGCCAGGTTGAACGTGGATACTGCTCTGACTCTGAAGTTACTTTCAGATCTAGGCTGGATAGTCAATGAGGAGAAATCCGAGTTGACGCCCACTCAACATTTCGTTTATTTGGGGATGCGATTCGACCTCGAGGAGGGCAGGGTTTACCCATCAGAGCCCAGAGTGGTGTCTCTGTTAGCCATCCTCAGGAGTTTTCGAGTGGGAAACCACATTCAGGCGAGGCATGCTGGGCATGATGGTCTCCATGGAGCAGGTTATCCCGTACGCTGCTCTAATGCGAAGACCTATCCAGTTGTATCTGATGCATCTGTGGAAACAGAGAACAGAACCCCTGTCAAAACTGGTGCCAGTTTTGGAGCCGATAATATCGCATCTTCTATGGTGGAAACAGCGTCAGAATCTCCTAATAGGGGTTTCGCTGCACCTACCCCACCCCAGCTGTCCGTTTACACGGATGCATCGCTGGAGGGGTGGGGTGCCTGCCTGGGAGAACACCAGGTCTCGGGCACATGGACTCTCCCGGAGAGTCAGCTGCATATCAATCTGTTGGAAATGATGGCTGTGGAACTGGCGTTGGAAGAGTTCCTTCCGATGATCAGGGGCAAGGTGATATTGATACGGTCGGACAATTGGACAGTAGTATCATATATAAATCGCCAAGGCGGGACCAGGTCGCCCACCCTGTGCATCAGGGTGTGGCACTTGATTCAATGGTGCAGGAATTACTCGGTTGTTTTGAAAGCAGCTCATATTCCTGGCCGATTGAACATTCTGGCGGATGCTTTGTCTCGCAGACAGAGAATCTTGCCAACAGAATGGTCCCTCAACCCTCCAGTTCTACGACGGATCTTCGAGCATTGGGGCAAACCCAACGTGGACTTGTTCGCCACAAAGGAAAATGCTAAAATCATGACATATGTCTCGCCGATTCCAGATCCAAATGCCGTCGATACAGACGCTCTGGCGATAAGCTGGAGAGGGATGCACGCGTACGCGTACCCACCCACCATTCTTCTACCGAAGGTATTGGTGAAGGTCAGGGAGGAGCCGTGTCTGGTCCTGTTAATAGCGCCGTATTGGCGAGCAGGGCGTGGGTCACGGATCTTCTAGATCTGCTGGTGGAAAATCCTGTGCAGTTGCCCGAGATTCCGAACATAATCTCCCAGGCCAAGGGACGCTTCCTACACGAGCGTCCCGAAATGTTCAAATTGACTGCGTGGATGTTGTCAAACAACGTTCCACGTCGGAAGGCTTTTCTCGACAGGCTGCTGATTTCATCGCGGCTGCGAGAAGGAGGTCAACCTTCAAGTCATATAACAACAAGGTTAACAGATTTGCAGACTGGTGTGAAGAAAAGGGTATTGATACCTTTCAATCCACTATTCAGCAAATAGCAGACTTTCTCTGTGAGCTGTTCTTTGCAGGACTAGCTCCCGTCACAATTGCTGGATACAAGTCAGCTTTGGCATCAGTTATCCCTTGTCTAGCCAACAGGGATAGTCCAGAGGTGGCCCAGTTAAATGTGATGTTGAAGGGAATGAGCAATCTCCGACCAAGACAACCGGTAGTCATTCCAGCCTGGAGTCTATCTTTAGTGCTTAATGTACTGTCCAAGCACCCTTTCGAACCGTTGCGTTCGGCTAGTCTAAAGCATTTGACTCTAAAGGCGGTCTTTCTCTTGGCAGCTTCCTCAGCTAGAAGGCGCAGTGAGATCCATGCGCTTTCGGCAGAGAGGAACCGATTTATTGTTTCTGGAGAAGGTCTGCGTCTTCTGCCAAGAGCAGAGTTTATGTCAAAGAACCAATCTTTGAGATATCCCGGCAAACCGATCATTATACCGAAGTTAACCAGGTTTGATCGTGATGCCAGTGTCTGGTGCCCGGTCCGTGCTTTGACTAAGTACAAGAAACGGACTGACTCGTTACGGTCGAACGATAGACATCTGTGGATCTGCCATAAAAAGCCTTATGGCGCCGCATCCATGGATACTATCTCTCGTTGGGTGGTCGAATGCATTCAGACTACTCACGAGATGGCGACTGGGCACCAGGTGCAAGGCGTAAGGGCACACGATGTTAGAGGAATAGCCGCCTCGACCGCCCTTTACAATGGTGTTCCGTTAGAGGACATCGTGGCCGTTGCACAATGGCACTGTGAGTCCTCATTTACGGATTACTATATGAGGGATGTGTCAGACTCAGCCAATCCACTCGCTTTGGCTGTTTTGAAACGATAGTTAGTGACCACACTGCTTTTCCCCTTTTTTCACTTTGGTAAGAAAAGAACCTAAAGCAGGCATGGTCAAGCGAGAGGATGTCAACCAGATTGTGTCACTGATGGCCGAACCGGTGAATGGTTGTAGGCGGTACGTCTGAAGTCCTGTTATCATAAGGTAATTCAATAAGTGAGAGTTTTTTGTATCATGTATATGTATCATGTTCATTCATCTTATATATTCATGCTCATTCCCAGGCTAATACAAGCAATATGCAGAGAGTAGTTAACCCTCTTGGCATATTGGTGTTTTCAGGCGAGATACATGTTCATTAGTTCTCTCCCTTTTCTTAGGAGGAAAAAGGGGGGGGGTGGCTGTGACGCGAATGTGATTCGGTTCCGTGAACTTGACAGTCCTTTTAGGTCTCCGTTAGTCAAGTTTGAAGTCTAAAATCTTTCTCCAAGGGGCGAAATTAGCATGTATGGCTTGCCCCTTCCCACCAGGTTATTGATCAAATCTGGTGTATATCAGAAGTAACAGAATGGTGAGTATTGATCGAAGGAGAATGCAGGAAATGTCAATTTCCCTTTCTCCGAGATCTAACAATACTCACCATTCTGTTACGGACCCAGCCTCCCAGCCCCACGGAGGCAAGCCATAGTTTTCTCTTGTTTGGTGGCTATGCAAACAATATGAGCTCTATGGTAAACGGGTACTCGGCAGTTGGGAGCCGAGTACCCGGTTCCCAGGAGTCGGTAAAGCTTTCTAAGTCTATAATCCTAGAGCCGCTGTCAAGGCCAGCTGTATATCAGAAGTAACAGAATGGTGAGTATTGTTAGATCTCGGAGAAAGGGAAATTGACATTTCCTGCAATCCGGGTCCTGTATAAAGTATGAATAGAGGAATCTAGTTTGTCAGTCAATCATTATGACATCATAATCAACTATGTTACATGCAGACTGACGTCATAATCAATTACTTCATGAGTAACACGCTTAATAATCCGTCAAGTTGTACGAATTGCCTTTACTCCATGTATTTAATAAACATTCTGTTGAATATTCTGAAATGAATTTGTCAGGGCATTAAAAGTGCATTTTCACATGAGAACATACTTACCTCCCTAACACTCTTGATATACTAGTATATTGGCTCTAAATTCAATAATATTCAGAATTATAAAAAGTTACGTGCCCCTAATGGGCAGGGGGATGTACACAGTCATGCACATGACAGACCCCACCTACTGCGCATGCGCATACTGGTACTTCCGTTTTCTAAACTATTGGCTAACAATCAACATTGGGAAAACATTCCAAGCTCTCTTTTGAGAATTTTCAATCTATTTATATCATCATCTTTCATAATGGCTGATACAAAATCATCATCATCCGTTAAGGTGATATTGTTCCATATATTAATTAAGATTTGTAACTTTTATATGTTACCGGTTTTTCATTCGCGGCCGACTTGGCGTTACCGCGTTTTTAGCCGCTGGGAATCCTTGTTAAATTCTTCAAACGTCTAGGTCTACTAATCCCTTGTGTCTTTGTGTCCACAGGATCATCTATCAATGATAAGAGCTCCTGTTCTTCACTCAAAGGTTGATCACGTCTCTTTTTCTGACTTATTATTATTAGATGTCTAAGGGTCGGAGATATAGGACGAATAAATATTTCCCTCATTTTGTCCCATCTCCTTCATCAGGCTTTTCAAAAGATAAAGTCTCGGCGGATGGATGGACGTGTTCTGCACAAGAGGATGGTTTGCCTATGCTCAGGATAAGGGAGTTTATTAGTTATGGCGCCTAATTATTTGAAAATATTTAACAATTTTTGCTGCCAGCTTGTTGAACTGTATTCTCTGTTGTGTGTGCATGGGTTCTCGGATATATAATTTATATTATATTATTCTTGAGTGATGAATGTATGCAGTCTCTAGGTATTTCTTGCATTCATTTTCTGATGTCTCCTCTCATTGAAGGGGCTGTTGCATTGAGGTTTGATGTCATAATCAACCGTATTTTTTTCTCTTCCTTGATGTCATAAACTTAGTTTAGAGAAATCAATTTGATGTCAATATCATCCTTTGTCATGAATGTGGAGAGATATCTAGATAGTCATAATCTTTCTCTCTCTTGTAACTCCGGGGTTGTTTTTGTTATTGTTTAGCAAGAGAAGACATCTGTCCCTTTCAGGATTGTCAGTAATAAAAGTGGGTGTCTTCTCTCTCGAGTTTGTTTCTTGTATTTACTAAAAAGAAATAATAAATTTTAAACTAAAATACTCATTCTCCTTGTATGCCTGCATGTACCTTTCAGCAGTGATTAGTGTGGTGTCTCACGTGTCTCAGCTGCTATCAGGGGTAGTAGCAGCCTCGGTGCACCAACAGCCTAGTCCGGTGACAGTTCAACGAGCCATCCAGGATGGGATCAACCTGGCGTTGGATTGCCTGTCTAGGTCGGTCACCAAGTCAGTGAGGACAAGGCGCACATTTGCAGTAGACAACTTGTGCCCATCCCAGGAGCTCAAATCTTGCTTATTGCAAGCGCCGATTGCGGGCCCTGGTTATTTTGGAGGTGAGGGTTGTCGGCACCTCCAAGAGACAGTGAACTTGGTGAATAACCAGAGGATGCTGCGCACACAACAGAGTTGCCATTATGTGTCCTTTTGCGCGTATATATGCATAAAAATGGCAGAGGGACACGTGAAAATTAACCCTGTGCATCCCCGAGGACGCATGAGGGACGCAGTGAAAAAGTGTAACAGAAACTGGTAACTTTGCGTGTGCTTAATTATCGATTATATTATCGTGTGTGTAGATTTATTTGTGCATGTTTTTACTTTAAAAAATATACCTAATGTATTGTGTGTTCAATAAAAACGAATTTACTTCGTTGTTTAAGACTATGATTTGTTGTGTTTTCTTGCACAACTCAAAGTTGTTAATGCCCATAAATCAGATTCAACCACCACATTTAATTGTAAACCCAATCCCCAAATCATCCTTAGTATTCCATTTGATCTAATTTTTTTATAAATAATGAGTTTACAAGCCTGATGTTAGTCGCCTTGTTTGGCCTACAAATTGCAAAAATACCCGCCATGTTTCTGTCTGTTGTGCTAAACGTCAGTGTGACGTGTCAGTATTTGATTGGATAACAGCGGAATCTTCCTCTAGAGGAACTCATGCTTGAGAGATCCAATACAACTGATCAAGCATATACAAACGTGTCTGGGCGTCTTAACCCTTTCACAGATCAGAACATTGGGCAGATCACAAAGTTATTATCACTAATCTGCTGAATATTTTGAAATTAATTTGCGCATGCCTACTTACCTAAAGTAGCAACGACTTACAAGCAAAATATTTTTTTCTATTTACTTATCATAAAATCTAAATGAATGAAGGAATATATGGAAGATATTGTGATATCTTTTACATTTGAATGGTCATTTGACGGATTAGCGGTGGTGTCTTTGTATTGCTGTTTGAATAGCGGTATCAATACGCGCTATAAGCCGTCTTTTATTTAGCAATAGCGGCTGATTGATTGACTGATGGATTAGTGTTTATAATGTTTAGCAATACTCGATCGTTAGGTGTTCCCAATTTCTCAACTAAAAAGCTCATTCCAGCAGTGATGTTCAACGATATCGTCGATCTACAGGTAGGCATACGTTAAAATATTGATTTTTTTCCAAACAGCGTATAGCTCAAAGCTCCCTGATACAAGCATCCTTATTGGATACACGTTAATGTGTTATCTATGCTTCAACCAATCAGCAATCGTGTTACATAGTTACCCCCTATGAATTAGACATATCCGGTTATTGGCTGATATATTTTCACTAATTACGCAGTTTAATCTGATTTATACAGATTATTTTCGATAAATTATTGTTTTGTCTGATCTTAGCCTATGTATTCCACTATATTCAGTCATTCCAGTTACATTATAAAAAATATGCGCGCATTATATCGAAGTGGGTCAAGTCATCCTTGAGCAAACTCGCCCCAGATCCTCGTAATTTTCCAATTCGTCCAAAGTCAAGTTAGGGTTTTATAGAAAAACTGATGCAGTGGTCTTTGCTAATTACTAATGTAGTGGTCTGTGGAAATGTTAATCATACAAGGTTGTCAATGTAGGTTGGTTGGTTTATCAGACAACAAACAAGTACAGTCCTTTCAGTTATTGTTTATTGACATGCGGTGCAAATGTTATTAGTTAAATATACAAGGGCCATTTCAATAGATCAATTTTAGCCACCATTGTAGGTCACAGAATACATGTTTTTGAAAATTTAGCACTGGAATGACTGGCACTGTTTAGAGCCAGTCATTCCAGTGTTAAACTTTAAAAAAATAAGTATTTTGGTGATGGCCAAAAGTATTAAGTGCTAAAGGTTAATAAACTATGCATAGTTAATATTCTCTATATATAAATTAATAGTATTTACACAATGTCATAACTAGTGCTTTCAACATGTTTAATAAAGTGCTTTATAATTAGATGAATGTGTTATGTTTATTTTAAGAAAAAAATATGGGCCCCCCATATTTCAGATGACTCCATGGGGCCCCCAGATTTTACAGTGGGACCCCCAAATCTGAGAGTGTGGTGTCCTTGGGACCCCCTAAAATCAGATGTGGGCAACACTGGCGCACAATTTGAGGTGTTGCGTAGAGAACACGTGTGTGTTTAGCCCTCGGCCGCTCGACAGCAGTATGCTCGTGGTGGTGCTGGCATTGGCAGAGGCCAGCAGGCCGGCCGGGTTCAGAGACCGCGCCGGCTGCACCAGCAGCAGTGTGCTGATGTACGTCAGCCAGCGCCTCAAGCGCAGCCAGCCGCTCGTGTACTGTGGTGCATGTGGCGCTGGTCGAGGCGTGTGGTAACCTGGCTTGATGGCCTACAAAATTTTTCGGTTACCACAGATAGCACTCAGGTGTTGTCACACGTACCAGAGACACACCCACTTCTAAAATTTATGTGCACCCTGTTAACCCTAGGTGCACCAGTGGGATGTCATTTGACTTTCCACATTCAGGAGTGGGAGTGGTTAATTCAGGACCGCTTAGTCTTGCAATGACTTGCGCATTCAGAAATCAGAGCTGACTCCATCCCAGAAGTTTTTTTACCTGGGTTTGTTCTTCGATCTGGAGATAGAATATGTTTATCCATCCCAGGAGAGTGGAGAATCTCCTCTCGTGCATTGAATTCATTTGCCGCAGTTGTTATATTCTAGCACGAGTCTATCTGAGAATGCTAGGTCTGATGGTTTCAATGGAACCGGTCATTCCTCAGGTGGCCTTACGCAGGTGGCTGATTCAGCTGTTTCTCATGACTCAGTGGACGCAGAGTTCGGGATCACTGGACTCGCGTATTCAAGTGTTGGATCCTCTCATTCATCACCTTCATTGGTGGATGGAGAGAGGTAATCTCCTAGCAGGGGTCATGCTGACCCCTTGCCACCCTCAAGTAGGAATGTTTACGGATGCATTGATGGGGGGATGGGGAGCTTGCCTGGAAGACGCCACAATATCAGGGCTTTGGAATCTGGATCAGTCAAAGGAGCATATCAACATGCTAGAATTACTGGCTGTAATTCTAGGCCTGGAACACTTCTTAAACGAAGTAGAGGGAAAGTTTGTGCTGATACATTCATACAACAGTAGTGAGTTACATAAACCACCAGGGCAGAACAAAGTCGCCCAGTCTGTATGATGACATGGAAACTGCTTTGCTGGTGTATAGATCATATGATCACCTTGAAAGCAGTTCCTATTCCGGGAAGGCTGAATCTGTTAGCAGACTCATTGGGCTGAAGGATGAGCATTCTGCCTACGGAATGGCATCTAAATCAATGTGTGATGGATCATCTCTTAAATCATTGGGGAAAACCCAACATAGGTTTATTCGCAATGAAAAAGAATGAGAAGATGACGACATACATTTCTCCGATTCCAGATCCAAGCGCTATCGCAATAGAGGCACTAGCTATCAGTTGGAAGGGAACGTATGCATATGCATACCCTCCAACAATCCTGATTCCAAGGATTCTTCAGAAGATCAAGCAGGAGGAATGCCAAGTACTTCTGATCGCCCCGAATTGGCCAAGCCGATCATAGTTTACGGATCTGCTGGACTTTCTGGTCTGCAATCCGGTTCCTCTGCCTCTGATGGACAATATTATCTTCCAGGGCAAGACCCTTCACAACAATCCTTCAATGTTTCAATTGACTGCATGGATGTTGTCAAAAATCCGCGATTAAGGAGGGCTTTTCTGAGCAAGCAGCCAATTTCATGGCCAGAGCCAGAAGGGGGTCAACCTCCAGAGCTTATAATTATAAAATCAACAGATTTGCAGAATGGTGCTCAAAGAGATGTATCAATCTAATGGATGCATCTATTCAGGTAGTAGCTGATTTTCTCAGTCACCTGTATGATGCCTATAGTCTTAAGCCTAATTCTATTGCTGGATATAAATCAGCATTAATGACTTATCCCTTGCTTGGCAAATAGGGGAAGTGATGAAGTATGTGTTTTAAATACTCTTATCAAAGATATGGGCAATCTCAGACCCAGAAATCCTCCACTGATACCATCATGGAGTCTTTCTCTGGTTCTTCAAGTTTTGAGTGACAAACCTTTTGAACCACTTAGTGCTATTTCTATAAAATTATTGACACTTAAAGCTGTATTTTTAGTGGTGGCAGCATCAGCCAGATGCAGAAGTCAAATTCATGCCTTGTCTGCTGAGCCTGACTGTTATATAGTTACAGGTGAAGGCCTTAAGCTTCTACCGAGATTGAATTTCTTGGCTAAGAATCAATATTTAAAATATCCGGGTCAACCTATTATTTTACCTGCCGTAACCAGATATGATCCTGGTGCTAAAGCATGGTGTCCTGTCCTTGCTTTAAATAAGTACAAGAGAAGAACTCGGGTTTGGCGGGCCGACACATGCTCTCTATGGGTGTCATATGTTGAACCCCATGGTTGGGCGTCAAGAGACACTATTTCCAGATGGATAGTAGAATGCATTCAATTCTGTCATAAGACAGCCACTGGAATTCAAGTAGATAGAGCCAAGGCTCATAGTGTCCGTGGTGTGGTAACTTCCACAGCATTATTTAATGGTGGTTCTATTGAAGACATGTCAGTAGCCCAGTGGTACTGTGAATCAAGGTTTACCGACCATTACCTCCGTGATACTTCTAACCCGCTCGCCGTCTCAGTCCTCAGAAAATAAAAAATGTAAAGGTATATATTTGTAATTAGTTTTCCTCCTCTGCTATTTACAAATATCACATTTGTTGGTAGGGTATCCCTACTATTGTCTGGTATCATTCTCTTCATCCGGTGGGGGAAGAAATGATTTCCGCACCCAGGACATCAGAGCTCAGTATATGTGACCATTTTGTTTCTTGTCTTGGTGATGGTGTCATGTTTTTTATTTAATATGGTGATAGTTAATGTCTCTTACATTTGTAATTGTGACTCTTTCAGAGAGTTTTTTGAAAATGAAGCAATTCTTCTTTTTCCAATGTCTAGTAATAATTTTCATCAAGTATTAGAGAACATGCTAGTCATTTAGAGCAGCGTTTTTTCCTAAACCTTCCTCAGAAAGAGTGGGGGGGGGGAAGCGCATTTGCCTTTTGATCAATCTCTTCATCGGTCGATTATCCGATGCAAAATTCTATTCCTGGTTGTGTTTTTCAGACACAATTTCAGACGTTTTAAATCTCTTGAAAATTCAAAGAGCTAGTCTCTTCAAGGGTGTGCCGGTTTTCAGGGCCTTGCCTCCCTCCCGCCAAATTTATTTTCAAATTCTGACTTTTCAAGAGTGTTAGGGAGGTAAGTATGTTCTCATGATGTGAAATAAGAAAATTTACCAAATTTCTTTTTCGCGAGTGAGATGACATACTTACCTCCCTAACAGGATCCCGTCCTCTCAACCCCACGGAGGCCTGGTCCTTTGGTTATTTGAATAGCTGCTTCTATGTCAGCCAATATTTAGTAACAGAAGTACCAGTATGCGCATGTGCAGTAGGTGGGGTCTGTCATGTGCATGACTGTGTACAGCCACCTGCCCATTAGGGACACATAGATTTTAATAATTCTGAATATTATTGAATTTAGAGCCGATATACTAGTATATCAAGAGTGTTAGGGAGGTAAGTATGTCATCTCACTCGTGAAAATGAAATTTGGTAAATTTTCTTACTTCATAGCAAAATTAAGTGAAAATAAAATTGTTTATATTGTATACTTTTAGAATCTTAAGCTGTGAGCCTATATGTAATGACACGAAAAAAATCTTAACATATGATGATCTCATTACTTATAAATTAATAAAAATTTTAAGTTGCGAAATTGAAATAGAGACTCCTGCCTCTAATAAAAAATTATACTAATTTATACGCAATGAAATCATCCTACATGTATGTTAAGATTTATTTCGTTTTATTACACATAGGCACACAATTTAAGCTTATAAAAGTATACAATTTTAGCAATTTTATTTTTAATCATTCTGGTGTTTAAATTAGTTTCAAAATATTCAACGGCTTACATGTACCTGTATAGTTTTCTAGAAATTGAGATTCAGGGAGTGCAGCGATCGATTGATCCCAATGCTGGCAAAGCGTGGGTGAAGCTTATTTTATTTGTAATATTTACCTTAATGCTAACACTGTTATTTAAAAGGGTTAACACTTAGGCCTTTAACCCTGGAAATGCCACTGTCTCAATTACAAGACCACTATACAGGAAAGCTGTTAAATTTTTTGAAAATAATTTGCTTGGGGGCTGTTGCTATGGCAGCAACAGCTACATGTACCAGCCAAATTAATTCCAAAATATCCAACACAATACATGTATTCCTTTTATCATATGACTTGGTTTGTTTCTGGTCTGTTAGTGTTAAGTGGTTAATATTGAAAGATTTTGTATTACCATTCAAGTTTTAACCACAATTGGTAGTGAAATGTTTATAGACTGCTTAGATATTTGATCACGTGAGATTCATTAAGTACTGTTTATATTTCCCAGACATTGTTGGTGCAGGTGTGGTACCCAATGACCGTGGCCACAAACTCGCATTCCTACAAACAGGTGCTCACCCGATACCTGACAGAAACGGCAGATAACCTCGATGGTCTTCACCTTAAGCTGCATGATTTTGGCTTTCGAGGATCGACATCGGTTGAGGTATGGTTGTCGTGATAGATTATCTCTGGTATTCGTTTATCGCCAATTGAGGGAGTAGATCTGTCACTCAAGTATTTGGCATCATAATCAAGTACATGTACGTGACATGTTAGCTGATGTCGTAATCAAAATGACGTACATGCAGTTCCGTCATGAAGATCGAAAGTCTGCCATGTACGAATTGTACAATATGTCTTTGATGATTTTACAATATAATAGATATTCTGTTGAATATTTGGAACTAATTTAGCTCGGATCTGTTGTTCCCATAGTCAATTTAGTTTTAAAAAGGTCAATACCTTTACTGAATATTGTATAGTTTTCTTGAAATTTAGATTCTAGTGATTCAGTCTTTAACGTTTCAGATTATCCCAAGACATGTAAAACGTGTGCATACACATGTAGCTTAGTTAGCAATAGGCATGGAATTGGTAGGGATCGATCCATCCATTAGTATGCCCTCTTTGGGTATCGCTTCGTAATAATGAGTGTGTGCGTTAGGGGTGTATGATATTGCTCTAGAGAATATTGCGATTTATATGTACTTCATCTAAAATCGCAATACATGTATATCGATATATCGTAGCTCCCCCCCCTTATGTCATAATGTGGAGAGAAATATTGGTGGGTGTTTAACATGGGTAAGGACACCTATACAAATTGGTAATATAGTTTCAATGGAAATCGGCTTAAAACTGTTGATATTTTGGAATTACTTTGACTGGAAGCTTCCAGTCAAAATAATTTCGAAATATTTAACATGTCACCGTAAATCTTTGGCGACTCTCCGATTTTCGCAGTTTAGCATCGCCAAGTATCGTGATCTTGTATCGAATCATGATATATCAAAATATCAAAAAATCGCACACCTCCAAAACTCCTCATCTGATTTCACTGAAATTTTGACGCAGCAAAGTGAATGCTCAAATTAGTGGTTTATGGTATCTCAGATACTGCTGGTTTGATTTAGGTCAAATCTGAACAGCAATACTGGTGTGACCATACACCAAGATTTCACAACATTGGTCATGGGCCAGAAAATCTGAAAACAACATACATGTATCATGTGACATAAACGGGAGGGCGAGGGTTTGCATTGCTCTTAGTTAATCTATTCACCGACAAATCCCTGTAAAAGGAAAAATTTTACAAAGTACGTGTATAGCATATCCTGTTGAATATTTTGATATTAATATGACTAGAGGCTGTTTCTGCCTAAGGCAGCAATGGTTTCCAGTCATATTAATTTCAAAAACATGTAACAGCTTTCCTGTATGGTTGCCTTGAAATTGAGGTACATGTATATACAGGGAATTCATCAGTGAAAGGGTTAATAAATAGATGAAACTGAGGATAAAATCTATATTTGCCAAACAAGAAGGACTGATTGTAGCTGCATGACATTTTCAATCGACTGACCTTGCAGTTCATAGTATATCATCACCATGATAATGATAATGTCATCAATGGTATGGCATCATTTTTTTGTACATTCATGACAGTTTATCTTAGAACTAATGGTAAGATTTCACAGGATGCGTTTGCAGGGATGAGATTTTTCCTATTTTTTTAGGAAATTCTATTTTTTTCTAACTAGATTTATAAGAAATCCCATAATTTTGTTGCCCATGTTTCCAAGATGCGTCATACTTGCAGAAATAGTGTAATCTTTTCCTTTTAATGGTCAGATTGGTCAAGAAAATTTAAATTTGTGCTTATAGTCAATGTTCTTTCACTTCAAGAGATATACCTACCTCCCTAACACTATGATATTTCCTAAATATCAACCTTCACTCAATAACCTTAGATTAAAAAAGAAAGGTGCCCTTACTGGGCAGGTAGACAGGTGACAGTCTGCCAGATGCCGTCCCCAATTTCGCGCATGGGCAGACTGACACTGCCTCTTTCTTGACTATTGGCCTGAACCACATGCTCTTGTTTTTCTTCTACTTGCTAAGTTTTTGCTCAATTACAATTTATCAAAAATTGTTCTAGAGTGTTTGGTGTCATGTCTGACCATCATAATTCGTCTGAGGCCACTTCAGGACCGAGTTATCAGGTGAACTCTAGTACAATTATGTCTTAATTACGTGGTGTCACCTATTTCCGTGACGTGGTATAGACGTTATATGCTCCCAGAAAACTGGTAATTTTATTATCTGGCACCATAAAATGTTAATTTCTCTTTATGCTTGTGTCTACAGGTTCCTATAAGGAGGTTTATACACATCTACATGTAAGAAGATTTGTCTCCACTCCACTATTTCCCTATAAAATGTTAGGAAAAAAGTCTATGCCCAGAGTGATAGTCTTCCATAATGGCGAGCTTGTCATTCTGCCCTCTGGTCTCGCCCCTCCCTTTATAAGTGAGTGGTGATGAAGAGTGGTTGTCGAGTGGAGCTTCCGAGAGCAGGACGTGGTGATATGCTTTTGCTAAAGACGCAGGTCTAGTTATGCTTTATGGCACTAAATTATTTGAAAATATTTGTGATTATTTGCTGCCAATATTTTTTCAGTCCTACTGTTTATCTGTATCATTATCATTTACTGTGTTCATTTACTGTTTAGTGTGCTCTTGTATTCATACAATTCGTCTTACACTTGGATGTTGTTCGTCTGTTTCTATTTATGGAAATTATGATGCCATAATCAACATTATTATTATTATTATTATTATTATTATTATTATTATTATTATTATTGTCAATATCCTCCTTGAGGCTGGTTATTCGTCTTTCTCACCATCCTGTATAGACCTATAGGTGTTTTTTCTCTCCTTTATGAGTTAATTAATTTAATTTCAAAGGTTTAATTATAAAAGAAACTAACTCATTGTCGTCGTCTTGTCCCTTTTTTCAGAAGCCTTGTGCCGGTTGTAACCGATCTATCAAGCTTAAGTTTGCTCCTCAACTATGTGTTAAGTGTTCACCTTGCGGTCCATTATTGCAATGTGATGTCTGTACACAGTGGTGGGGGGGGGGGCCCCACTTATTCTCTAAATTCTTGTCGTTACAGGCGACAGATAAGGCGTTGGAGGAGGAGTAGTGTGTGAAGAAGAATGTGAGTGCTTTATTGTCTTCTTCATCTGCCCCCGAGCAGAAAATCCCCGCCGCTAATTCTGGTGTCCATCGTGGTCTGTGGTCCGTGGTCCGGAAATGTTTCAGAATCAGTGGTGGCTTCCAGGGCTGGGGTCAATTCCTCATGAAAGGAATTGATTCAATTCCAATTCCTTTGCTTTTAGTTAATTCCAATTCCAATTCCTCCCAAATACAAAAGGAATTAATTCCAATTCCAATTCCTTTGAAAAGGAATTAATTCCAATTACCAATTCCTTTTCATAAATGTGGAGTCTGGAGAATGTACAATGAAATGAGTCAGGGTAGTGGGTAAGAAATTAAGAAAATAAGTTATAAAGCGTTAGTAAATTTACATGTATTTTTATAATATGAGTTATCTCCCTGTGGTGAATGTAAACAGTAAAGTATTAATGAAATACATGTATTTGACATTATATAAAAATATTACTTAATGAAATGAAATTAATATATTCATGATGGAATGTGGTTTCAACAGTTAATGTAAATTATGTATGAAATTATATAGGAAATTGGCTAATTATTTTGAAAGCAATTTGACTGATTAGCTGCAATACATTTCAGTTAAATTGTTTACAGAATTACATACATGTAGGATTATTCACTTTTGAAATTAAATTAGTTTCCTTTAAAGTATTGTTGTCTATTGAAGACATTTCTTAGTTTATTATGTTTATGCTAAACAGTGTTTAATGAATTAGTTTTAAACACTCATTTTTCTCTCATGACTATAAATCTTTCCTCCAGTACTGAAGATGCGCTCCTCTATTGGGGATGATGAAGCAGCTATTTCAAGATAATGTCGAGCTAGTAATTTCAATGGGAAATTAAACAAAATATTCTTATCTTGGTCTGTAAATGGACACTCTCTAAGCAAAAATTTAGATTTTCTTTAGAAATGTAGATGAGTAGAGGGTTAACCATTTAAATCTTACAGTCTAGAAACGACGTGTTATTTATAATGAAAGACATATTTGGTGAATATTTTGAAATAATTTGATGGGGACATGATGCTGCCTATAGCAGCAACAGCACTCCGACAAATTACTTTCAAAATATTCAACAGCTTTCCTACATGTACATGTATACAGTTAAATTGATATTGAGATGTATGGGAATTTCAGGGGATATAGGGTTAAACGCGTTGGGGGATTTCATTCAGCGCTTGCCTTGCTTGCATGACTAGCAATACATATCAGATACACTAAACACTATGACAACGTGTGTGTGTGTTGTAATATTTAAGGCGTTTATATGCTAGTTCCCAATGCTAGGGTCTAGACTCACGCCTGGCCTTTATGGTTTCTGTTGAATTCTTGTGAATTCTTGTGACATCGGTGTGTGCATTAGCTTGTGTCTCTCTGTGTGTGTGTGTGTTGATCATTGTCTCTCGATTTTGTCTCATGTTGCTGTTCTTGTCCATGGCTTTTCTGTTGCTCCTCGTGCTTGGGCGTGGGTGATGGCGATGGCCTAACCTGGACCTAACTGGGGTGGGGAAGGGATGGGGTAGGTGCTGGGTCGGGGTAGGGGGAGTAGGTGCGTACGGTCTTATGACCTGATGCACCCGGGGGGGGGGGGGGGGGGGGGCGGGGCTTTAGGTCAGAGACCTCACCGGCCCCTTTGGGGGGAGTGGGGAGGTTGGGTTGTGGGGTCTTTCGGGTCCTGGGACCCATTTGCTCTTCTGGCCATCATCCGAGCAGGCACCAGCGCGCACTTGTTTGATTTTGATTGGTTAGGTAGCCCGTATGGTGACTGTGTCCGTCCGAGGACGAACTCGATCAGTCATCCGGGTTACATCCCTCCATAGTCCCATCGAAAAGTCCGAAAGATTCTAATTCTAACAATTTTGTTTTGTTTTTGTAATCCGTATGTTGTGTGGTTCCATCCGAGGACGAATCCATTCAGCATCCGGTTTACTTTGATTATGCCGAGATTTTTTTTTTCCCTACCTAACCCTAGCTCACGTTCGCACAGTGATGGGCACTGTATGACGGGACCTCAATTTAAAGTCCCATCCGAGAAGACTGAGCAAGTGGGGCCAAGTACATTGCTTAAGCGTACTCCAGCAGCTTGCTGTGCCCAGAGTTGTCAGTCAGGCTGTCCATTTGTTGTTTGGTTTGTCAGTCCGTTCGACAGACCAGCATACCTGCCTATGGGCCGCGAATGAGATGGACACACGTCCATTTTCCTCGCGGTCCGCCAGCAGGCAGGCCCATCTGTTGTTCTGTTGTCCATTCCAGTCTTCCATCTGTCTTTCTGACCGTCTGTCATTGTTGTGTTTGTTGCTGCATTTTAGCTCCAGCTCCAGCTCTGGATCTGAAAGAAAAGGAGGGGAACAATGCTGAAAGAAAAAGAAGGAGAAGACAGACATTGTGGACAGGTGTTTTGGGGCATGTACTCACATACTCTGGGTCATCATTCATGACCATCTCACGATCCTTAAGTGGGAAAGTCAAGCCAGGTAAAAAGTTTTCAAGAATTTAATAACAATTCATAGAATGTCATCACAAGTAACATACTATATAGGCCATGCATACAGCAAATCATTCGCTTACACGTATTTCCCCTCAGACCTGACACCTCATGCGCCTAGGGGAAAAAGTGTGATGCGATTCCCCTCGGACCTGACACCTCATGCGCCTAGGGGAAGTGATTTGCGTTACTCCTCGGACCTGACACCTCACGAGGGTGGTGAGGCAGTAACTGCTGCATTGACCATAGGGGTCGGTGGTGGGGTGGCAGTAGATGCTGCAATGGCCGTAGCGGTCGATGGTGGGAAGGCACTAAATGCCGCAGGAGAGGCCGGGGATTGGAAGGCAGTAAATGCCGCGGGACAGGCCGGGGTCATAGAGGCCGCAGAAGAGTGCTTCTTGCGCCATCTCACGTGTTTGCTTTTTTTGACATCACAGATAACATACTGTATAGGCCATGCACACAGCAAATCATTCGCATACACGTATTTCCCCTCGGACCTGACACCTCATGCGCCTAGGGGAAACAGTGTGATGCGATTCCCCTCGGACCTGACACCTCATGCGCCTAGGGGAAGTGATTTGCGTTTCGGACCTGACACCTCAGGAGGGTTGTCTCAGTTGTTGTTTCGGTCGGTGTCTTGGGCTAATCAGAATGTGTTCTGATTATGTGATGTGTTTGTCCGATGCAAGCACGAACTTGATTAATTCGTGGTTGATCTGTCGGTCACGCATCGCTATAATGTCTTCTACAGGGTCAAGATTGAGGTTTCCCTTTCTCAGCGTATTGATGAGTTCCTTTCTAATGTCTGTATATTCAGTGCACCGTAGGAAGAAGTGGTCTAGAGTTTCAGTCTCCTTGCAGGCCTCACATTGGTCTGTGTCTGACAGGTTGAGTTTTTTTCGTATCTGGTTAACGCTGATCCGACCCATTCTGATGTGGCGTAATACAATGTCGCCGTGGCGTCCTGGGATGTGGTTTTGGTATTTGCGTTTGACTCCTGGGACGACTCTGTACAGGGATCTGCCGGTTGTGCTTTCGTCCCATTGTCTTTGCCATTTGCTGTTGATGTGCCTTTTGACCAGGGCGTTTGCTTCAGACTTTGAGAGTCCTATGCTGGTCATAGTTCCATCTTTGAGTGCTTGCTTGGCTGCCTCGTCCGCCTGCTCATTGCCTTTAATGTCAACATGGCTTGGGACCCAGTCGATGTCCACGGTTTTGTTGTCAGTCACCACAGTTGCATACAGCTGCCGGATTTCCTTGATTAGGTTGTCCCTGCTCTTGCTGCTGCTAGATTTGAAGCTCTTCACCGAGCTTAGTGAGTCTGTGAGTATAACGTATTTGCCTGGATTAGCTGTTTTAATCCATTCTAGAGCCTTTTTAATTGCCACCAGTTCGGCTCTGAATATTGACAGGTGATTCGGGAGCTTGTACTTGAGGACTTCTTCCTGGTCGCCTATGACTACTCCTGCTCCGCATTCGCCGGAGTTGGGCATTTTGGAGGCGTCGGTATAGATTTTTCTGTGCTCCTTCCATCTGTTGTCAATGTTTTCCAGAGCATAGCTCTTGATTAGCGCTGGTGGATCTTTCTTGCTTATCTGTGAGGATAGGCTGTCATGCGCCTTGATCTGCGGAAGTAGCCATGGCGGGTCAGGAGCCGGCCTTGAGCTTTCTATTTCGACGTTTACCAGTTCAGTGGCACTGGCGAGCTCTGTCATTAACAGGCCTGGTGGTTTGGTCTTTTTGGTCATTTTGGGCAGTACCTTGTGTGTTAGGTGCTCCTTGCATGGTAGACAAACCTCCCTGGTAGGGTGTGTGGGTGCAGAGCTTTGTAGGTATGTCCAGAATTCGAGAAGCCGTTCCTCTCTTCGCAGATCTAATGGGATTTCTCCACACTCTACGTTGATTGCGTCTCGAGGGCTACTCTGTGAGGCACCACAGCAAATGCGCAGGCATTTTGTTTGGAGGGTGTCAATGGTTTCTAACAGTGACTTTCTCGCCGTGGCATAAGCTTCGCATCCATAGTCTATCCTTGACAGGATTAGGCCGCGGTATAGCATAAGCATGCTCGGCAGGTCTGCACCCCAGGTGTGCTTTGTTAATGAGCGAAGGAGATTTAATTGCTTGAAGCATCTCTCTCTCAGACTCTTGATGTGGGGGTTCCATGTGAGCTTTCCATCAAATGTTAGTCCCAGGAATTTGGCTTCAGCACATGTCTTGACTTTCTGTCCATTGAGGTACAGATTTGCATCCTGGCCTGTGTATTTAACATTGGTAAAGTTGATTTGAACTGTTTTTTCCGCAGACAGTTTGAAACCATTTTTTTTGCACCACCGTGAGACTATGTCCAGAACTTTCTGCATGGTCGTACGTGCACGGTCTATCTTCGCATATTTGTTCCACAGTGCTGTGTCATCAGCAAAAATAGACCTGCCTATTGCGTTGGGACCCAGTGCATGGTCTTTTTCAATGTCTTTGGGTAGATCACTCATCATGATATTGAACAGTAGGGGACTTATTACCCCACCCTGCGGGGTGCCGTTTTCCAGTGTATGTTCCCTAGACATTTGCCCATTAACGCGGACGCTAATCCTTCTGTTATCGAGAAAATCTCGTATCCAGAATAGGATGCGGCCACGGTAACCAAAGTCATAGAGCTTTTTTAGGACTCCGTTTCGCCACATCATATCGAAGGCTTTCTCGACGTCTAAGAAAACTCCTATTGTTGTGTTTCCTCTTCCCGCATCTAGGGCTTTCTTGGCTGCCTCAGTCAATCTGACTAGGTGGTCCGTAGTGCGTCTGCCCTTTCTGAAGCCGCTCTGCCAAGGGTGGAGTAGACCGTTATGTTCGAACTCATGTTCTAGACGGTTTTTGATCATCCTCTCCATGACTTTGCATAGACAGCTCGTCAGGGAGATTGGCCGGTATGATCTTGGGTCAGTTTTGTCCTTCCCTTGTTTTGGGATAGGAACCACGATCCCAGTTTTCCAAACTGAGGGCATTTTTCCAGAGCTCCATACGAGGTTGTGGAGATTGAGTAGCATTTGCTTACCCTCCTCTGGCATATTACGAAGCATGTCGTATTTCAGGCCGTCCTCACCTGGTGAGGAGCTTTTGCCTCTGCCAAGGGCTTGCTCAAGCTCCATTCTGTTGAACGGTTTGTTGATGTCTCGGTTGTTAAGATCTTCGCATTTCCCTGAGCTGAACAGGTGATTGATATGCTCATCGACCTTTGTTTTGGTTGCTACAAAGTCATGGTCATGGTTATCATTGCTACTGGTTGCAATGAAGACTGTGGCAAGCACTTCAGCTTTTTCCTTGTCATTGGCGTGCTTTACCCCATTTGCTATGAGGGTGGGTAAGGGGTTTTTGGACTTGGTTTTTTCGCTGGCTATAGCTTTCGCTTTGCGCCATATTTGGCTTGAGGGTGTGAACCGAGTGATTTCAGAGCAGTATTGTCGCCAGTGATCGCGTTTTGCCTTTTTGATGGTTCTTGTTACCTTGGCCTGGAGTCTCTTGTGTTCAACCAGGCGTTCAATGCTGAAGTTTCTCTTTAGTCTATTCCAGGCTGTTTTCTTGAGCTTTACTGCTTCTTGGCACTCGCTGTTCCACCAAGGCACGCGTTTGTGTTTGGGGTTACTGTCTGTCCTTGATTGGGGGATGGCTGAGTTGTCAGCCTTGTAGAGAATCCCCATACATTGCTCATAATATTCCTCAGTGCTGGTACTAGTGATTGGTGTCTCCAGCTCCATGGCCATTATGTGCTTGTATTCGGTCCAGTTGGCCTTTTTCAGATTCCAATTGTTCCTGTGCAGTGGCGCCTCGTTCTTGCTCTGTAGGCTTCCTATCTGTATTTTGATAGGGAGGTGGTCGCTGCCGAGGAGCTGGTCTTGGATGTCCCAGCTGGGGGTTGGTCGAAAGCCAGGTGTTATGAGGCAAAGGTCCAAGACCGACCATTCCCCATCACTAGAGTTATATCTGGTGGGTCTCTGGTCATTTAGTAGGCACAGGTTGTAGTTATCGATAACCTGTTCTAATATTCGGCCTTTGGGGTTCGTGGTTTTGCTCCCCCATAGGGCATGGTGGGAGTTGAAGTCGCCCAGAATTATTGTTTCACCTTCGTACTGCTAGTGGGGTTCACAGGTTTGATAACCTGTTTTTCCACTAGAGTTACCTCCAATGGGCCGTTTGGTTCAGCCCTTTGGTTTCGGGCCCTGCTCCTGCTTATGACTTTCAGCCCTTTGCAGGCGGGTTTTTTAGGCGTTTTTGTTTGCCTTTTGGCCTGTTTACAGGCTTTGCTGGCCGGACTCCCAGGCGGGAGGGTGGGTGTGGCCGTCTCTGTTGTGGGTGGCTCAGTAGGAGCCTCCTCCCCTTTTCCCTGGTGTCTCATCACTGAGCAGTCCCTCTTGGGGGTGGCCAGCTTCCTCCTTACGGATTCAGCCCTTTTCTGCCATGCTGTTCTTTCCAGAGGTGTGGCTGGTCCAGGTGCTGGTATTCCGGCTGGCTGTTCAGTTCCCCTGCTTATTTGCTGGGTAACCCTCTTCTTGGCCTCCCCGTATGAGACCTGCTCTGTTGTTTTGACCTTGAGGATGTCCTTGGCTTTTTGCAAAGCCGGGCATCCGCGATATGCAGCACTGTGGTTACCCTTGCAATTTCTGCAGTGGGGGGTCTGCTGGCAGTCCTCGCGTTTGTGGTTCCCTCCACAGTGGACGCATGCGCTGGCTTTGGTCCTGCAGTGCTTTGCCACGTGACCCAGCAGGTGGCATCTGAAGCATCTGACGGGCTCTGGGATGTATGGTTTGACTTTGAAAGTCATCCATCCCAGTTTAACCTTATTTGGCAGTGCGTCTGAGATGAAAACCAGTTTCACTGCATAAGTCGGTCTGGCTGTTCCGCCAATCCGGCCCACCCATTCCACTTTACGTTCCCCCTGGGCATTCAGTTCTTCTTTTATGTCGTCATTCGTGAAGTCCCTTGGGACTCCCGATATGACACCTACCGCTTTACTTAGTCTGGTGTTTTTGGTGGTGAATTCTTCAATAGACACCACGTGGCTGCCTATCATTGTGATTTTCAGCAGCTTCTGGAACTGCCCTTCACTGGTGGAGGTTACCAAAACCTCCCCGTCCCTTTTGTCTAGGCCTGCCAGCATGCCCACCATGGCATACAGCAACCTATAGATTACCATGCGGGTTAACCCCGCAAAATCATCTCCCGCAAGTCCCTTGACCCTGACCCTCCTTCCCTGGGTAGCATCTCTCTGCCCCCCCTTATGTCCCACCTCACTCCCTTCCCTACCGGACGCACCACCCGGGGAACCCCCGCTCTGCGCGGTGGTTTGGTCTCTCCCTCCCGCTGGGGAGGCCCCCTTGTCCCGAGACCTCTTGCTGGGAGTGCCTTCCCTTCCTCCCACTTCCTCCCCCTCCTCTAACACCCCGACCATCCTCTTCCTTTTGGGGCCTGGTGTATCACCACCCTTCTTAGGGCTGCTTTGTGGTGTGTTCTGGAGATTGCTCTCCAGGATCACCACTTGCTGGGCCACCTGTTCGTGGGTGAACTCGTCCATTGCCACTTCGTCATTGTCTTTGCCACCATTTGGCGCCGAGTTGGCTGTGTCCAGTTGACCACCACCAGTATCATGCGCCACTACAGGAAGCTGTTTGAGGAAGTCAGCTTCCTCCATGTTGCTTACCCAACGGTGTGGATTATTTAGAAGGTAGTGTGTAGTAGGAAAATTTAGTAGGTACAGTATGAGAGGTAGGATAGAATGCAGTAGGATTAATGTGTTAAGGAGATGAGTAGAGTAGGCTGTGAAAGGCGGAAGTGTAGAGAGAAGAGGTAGAATATGCCTAGTAAACGTTACCAGTATACCAGTGCTGTGTCATCCCCTTCGGTAAAATTTGCGAAAATTCCAACTAAGCACTGAAAGGAAGATTTAAAAAAAAAAAGAAAATTTTTTTTTCGAAAATTGGTGTCCAAACCGATCAAGACTAGCACTAATGGCCGACAAATGCGACTGTTTGAATGGCGAAAAATCTAGTGTTTTAAAGCACGCAGACGAACATCCAAAAGAAAATTGATCAAAAAGGTTTAAACAGGTTTTAAAATTACGAAATTTATTAAAATAATTTAATAACAATACCTTGTAGTTACGACTCGGGGAGCACAGCAAATAAACGTAAAAATAAAAAGCTTTGTTTTCGAAAATTGGCACCAAATAGAAACGAACAAGACAACACTAATGGCCGACAAGAACAACGATTTTACTGGCGGAAAAGCTAGTGCTTGATGCACGCGAACGAACCTCAAACGGAAAATGTTTAAAATAGTTTAAAGAAAGGAACTATCGAATAGCACTGTTCTTTAAACTCTAGTCTCACTTAAGCAATCTAATTTTGTCGCAAACGCAATAATGGACGCAATTTACACTAATCTAAAACACGTCTATCATCAACGAACGCAAATTTGAGTATATGCACTATGACAACACAACTTACATGTCATTTAAGTCCAAGGAGCTCAGAGGTAAGAATTTTCACACATAGTAAATGCAGGGCATAGAGCTACACCAGAAAGTTAGCGGACATTATCATTTAGACATTTCAGTAATTAACCTACATCTCAATTTCAAATTGACTACAACTAATATGCTGAATATTTGAAAATAATCATTGATGCCTAAAGTAGCACTTATTTTCAATCAAATAATTTCATAGTTATTATACATCCTTCACATTTTTTTTGCTTCAAAGCAAGTTTCTTACAATTCAGAATGAAATCGGTTCAGTAGAAAGACAGAGCCATAGACAGTTCGGGGTATCAGAGCAAACAGTCAACTATAATGAAATGAGTGAACCTAGCATTTACTACTTTAAACTAAGAAATTTCTTCAATAGACAACAATACTTTAAAGGAAACTAATTTCATTTCAAAAGTAAATCTTTTATGTTTACTTAACCATTCTGTGTAGAGAACTATGCATGAAAACTGAACACTGAATATTTTAAAACTAATATTTTGAAACTAGCAGCAACAGCTCCCGGTCAAATCAGTTTCAAAATATTCAGCAGAACATGCTGTGGGTTATAAAGATCAAAAAGAATAAAATAACTAAAATGCATTGTAGATGAATACTCTAGTCAGTTAAATCTAAGAGTATATAAAAAATAAACTAAAGTAATTGGTAAAAGAATTGTCAATTACCAGTTACTTGAGTAAAGTACATTTTGTGTAATTGATTCCAATTCCAATTCCAATTCCTCAAAACTTACCCAATTACATGTACCAATTCCCTATTAATTCCTGACGAAAAGAATTAAATTACCACCAATTCCAACTCCTAATTCTAATTACGCCACCCCTGGTGGCTTCACTAGATCTTGTAAGGCCTGCCACCTTGCCAATGGATCCTGGAGCAGCCCAATATGATCATGGCAGCAGGCTTGCCATGCCAGTAGATCATGGGCCGGGCTCGCTGGACACAGGCTCGTGCCTAGAGTGTCTGCGCCCAAAAGGTACCGCCATCTCTTATGGTACCCACCCTGGCCAGCCCGGGTTAGTGTTATTTTCTCGCCCAGAGGCATTCTATGATGGCCAGGAGGAAGAGAATTTTCTGCTGGGTTCACCCATTGAAGCCGTGGACATGGAAATGGACAAACGTGCACCCCTCGCGGGGAGCACAGGCGATTTTTTCCATGGGACTACTCCCGCAGGGGTAGCCTTCACGGCTCAAAGGGTGGCCCGGTTTGAAGCGGATGACCACCATTACCGTATATCTCGGCTTGCCGAGGATATGATGGCGGCTGGTCCAGGCCATGGTGTGGTGAATTACACGCCGCATGCTTCCATGGCGCCGGCTCCTTGCTTTACGGCTGTGACGCAAGACATGCCTGCTGTCTCTGGTCCACATGTTTTCCATGGCCTGCCAGGGGTATCCACAGCTCCAGACATGTTTTATTACTGCGAGTGCTGTAGAGGATGATGAAGGCCCGCGCCTTGTCGAGCACTCACAGGTGGCCACAGAGGAGGACTGGTCTGATGCGTGCCAATGGCTGGTAAGCGTTAGGCCAGAGCTCTGTGTAGAACAGTCGGCAAGCCAGCGGAACCAGCGCCCGTGGTTGGCTGGAAAGCCGGCAGTTACCGCTTTGCCATCTCCGCTGTTAGCAGAACATATAGTTGTTCTGTTCATGGCGGCAGAGACCTCCATTAAGCCAAATGGACGGCTTGCGAAGTCCCCCACTCTTATGCCACCTCTCTTTCTAGGTGGACCCGTGGGAGGTCGATTGGCCCTCCACAAGCAGGAGTGGGAGTGGTTAACCCAGGACCGCCTAGTCTTATGATGGCTTTCAGCCGGGTACCAGCCCGACTGTGTGATAGGCCCACCATCGTACCTGTCTGGTTCCGATCTGGACTCAAATTCCAAGAGATCCAGATCAACGGTTGTGTACAGAGGAAGAGATAAATTCCCTCATACAAAAAGGAGCAATTCAACCGGCACAAAATTGCCCGGGCTTCTATTCAACCATGTTTCTAGTGACAAAGAGCACTGGAGGGTGGAGAACAATTCTCAACCTCAAGCCATTGAAAAAGTTCATAGACACACACAGTTTCAAGATGGAAACAGTCAAGACGGTGTTGGCAGGTTGGAGAAGAGAGTGTGGATGGCATCAGTAGGTCTGAAGGATGCTTATTTCCACATTCCAAATGCGAAAAGTTTTCGTCGGTAGCTGAGATTCGCATTCCATGGCCGACTGGGAATTCTGGATCAGTCACAGAAACATATAAATCTACTGGAATTATGAGCAGTAGGTCTGGGCCTGGAACATTTCTCACCTGTCTACCTGCCCAGTAAGGGCACCTTTTTTTTTTAATCTGGGGTTATTGAGTGAAGGTAGATATTTAGGAAATATCATAAGAGTGTTAGGGAAGTAAGTATACATACTCTCTCGTGAAAAAAGAAATCCGTGATTTTGTTTAATTTGCAGAGAAAGAGAAGATAAATTTTGAAAATATCACTGGAATGACTGGTCATTCCAGTGGTAAATTAAAAAAAAAGATGACTTCTCTTGCCATGCAAATGACTCACTTGACAGTTTAAGGGTAGGATGGCTTAAGAGATTATGACAATTTTTTAGTCAAGAAGGGCTGACACTTTAAATTGAGCCATTTCCTATTTTTTTTCGTCAAGCTGGATCGCATCCCTGCATTTGCCGACTCGGTCATGCTTGGCACTGAGGAGGGGTGGTGTAGGGATGAGATGTGGGTGAGAACCTGTGTATATGGGGTACAGTAATGACTATGTCCTTTCTGTCTTACACATAATTAGTATTGATTACCTTGGAGTATGTTGTTGCATTTCTAATTGTTTAATATTTGTTAAGTCTGCAGGCATTGGAGGGGCCGCACATCTTGTAAACTTCCAAGGAAGTGACACGATAGCTGCGTTAACTACAGCACGTGACTATTATGCCTGTAAAATGGCAGGATTTTCCATTCCGGCTACTGAACATAGGTACTTTGTATATATGTACATGTACCCTGTGCTACAATACCATTGCAGTTATTACAGTGATATAAAAATGTGTTTCTGTTTTATACGTCGCAATAGTGGGATTCTATCTGTCACTCAAGTATCTCACGTCAAAATCAATAGAGGAATCCAATCTCCAAGTATATGACATCTTAATCAAATGCATCACAGGTGCATGTAGGCTGATGTCACAATTAAAATATGTCATGAATGGCGTATCTACATGTAAGTCTGTCAGGAATGCTTAATAGTCCCACATGTGTACGAATTGTAAAAGGTTAATAATTATTCTGTTGAATAGTTTGAACAGCACCAAGTCAAATTAGTTTCAAAATATTAGACAGCTTACCTGTATAGTTTTCTTGAAATTGAGATTCAGAGAGTTCAGGTTTCGATAGAACTCAACACGGACAAAGTGTGGGTGGAGCTTAGCTAGAGATGGGCGGTGTATAGCTAAAAGTGGATTCATCCATTACATCACTGATTTCACAATCACATTTATTTAGCCTCGTTTCGAAAATCGATTAGCCGGTCACGAAAGTGCATTGATGAATTTACAATATAATAAACATTCTGTTGAATGTTATGCCTGCGAGATGTTGCAGCCAACACCACCAGTGAAATTAGTTTCAAAATATTCTACAGCTTACCTGTATAGATGTGCGTGTAGTCAGCCAGACTATGCGAAACACCAAGTGCAACAGCCACCTGTCTCGGTGTTTGGGCAGTTTGGATCATTCCAACTGCTTGATTTGCCTCACAAGCTCGTAAATGTCTTCTTTGCGGCATTTTGTAAAGGTGGTCCACCGTGGTCAATGTACACGTTAACCAAGGCCTCAATCAGACTCAATCAGATGTCTTCATAAAAAAATCAGTCACACCTGTGATCTCTGAAAACACTCAATTTTAGCCACCCTTCACGTGTGCTGCACGCTTGCACGTGAAAAGTGAAATTGACAAGACACGACACCGTGCATCAATGACCAATAAAAGAAGTAAACAAAAGCTGTTTTCACTTGATCTGAGCCGTTTACCAGAATATACTCAAAATATAATCCATGATCCCTACCTTTTTTTGACCAGTATATATTAGTCAACAAATCTATGTCATATGAATATGGTTCGAATAAATAATTGTAAATATATACATTAAAATTTTATCATCCTGTTTCCTTTGTGTTTTACTCGTTTTGCGAGGTGCTCCAGTATATGGGAGGGATTTCCAAAATGAAATACAGTGAACTTGTCGGGAATCTCACTATTTAAGCAAATAGTAACTTGATAAAATATCTATCTTTTTATAGTTCCGTAGAAGCCAGAGGGTTAATACAGAGTGTTGCGCTTTAAACATTTGTTTGTAAATAAGAGTTTCGCATATTATTGTGGCTAAGGGAATTCCCAGAGGACGTGTGATCTTTCATAAAAGGGGGCTTTCGCATTTTAATTTTTGCAAACCACCAAAGCAGTGAGATCTGCTGAATAACGAGAATACAGGAAAAATATATGATCTACAACAAAGTATGGCACACTCGCAGACGCGTAAAAACATGCTCTGTATTCTAGACATTGTCAAACAGTAAAATACATGCAATAAAATCATGTTATTCTAACTCCAACTGGTCCTTTCAACACGCATCGCGTGACAAAATACGAGTTAACGACGTGACTCACCAAGTAGTTCGTAGCTGCTTCCTGATACTAACTACTTTAGAAAAACTTTCAACTGGGAACCGATTGATGAAAACTGTCAATAATTATCCGGACAAATACCAATGGCGGCACTTCATACACAATTCCCGGACAAAACATTAGAAATTTGCGATGCACTATAGTGTTGCCAGATTTTGTGCCAACTTTATGCATCCCAGGGCAGATTTTATGCATCTATACGTGCAAAGGGACACAAATGAGGAACACTGGATGACGTCCTAATCAATTATGTCATGAAGGGTGTAGCTATAAGTTCGTCACGAACACTTATTTGATGACGAACTAAGTGTCGTTGTGCGAATTGTATGTCTTTGCTATTTAATAAATGTGCTGATAAATACATGTATTTTGAAACTAATTTAACTGGGCCAACATCACCCAGTCAAATTAGTTTCAAAATATTCAACAGCTTACCTCTATAGTTTTTCTGGAAATTGAGTCTGGGAGTTCAGGGATCGATCTATCCCAACATGAAGAGTGTGGGTGGAGCGTAGCTAGAGATGGGCGGAGCATAGATAAAACTGGATTCGTCAATTCTCTTGACCATTAACCCATACCACGCTATTGTGTAAAATTGTTTAAATTTCAAATTAAATTAAAAAATGAACCGGTGTTAATTTTTTAAACAAATTTGGGGGAAGATGTTGCTGTCATAGAGAGCAACATCGTCCACCAAAATTGTTGAAAAATATACACCACTTACTTTGCTATGGACAGAGTTAAAGATAGAATATTGACATCAGAGTGGTGATGGTTAAAGGGCTAACGATCCGCCTCCTGTCATACATATCATGTATATTGATGGTTAATTTTCCTCTACACAGCACTGTAACAACATGGCAACCAGAAAAGGAGGCCGATGCTTTCAGAAACATGCTTGTACAGTTCCCGACCGGTGCCGTGGCGTGCGTCAGTGATAGTTTTAACATCTGGGATGCATGTGAAAAGATCTGGGGTGAGGAGTTAAAGGGCCTCGTTGAAAAGCGTGGGGAGAGTAACGGCGTTCTTGTGGTACGTCCGGATTCTGGTGACCCAGCGACAGTTGTGTTAAGGGTGAGTTTGTGAGCGGAGGTGCAGTATGTTCTAAGTGTAATTACAGATACCTTTTCTTTCTTGCATACACAAAAACAAATGTAATTTATGAATCCACTTTTGCAATATACGTACATTGAAGCTCGGAAATAACTTAAAATGTTTCCAAAACAAAATAAAGCGTACATGTATTGTTGAATATTTTGGGCTTCATTCATGTCATTTGTTTGGAAGCCATTGCTGAATAAGGCAGTCATCGCTTCCAATCAAATTAAGTCCGCAATATTCCGCAGAACATGTCTTACACCGTGCTCAAAATTGTACTAACTACCATGTTTGTGTTTTGGAATCATGTTGACTTATTTATGAACATTATTTTAAGTCACAGCCACTATGCATAAATCAATTTAACCCTGTTGACATGGTTGATAATGACTATTTGCAAACCAGGAGAAGAGTATTTTTGAAAATTTATGACTGGTAAGATTTGGCCAAATTCTCTATAACTGCTAAGATTTGGCCGAATTCTCTATAACGGTTAAACAAATCTGTAACAATGTTAAAATGTCTGTTAAAAATGTTTGAACAAAGTCCTTAAACATGTTAGAGTTTTCGCTACATTGTATCCTTACATGTAAGCATATAATCTCTGATCGTGCTATTATGGTCTATGTTCCAGATAAATTAGTTTCAGAATATTCAACAGAATGTTTATTAAATTGTAAATTCATCAAAGATATACAATTTGTGCACTTGATGAGAGACTTAAATTTTCCTGACAGCTTTACGATTGCTATTTCAACTGTGACCTTAGCCAGACGGCGACATTTACTAAGCATTCTGTTGAATATTTTGAAACTAATTTGACTGGGAGCTGGTCCTGCCATGTGCATCAACATCCCCCAGTCCAATTAGTTTGAAAATATCCACAGCTTACCTTTATACTACCTGTTATCTTGAAATTTAGATCCTGGGGATTCAGTGTTAAATTTTCAAATCAATTCCATCACTCATGAAAATGTGGTTAGAACTTGGCTAGAAATGGGCGTGGCATAGCTAGAAATGCCCCCCCCCCCCCTCTAATGATCCACAGTTGGTTAGCGTTTCAGAAATCTTTTGAAAAATTTAAATCTAAATTTATTTACTGAATGTGACGAGCAATGTTTTCTTTTATATTTATGCTTAAAACACTGTTCTTTCAGGTTTTGGATATCCTGGGTGACAAATTTGGTGTCACAAATAATTCAAAAGGTTACAAGATGCTCCCACCATACCTACGTATCTTACAGGGTGATGGAATAAACTCTGATTCAATTCTCGAGATTTTGGAGAGTATGAAGACGAACGGATGGAGCACTGATAATCTCGCATTTGGCTGTGGCGGAGGTTTGCTACAGAAGCTTGATCGCGATACAAAAAAATGTGCCTTTAAATGCAGCTATGCACTTGTTAATGGAAAAGAGGTTTGTAAAGTTCCTTGTACGTAAAATTTTGTGCATGTCCACGGGCAACTGGCATTGCAACTTCTGCTTGTCTTATTAACCCTTTCATGACGAAGTCATCCAAAAACAGCCTCTGCAATAGTCTTAAGGAATGCCCATTTCCAGATCGAGTGGACTTTTTTTTAAATTTACCACTGGAATGACTGGCTCGGTAACCGAGCTACAGTACAGATCATAGTTAGCTTTACTGTTTGACGAAGCAAAAACGAAACAAAAATGCGCCTTTTTCATGTCAAAACCTTGTGGCATTTCCAGGCGTGGCCAAACACCAAATGCATTTTATTTATTTTATTTATTTTATAGGCGCGTCTAACGGAAAGTCTACCCCGTCCTACAATATGTTAAGCGTATCATGAAATATTTTAAACCCGTCACAGAAAAAGCCAAACGCGCAATCAAATGTATTTAGTAACGCTACAAAGATTCTTACTACGCGTCATTAAACATAAAGTGGAATCGGTCTATAGTCTGTCAAGGACCCGTACATGTAAATTTAAATTGCAATTGGAGCCGTATATGTGTTAAGTACATGCATCGTAATCAATCGTAATTTTGTATAAAATAGACGTGTGTCAACTCCGCACCTGGGTATTCTTTACTGAGTATGAAGTGATGACTGTGCGTATATTTTAATACATTTTCAATCCACAAGTTCTTTTGAAATTTGGATGAATAAACCAAGATATTCTCTGAAATGGGTTTATTACAATATAGTCTAATTTGAGCCGACGTAATAGGCATAACTTTTTAGAACAATATATGCACCAATTGCGGCTAGTGTTATGCCAAATTTGTCTTATAACGGAAAGGGAAGCGATTTACAAAATCTGCAAACCTAACATCCGGTTGTTTTCGATTTCGCTATTTCATACATAATATGTAACCGAAAATCTCCGCTTTTACAGAGACATGCACATGCGTACATAGTTGTTTTACCCGTGCCTGGGGTGCGTTCAGGACCGCAAAAAATGTTTTCCGTTATTAACCGAACACTGTACCGCGTAGAACGCGAACGTTCGCCGAACATTCGCCTTCCTGAACTCACTCCAGGAGTATCCGAGTACATAACGTTATTACCCGTTTTCGGCAATGGGTATCACTGTCTGATTGGTCGAGAATACACGCATATTTAATCAGATCTAGCAAAGATGGCGTCAACTGTTTAGAAAATAACAATTCATCAATCTACGCACATTTCGTGTACGCCACAGACTAACAAGTAGACAGATAACACGGAATAACGAAACTGCCAATCAGAAAGTGTGATGCCTATATATTTGACCGCTTCGGCATCTTAAGTCGGCTTATTACTGACAGTGCTTGAAATTAGTTATCTCGAAAACTAAACAAAGACACGCGTCGATGATCGAGTTTATCGGATTGTTTATCTTCAACATTGTTTTTTCGCAACCAGGACGAAATGGATATTATATATATATATTTTGTGTCTGCGGCTCTCTTGCGACAATCAAAAACCTTCTCATTATCGGTGACATCACATTTACTGAAACAAGAATGATAATGCAGGTTACTAGGCCAATATTGGCCTAGTAACCTGCATTATCAGGGAAGTAGGCCCCAAATCTAAACCAATGAATTATCACATTTTACCCATTTGAACCTGAAATCCCAGAATTCCACTTTTACAGTCATTATATAAGTATGATGTTGAATATTTTGAAAGCAATTTGACTGGAAGCTGGCTTTCAGTCAAATTAGTTTCACCAGAATTTTGACACATTCGTAACAAATTTATTATTTTCTCTTGTCGTTTGAAATTGTTAATGCAATAGTAGAAGTACTGCCTTGTTGGAGGCGATATTCCCACCCTGTATTATATTCATGGAATCACAATGACGTCATCACAATCAAATTTCCCATAATACCCTGGGAGATACACCATTTTCAGAGGGGCTAATTTAACATTACGAGCAATGGGCCGTTAAACCTTAATTACATTTCTTTTAATATATTGCGAAATTCACTCATGATTTCATGTTTTCTGATACCTGACAGGGTTATTACAGATTCTCAGACACAGGATTTAATGGTTTGAACATCAAGGAAAATGTAAACAATGAGTTTGTATGGGCAGTCATCTTTAGCATGTAGTTTTCCCCAACTTTAATGGTGGCCGAATTCAAGATGCCCGGATATGCGAAACTATGAATAATGTGTTTGATTTCTGCGCTAAAGTCATAGGGCCTAACAGTACATGTATATAGTATATTACTGGCTATATATTGTGCCATATGTGTTAAACCAAATATCACCCATCGTGGCGTTGTAAACGTGGAATCAGACACTGATAGTAATGGTGAGACAGCTAATGTGTGGGACAGTGAATCTTCTGATGATGACATGTTTGACGATGAGGAAGCCACCACTACTGGAAAGACTTTAAGATGAACCTGGAGCTGGTACACTACAGATTGAGTGAACTTCTCCAATCAGTGACAAAGAGTTTGCCCTGAAGTTTGGGCTATTTTGGTGCATTCACCATGATCATTTGTGCCGTTTGAATTTAATTAACTGTTAAAGTTTGTTTATTGAATTAGCTCTAACTAACATGATTAGATATACCAATAACATACCAAGAGTTAGTAGTTAGTCACTGTTATAAGAATTGTAGCAATTGACCCTTTAACACTCCAGCTGGTGAAAACATGTTCTGTGGTGGCCTTGAGACATGTCCATATGCAGAACAAGAATAATTTTTTTACCGTGACTCAGTGAGTGGTCAAAACTGGCCTCTAAAATCAAATTGTCTTGAGAAATGACCATTTGCAGGCCAAGAGAAGACTATTTTAAGATTTTACCACTGGAATAACTGGCTTGATAACCAAGCTAGTCATTACAGTTCTAAATGTTAACAAATTGCCTTGGCTTGCAAATGGGCATTTATTAACCCTTTAATGGTCAAATCAGCCATAACCAGCCTCTGCAGTGTTCCCGAGAAATGTCCTTTTGCTGACTAAGAGAATACTATTTTTGAAAATTTATCACTGGAATGACTGGCTCCCAGAATACTCTTGATCAGCAAATTGACATTTTATGAGACAATTGGAATTTTCTTGACCAAATTTACCCATTAAATGGTTCAGCAGGAATTTACATTTTCTTGACAAATATTGGACAGTAAAGGGTTGTAAAGCTGGAGCTTTACTTACCTTTAACTACCTTGTTCTGCTGTTCACAGTGGGGAAAGATTCTCAATCCTTGTTCCACTGAAGATCAAAGAAATGATGAAAACACCATACAACCTTTACCTACATACAGTAAATAAGTCAAACCAGGTCATTTTGGATTTGATTAAATTGTTTATTCATTCACTTAAAAAAAGTTAATGTCATTGTTATTGAATGCTGCCATATTGATATAATGCAGTTTGCTCAAACAATCACCAACACAGACAGTAGCGTAAACCACCACTGATTACCAGCATGAGCAATATTTTATAGGACCAAGATTAAGTTTACTGTTGATTTTGAGATTTGTATTGTTATCGATGATAAATAACAATACAAGTCCAGTCTCTAGAACAAAAGTAAACTATCTTGGTCCTATATAATATTGCCCATGCTGGTGATCAGCGGTGTTTTATGGTTATGCTACTGTCTGTGTTGATGAATGACGTTGCTGGTCACAGGTCATATGTTACTGATAGTGGTCTTTCAAATTTTTGTCCTACTGTTCCAGATTTTGTACGTTTATTTTTGCAACATTTGTTTGTGGTCTGGCTGTGTTTCAACAGTAGCTGAAATAGAAAGTGAAACAAATATGATTACACAGGGAGTTATAAGCATTACATAATGGACATTTCCATTTTATCCATCAATCATGATGTCATAATCAACTACATGATGCATAAGGATGACAACATAATCAATGACATAATGAATGACGTAGATAAGTTCGTCAATCTTCACAGACACTTAATTAATGACAGACTATATGTATTCTATTTAACCCTTTAATGGACAAATTTGGTGAAGAAAATTTTTATATCCACTTATTGAATGTCCAATTAGAGGCCAAGAGAATGCAATTTTTGAAAATTTATGACAAATTACTGGCTCGGTCATTGAGCCAGTCATTTGTGGTGAATTTTCAAAAATTCTATTCTCTTGACCTGTAAATGGACATTCCACAAGGCCATAACAGAGGCCAGTTTTGGTCGGCATGACCATTAAAGGGTTAATAAAAATGATGCTGAATATTTTAAAACTAATTTGACTGGGAGTTGTTGCTGTCATATCAACAGCCTACATGTATAGTTTTCAGGAATTTGAGATTCAGAGAGTACAGAGATCGATCACAATGCAGGTAAAGCTTGGGTGGAGCTTAGCTAGAGATGGGCGGGGCATAGCTAAAACTGGATTCCTCCATTGGGCAAAACTATAAGTAAGACTGAGCGGTGGTAGTGAACTCCTGGCCTAGCACTGTAATAGTAGCATGACAAAATAGCAATCTATCTATGTTGGTACAAGTACATTATGTAATAAATTATTAAAAAGTGTACCAACACAAATACTGATAGAATGCTACATGTATTTTGACATGATACTGGTGCACTGCCCGGTCAAGTGTTTACTACCACCACTCAGTCTCACGCCAAAATAATAAATTAGCTACTATAATCTCACTCTGTCTGAGTACAGCATACATTGCTCATAGTGATATTCACTATACCACCACGTACCTCACCGATAATATTTGTTAGAATAAACCAGCACGATTATAATCATACCAGTTTATTCATTCATTTTGTTGGGTGACATGCATGGTGGTACAGTGGTACCTGATAAGCATGCTGGATTATTCATTAATTTTTCTGGGTGGCATGCATGGTGGTTACAACTCAGGTGATGTGAAGTTTGAAAGAAAAAAATTCTATGGAAACTAGTAAAAAAATATTTAAATTTCATAGACAACAAAACATCCCTTAAGCCTATCTATACCTGGAAATGCCTCAGCTGCTCTTGGAGAGCAACTAGATTTCAAAGTTTTCCGGTGGAGAGTTGGTGTTTCCAGGTGAGTGACCGCTGAGGACTGAATCGCGCATGTCAGGAGAGTGAAAGACTGATTCAAGTCAGACCACCAATGACCGATAGGAAAATATCTATTTGCAGAACAAGAGAAGACTATTTTTGAAAATTTATGACGAATGACTGGCTCGGTTATCGAGACAGTCATTCCAGTGATAAATTTTTTTAAATAGCCTTTTCTTGGTCTGAAAATAAATATTTCTCAACACCACTGCAGAAACCGGTTTTGGATGATATGAGCTTAGTGGGGTGAACTGTCCCACTTCCTCAAGAAATCATGGGTCATTTTGACAAATGTTGGATCAAGTACATACACATGTACATGTACATGGAAGATATCTATGTCCTAAAATCCATTAGGCCAATGAACCATGTGTGAAGGTAATGATTGGATGGTATGAATTTTAGAGCACTAAATGGTGCAAGGGCCCTGCCTCCGCAAAACCCTGCATGAGTGTTAAAGTGTTATGTATATGATGTCATAATGAATTACATCATATGTAGGCTAATGTAGCTAAATCTTTTGAACTTTTAAGAGTCAGTTGTACGAATTGTATGTCTTTACTATTTAGTAAACATTCTGTTGAATATTTAACAACGGACCCCAGTCAAATTACTTGAAATTGGTTTCAATATATTCAACAGGTTAGCTGTATCTATAGTTACCATGAAATTTGAAATTCAGGATTCAAAGTACATACTGATCCCAACACACAGTCGCACGGGGCATAGCTAAAAGTTGATCCATCCATTAGAAAATCTAAATTTCTGTTTTATCCTCATGCCAATTCCAGCTTTTGCTATATTTAACCCTTTCACCGACAGGTCCTGAAAACAATGTGGCATGTTAAATGATGGTGGTAGCCTAATTTCTCAATCCGAAAGAAAATTTAATTTTAGTATGATGACGTTGAATTAATTACCTACCTACCTTTAAAATCTCCTCGAGTCCTTTCTTTATCTCCATGTTTTGAAAAAATTAGGATACATTTGTAGCCATTCCAGTGGTAAATTTTCGAAAATAGTCTTCACTTGGCTTGCAAATAGACATTCACAACCTGTTCAAAAAGCAATTATTTTGATGTTTTGACAAAATTTAGTCATTAAAGGGTTAACCATTTAACCCCTACCGACCAGGAAAGACAAATTCCTTATGATATAATTGATGTTCTTTTGCATATTTTGAAGTCAAATATAAGCAGTTGTTATTGCCCATCTCAGTATATCAATTGTAGAGCTGTTCAGGTACATGTAAGCTGTTGAATATTTATGAACTAATTTGACTGGAAGCTGTTGCTGCCTGAGCAACAGCTTTCAGTCAAATTAGTTTATGATGTCATACTTAACTATACACCTGTGCAAAAGTTAAGCACCAGCAAAAACAATAGAACGTAGAAACATGATGGTACAACTAGGCTGCCATACTTTTTGTCCCCGCGTTAGCTGACATAATTCCAAGTACGAAATGCACATGCATGCATGACTTCACGCCGCTTGATGTCCGTGCGTGGCGGGAAACAGCACACGTGTTCAGTTATGTAAAAGTCCAGTTTGAGGTGTAGAACATTACATACAGATTTAGGCGACAAGATTAGGAATTTTGTGTTCATGACCGTGGTTTATTTGTACAGAGAGAATTAGCTCTTGATTGTGAACCGCTATGGCAAGACGAAGGTTAAGAGATCGTGTGAAATGGCAAATCATAGGCATGCATACCACTGGTATGTCATGCAGAGAGATTGGCAGACAGGTGAACATTAACCATACTGTAATCAGTCGTTTGATTGCAAAACATTGGCAAACTAACGAGGTGAAGGACAGGCCTAGATCTGGAAGACCAAAGAAGACTACTGCCCGTGATGATCGAGCCCTAGTACGCCTTGTTAGGAGATCTCCATTCACCAACAGCAGAGTGCTCAGCCAGCAATGGGAAACGCGCAATAGAGTGTCAATGTCTACCGTCAAAAGGAGACTGTATGCTGCTGGCATGAAAGCTAGGAGACCTGTCAGACGTCCTCTCCTCACTGCACACCACAAAGAGGAGCGTCTGAGGTGGTGCAACGAAAGAAGACACTGGAACATGAGATCCTGGAGACGGGTACACTGGTCCGATGAAAGTCGGTTCCTGCTTCATGCCACAGATGGTCAAACTCGTGTATGGAGGTCCAGACGCACGGCGTACGACCAACGTAACATCATGGAAGAAGTTCCATTTGGTTGAGGTTCCGTTATGATATGGGGGTGCATCTCATTTGATTGTAAGCTGGATCTGTTGCCTGTACCTGGAACACTAAATGGACAAAGATATCAAGATTCCATACTGGATAGAGTTGTGGTCCCTCATTTTGTAAATCATGCACCTGGAACCCACCCTATATTCATGGATGACAACGCCCGACCACATCGTGCTAGAGCTGTGCATGAATACCTCCGCCAGAATGCCATCGAAACCCTACCATGGCCAGCAAGGAGCCCTGACATGAACCCTATTGAGCATATCTGGGACATTCTGGGAAACATGGTGAGAAGGAGGGATCCTCCTGTGCAGAACCTACAGGAATTAACAGACGCACTCCATCTTGAATGGCAACGAATACCACAATGGCGTATCAGTCGGTTGGTGACCAGCATGAGACGTCGTGTCCAGGCCGTCATCCAGGCACAAGGTGGATATACCCGGTATTAATAATGACAGTCTCAAACTCGTGCACAGATGTTAAACTTCGTTTTCAGACACCATTAATGACAATCTAGCCACGTGTGTCAACTGTAGGGCAGTAGTTGTCAGTTGTGTCAACGTAACCATATTCAGGCCTCGTTTTCAAGTTCAAGCAAAAACATAGTGTTTCCCCACCATCATAATCAGCATTCCTCTAGTTGCATTATTACCTCTTGCACTAAGATGGATGGGTACATAAATGTTTATGCTATTGCTTTCTTCATAGCACATGAATATACCCTCGCATGTGCGTAAAAATAGGGTGGTGCTTAACTTTTGCACAGGTGTATATGTAATGTGTAGAATGATGTCATAATCAATAACAGCATGAATGACTCGATTGAGTCCATCTTAAACGCTTCATAGTCTGACATGTGGTGCGAAATGTATCGCTTTATGTATGTATGATTAGTGTATTCTGCGGCTGTAGTAGTAGAAACATCCTACAGCTGCAATCAGTCCATCTTCACTTTTTCCCACTGTGTCTTGTCCTCAGCCAAAATCCTTAGCTTCCTCAGGTCCATTCTTGACTTGAGTGTACCTAATCCTGCTTTCTTGAGGTCACCTCGTAGCATGCTTTACTGTTTAATAAAAATTCTGTCAAATATTTTGAAACTAATTTAACTGTATAGTTTTCTGGAAGTTGATAGTCATGGAGTTCAGGGATCGATCGATCCAAGCATGAGTCAGGTGTGGGTATAACTTAGTTAGAGATGGGTGGGACATAGCTAAAACTGGAAAGGTCCATTCGCGTATGATCGAGGGATCAATTTCAATCTATGCCCCGCACATGTCTAGCTATGCCCCACACATTTCTAACTATGCCCCGCACATTTCTAGCTATGCCCAGCACATTTCTAGCTATGCCCCACACATTTCTAGCTATGCCCCGCACATTTCTAGCTTAACTCTGCCCACGTTATACATGTGTTGCAATCGATTTATATGTTTTAACACCTATATTTCCAGAACCCCAACTTTAAGGTAATTATAGAGATAAGCTATTAAATGTTTTGAAACTACTTTGTTGCTGTGGCAGCAACGGATCCCAGTCAAATTAATTTTAAAATATTCAATAGAATACTTATGCAAATTTTAAATTTAACAAAGATGTACAATTTCATGACATGACTTTATGATATTCATAATGGAGCTATATATGTTATTTTGATTGTGACATTACGTAACATTTGACGTATTTGATTGTGACATTACGTAACATTTGACGTATTTGATTATGACATCAGATACTTGAGTGACAGATCATATCCTTCCATTCTTACTCTATGGATATATTTTTCAGGTGAATGTCTTTAAACAACCAATCACAGATCCGGGGAAGACGAGTAAGAAAGGGCGTTTGACACTCGAGTTACGAGATGGACAGTATATTACTGTTGAAGAAGGTCATGGCGACCCCAAAAAGGTATGCGAAATGCATTTGCATTATACAGGGTCATCATATCCACCATGTCCATAGGATTTATGCAGCCAATTGCTTCAGGTTCCTGAGATCAGCGAGCCCCATAAAGCTAGTAAAAAAAATTAAATGTAGACAAAAATTAGATTTAATGAAAGCTAATGCTCCAGCCTGTCTATAGCTAGATAGCGCACATTTTTTGTACAAAATGTTAATTTGTCTGGAAGGAATGAATAAAATAGCGTTCAGTCAAATGGTTTTCAAAATATTCAGTAAGCTTCATACTTAACTGTGGTAACCATGCTTAAAACATTATGCTTAAATCCTTAAGGACATCCCACACTGGCACTGCACATAAGCAGCAGCGTATCGCCTGTAAAAAATGCTCTGGAGTGAATTACTCTTTGTAGATTTTGTATGCGAATTAATCTGTGATGCGCACTAGATATTTTCAGAGCTCTGCACTTATTTGTCTCAGTCATGTCAGTGATTCGACATGCAGTATCGTCTCTGTTAGTTGCACTCTGGATGGGATTTTGGTTGATTTGATGGCTGTTTTGTTGTATTGGCTCCATTTTGTACCTACCACATTGTATGGTATTATTGGCCAAATGTTATGCAAGAATCTAGTCATCTCCATCTCTATGAGGCGCACACAGGCGATCCAGCTGAGGCATATAGAAAATCTCTACAATCAGTCGACAAATATATGGTTTAAACCTTAAGGGAAAAATAATTCTTAATCACGGTGATTTCTATCCATTTTTACCCTCACCAGACATTCAATATTACTGCAATAGTCAGCTGTTTTAGATAGAAACATAAATAGCTTGGGAAATAAATTCATTCAACATTGTCACTCAGAGTGCAGGAGGGACGATTCTAACACCATGTCATTTTCAAATTTTTGAATTGGGCTAATGTACATGTAGATAATACACCTTTCCAATGTACATACATCATAGCTTAATTGTCCGGCAATACCTTATGTTGGACTAATCAGATTTGGAACAAATTCTGAATACATGTATATGTCAAATTTATGTCTCGTTAGTTTCATATCAATATTTGCTGTCGTTATCACCTCTGAAAAGTACAATCTTCATTAATTTGGTTATTTCGTTCTTATTATTATGGCGAGTGAAACATCATTCCTTGATATTTAATGGTCATACTGGCCAAAATGGCCTCTGCTATTGTCTTGTAGAATGTCCATTTACAGGCCAAGAGAGTACAGTTTTTGAAAATTTACCACTGAAATGACTGGCTCGATGACGGAGCCAGTCATTCCGGTGATAAGATTTCAAAACTTGTATTCTCTTGGCCTGTACATTCAATAAGAAAGTCATAATTTTCTTCATAAAATTTCACCATTAAAGTGTTAAAATCAGTTAACCTCTATGTAATTTAATAGTGGCCTCCATTAACTATCATTTATAATGTTCATGTATCTGCTTTCAGATTTAACACGGGGTTAGATTTTAAGTATATTTTCTACTAACCCAGATGGGATAGTGCATCATTGATTCTACCAGTGATTCTCATAAGGGTCCTTTTGAGGTTATATAACCCCCAAATTTTGCCTGGACCCCCAAAAGTAATGGTAGTGGGTCCCATGGGACCCATGAAAATCTTGTATAATTGTTAAATACTAAGTAGTTTTATAGGCTTTTGCATAAAAATACCTACAAAATCTAGCATGGGACATACATAATTCATAGTTGTCCAGAGTCCATGGTTCCATCTAATTTTAGCATGGATGAGATAATACTGCTTGGGAACTCCAAATTTGAGGTTTGGGACCCCAAGATTTCAGCTGGGGACACCCAGATTTCAGGGTGTGGGGTCCCTGGGACATCCAAAATTTAGATGCCATGAGAAACTCTGGATTCTGCTATCATGGACCAAATTTCACTAACCTGATGTTTAGAAGCTAAAACCTGATCACTTCTTTGATCCATTCATTGATGGATCCTTATAAAACTCAACTCCAAAGCAACCATACAGGAAAGCTGTTAAATATTTTGAAAATAATTTGACTGGAAGACCTTGCTGCCTAAGGCAGCAACGGCCTCCAGACAAATTATTTTCAGAATATTCAATAAAGCATTGAAGGTAACAGAAAATATGTTCTTATGTAAATTTCTGTTGGGTTACTGAACATAATGTCATTATAACAGTGTTTTTTGGATTTCCTCTTTTGAGAGCATTGCTAACCCATATGGATGCAGGTGTAGTTGTAGTAACCAGTAGAAAATTCTACTGTCCTCGGGTTAACGGGTTAGTTTTAAAATCGAGCCCTGTAACATTTTACATGTTAATTTCTTACAGGATGTGCTGCTAAATGTGTTTGAGAACGGAAAACTACTGAAAGATTATACCTTTGACGAGGTTCGACATAACGCTGAGAAAGGATTACTATCGCAAAATGGCATTTAGCAATTCTCTCGCTATCTGGTTTGCATTCATGACCAATTTCGTCGTAATATAGTTCTATTTCTCAAGAAGCTTAATCTCATCTAGCATTTCCCAAGACGCTATATATTGCTATGCAAACTATAAATTGTATAGCTATCGCCAAAAATGTCTAGCAATCAACTCTTTCACCGATAAATTCCTTGTATCTCAATCTCAGAGCAAACAAATAGGAAAGATGTTGACTGTTTTGAAATTAATATGACCGGAAGCCATTGCTGCCTTAGGCAGCAATGGCTTCCAGTCATATTAATTTCAAAATATTCAACAAAATATGGTATACATTTTAAAGAATGTACCTTTTCAGGGATTTGTTGTTAAAAAGGTTACTGATAGAATTTTGAAAGTCAATGATAAATTTTGCATAGCAGATACAGCTATGCTTGTTGCAGAATGTATAGCAACTGCTTAAATATGTGTAGCAAATTGAGATGCAATACCAGATATATTATGCACTGTTGAAATCTCTTAGAAAACTATTCTAGTTAGTGTGGGTTGGGGAGAGGGGTCGGGAGGGGGAATGCAAGATGTCTCCCTAACCGAGCCAGTCATTCCGGTTGTAAAATACTGTTCTCTTCATATGCAAATTGACATTTTGTATGGGAAAATTAAACATTTTAAAGTAAATTTGAGGGTTAAAGGGTTAATGGGACACTCGAAGTGTCGTGTGTATTAAAATCATGAGGGTCTAACCATTTAGTGGTCAAGAATGGTCAACAAAATATAAATTTTTGCTCAGTGAATGTCCATTTACAGGCTAAAAGATGACTATGTTTGAAAATTTATCACTAGAATTACTGGCTCGGTTACCAAGCCAGTCATTACAGTGGGTTTCTTTTTCAAAAATAGTCTTATGGCCTGCAAATGGACACTTCTCAAGACCACCGTATAGGCGGATTTTGGGCCCACTTCTATCATATGTTTAATTTCTCCTGTCTTCTAAAGATGCTGGTGTGAACACCTTAACTCTCAGTAAAAGCGTAAGTACTTTAACTCAGATAAATTGTACCATGTTTCTCTTCATTCTTCAATCAAACTCTTGGTATAGGGAGAAAATGTCACGTAATCTCATTACGTAATCAGTAATCTGTCAAAAGTGTCGCTGTAATCTGACACTACAGTATGTAGTCAGAGTATACGTCTGAATTTTTATTGATTGTTTTAGTATGTATCCAGCTATATATATATCAATGGAGGAATCCAGTTTATCAATCAATCATATGATTTCATAATCAACATCACATGCAGACTGATGTCGTAATCAATTACGTCATGAATGACACGATTTAGTCTATCTTAAACGGTTTATAGTCCGTCAAGTTTTATGAATTGTATGTCTAATATTTAATAAACATTCTGCTGAATATTTTGAAACTATTTGGACTGGACACTTGCTGCCTATTCTATTGATGCCATAGGCAGCAACAACACCCACTCAAATTATTTCAAAATATTCAATAGCTTACCTCTATAGTTTACTGGAAATTGCGATTCAGGAGTGCAGTGATCAATCGAGCCCAACTCAGGCAAAGCAGGGTGGAGCTTAGCTAGAGATGGGCGGTGCATAGCTGAAACTGGATTCCTCCATTGTCTACAATAGTTATAGTGCATGTGTAAATCTAGTTGTTATGTCTTAGGTAATAAGCCATTATCATGCCTGCTGGATCTTGGTCGGTTCTACAGACATGACAGATACTCAGCAGAGAGAGTCTGTTAGCATACAGTGCATCACAAGCTCTGATTGCCTGAATCTATTTATGTCACCCCAAATTCTGTGCCATAACAATATGATGTACAAGTAACACATTAATATTAGAATATGATGTCAGATTAAAATTCCACACATTTCGAAAAAATGTCCTGATATTGTAATCCGCACTGTCCCTCTGTCTGTTCACCCATCCACTCCATGGTGTGTGGGTGGGGGGATGGGTAGGGGGAGGGAGTGTATGCGTTATGATCAAAATCGGAATGTCAAATGTCGTACAAATTGCATCTGTCACTCTGTGGAATTCCACCAAATGTATTATGGGAGTTGTGAGACAACATTTATATTTGCTGCTGCCTTTGTTAGTAATAATTTAGTATCATGTGATGTCACACATAAATAGAGTCATGTGATTAGAAGCGGTGACTGCATTCCGGCTTGGAGAAGGCTGCTAAGCAGACTGGTTCCCAGTAGTCTGTGTACCAGGTACTAGTCTGATTGGATCCCAGTCCTCTCATGTACTCAGTTCTTATGTGCTATTGCATTATATACATGTACACTAAAACAATGGGGAATCACACATGCACTCACGCATGTTTGCATGCACACGCGCACACACTCTGACATATTTTTTTCTTACCTGCGAAGAAGTGAGCCATAGGTACAATGTATCACTTTTCTGACAATGGGTGTCGACGTTAACTTTTGCGTTTAGCAAATCGCTTTGCTTTATATGTCAGGATTGTTAACCATATTGGAATTACGGTAAGCTTTGATTCATGGTTGGCTTTGCTGTTAGAAATCTGCATGGTGACGTTGATGTTAGAAGCTCAAGGTCACCTAGCTCTGTTGTGTATCCGAAATGAGGACGACAGGCAAGGCATTTAATTCCGGATGATTCTTAATGAAAATTGATTACTGATATTATGGCTAGCTTCTTAACCATTTAATGGCCAAGATATGTCATGAAAATTGAACTCTGCTTGTTAATGTAGGAATTAGGCTTGCACGGTTATGTGATTAAATCGAACATCACGATTATTTTTTAAATCATGAATTTATATGATTAAAAATTAAATCGTGAATAATTCTACAGCATAAAATATTTCAAAACCTACCTTTTAATTACTCTTTAATGCAAAATGTGCATTTTGCTCAGCGAATGCATGTCCAGTTGCACGCCAAGAGAAGACAATCTTTGAAAATGTATCACTGGAATTACTGGCTCGAGAATCGAGCCAGGCATTCCAATGACACATTTTCATAAATAGTGTTCTTTTTGGCCTGAAAATTGACCTTTCTCAACACCATTGCAGCTTTCATCATTCATCATTGATAAGCTTTTTTGCTGTTATACCTGGGTAATTTGTACTCGAGCTGATTAATCGAGTAATCACGATTATTAAATAATTGATCGTGATTACTGAAAGCAATAATCGCGCAAGCCTAGTAGGAGTCCAGTTTTAGCTAAGCTCCACCCACACTTTGCCCGTGTTAAGATCGATCGATCACTGCACTGTCCGAATCACAAATTTCAAGGAAACTATACTGGTAGGCTGTTGAATATTTTGAAATTAATTTGACTTTTGCTGCCTGCAGCAATAACAAGTCAAATTAGCTTCAAAATGTTCAACAGCTTGTTTATTAAATAGTACAGACATACATTTCGTTCAACCTGATGGACTAATAAGCGTTCATGTCACGCCAGCCTTCATGTCACGTAGGTGATTATGACATCATATGATTGACTGAGAAACTGGATTCATGAATTCTTCCTTTGTTGACCAAGGAATAATTTGGAAAATTTACCAGTGAAACGACTGGCTCGTTTATCGAGCCAGTTATTCCAGTGGTAAAATTGAAAGGAAGTCTCCAGAACATATTTCAAGACAACTGCAAAGGTCATTTTTGACAATTAAACATTTAAAAGCCAAGTCCAATGACTGATCAATGTCCAATGACTGATAATTTGTTTTGTCCAATGACTGATCAATGTCCAATGACTGATAATTTATTTTGTCCTCGCGTATATCTGTAGCTGCCTATTGCCTGTGATTGTACTTAATAAATACTTGACTGATTATTATTAAAGCATTTATAGGTTATTGAATCTAATTCAAAATGTATGTAAAATATATAGAGATCATATATATATATATATATATATTATATATAGTATAAATGTATTTAAGTTATATTTATTTTTTTGAAATCTTCATTCTTGACATTTACTGTAGATCCCGTAATCATAAAATGGTCACAATGGATCTTTTCAGTTTTAGCCATGCCGCACCCATTTCTATCTAAGCTCCGCCAACACCTCGCTCATGTTGGGATCGATCGATCTCTGAACTCTCTTTCTACTTCGAATAATACTTACCAGATGTACTATTATGATAATGTCTATTATCTAGTCTAGCTCAAAATAAACAATTAAAAACTCTGCACTCTCCTGGTCCTGCCTATACTGTGTCCGGGAATTGCCATAGCCGCAGGTACCGAGTCAATTCCCAATCACAGTCAGATTCGTCTATTTTGCTCTCCATGCTAGTCGTGTTTTTCTTAGCTCATTAAAATTCGCAATTTCAATGGAGTTAGCGGCTTTCTGGTCTATTCATTGCTGGCAGGATGGAAGAGAAAGGAAAATCATCTCGGGGGCAGGTTGTATCAATCTAGAATTTATACATTCGTGCCATAATGAATGATTGAAATTTTCTTAAATTGGCACATTGTTTTAAAATGGTAGCCATTGTTGGAGTCATTCCGGTACCCGTAACTGTTTAAGCATTATGCGGGTACTCGGTTAATTACTCTTGCGACTCGGTTCCTTCCAAGATGGGTGCGCACTTAGCCAAGATGGCGGCGCCCATGAGTTATGTTTGCCTTCGGCTTGGGGTATCTATGGACTCTAATTGTGCCGATATTTAGTCTTCACTTCATTGATGAAGGTGTTTGTAGTGATCTGTACATTTTTCTTGGTTATTTTAACGGTTAGTCAATTACCAAGCCGTGTTTAATTTTCACTCTAAAAATTTTCAAATATCTCCTGCCTTAAGTCTTGATTATAATTAATTTAAGAGAAAGTTAATGTTTCTAAGTAATTCTAAGATTACAATCAAGTCATTGTGCGTCTGCTCGTCATCCGTGTCATGTGCAGCATTTGAATTCTTGCTTTGTGTTCGCAGAGGGCTAAAGGCCTGGATACCTTGTGTACCAAATGCAATCGGTTCATGAAACAGAGATTTGCTGGTCACCACTGTGTAGCTTGCGCGAAGTCCAAGGTGGGAAGGCCGTGCGATGTTTGTGTGAAGTGGTCGTCGGAGTTAGTGGCAGAGTTCAACCGTGATCGGCGTGCACGACTGGACGGAATCACGAGGGACAAGGCGGCCAAGGCAGATCAGGGGTCAACAGAGGCTTGGAGGAGCACCTGAATGAAAGGATGGACTCGGCTTTGGGTGTATGGGCGGCCCAGTTTAAAGCCATGTTTGAGTCCCTGCAATCCACGATCCCGTCGATGCAGCCTGGTGCAGGACTACCTTTCGGTGGTCCGGTCAGTGCTGCGGAGGGTGTTACACCTGTACCTCCTGTTGCATTGGCTCAAGAGCCGACGGCAGAGGAGGAGGAGCTTTTGCTCATGGAGGATTCCGGCATGCCGGATATTTCTGCGATGGCTGTACCCGGTACGTCCCAAGGTTCTCCTTCGGGTTATGTACGGCTTTGCCAGCCAGGTGGTGATGTTGACGTTCCGTCGGGCATCTTCCATCCGGATTTTGTTCAGCCCATGCTGCCGTTGGAGTCGTGTTTGATGGCTTCGGACGGCATCCTGGCACCCGTGGCTACGGGCTCTATCGGGTTTCCATTGGCCACCGTAAGTAAAGCGGCTGTGATCCTGGCTCCCGTGCTGGAGCCGATGGATCTCAGTGAGTCCGTATCCGACGAGTCGTTGGATACTGGAGCCGCGAGTGCACGGTCGGCGGGCAGCATGGATCGTTGGTGTCTGTCTCGTCCAAGGGCGAGAAAGAAGATGAAAACGGCAGTCCCTTGTTGGATAAGTCGTCATTTTCCACCGAGGCTGAATTGGTGCAGGTCCTTGAATGGATGTCCGGCCGTCTAGGGTTGGCATCGGATCAGGGATCTCAGCGCGATCCGGCAAGGGAGCAGATGTCAGAGCGAGTGGCTAGCGCTCTGTCCAGTGGCTCTTCGGCCATGCCTGCTCTGCCTTTGAATACGTTGACCTCTGACATGTTGGAGGTGGCGGCGTATAGTATGGTCCAGCCAGACTTTACGCTTCCAAAGGCCCCGAAAGGGATAGGAGTAGGGTCTGTTTTCCGGGGCTTGCATATCATCAGTATGCCTGAGTCCCACGGCTTTCCGTCAGGGAGAGAGAGGCGCTGAATAGGCCGTTAGCTGGCAAGGCTAAGGGGCGTTCTCGTCCGTTAGTTTCCCAGACTAATAAAGAGCCTTTCAATGAGTTGACCCTCATTGAGGATGCGGCGAGGGCTGCCATGGCGGCGCTTTCGCATGGCTGTACCGTCCTGCAGGGTATGCTGACCTGCGCGGCTGAAGGTGGGGTAGTGCCAGAGGCTGCTCCCGGAATTATCTGGGACACCATGCGCCTATCTCAGGATTGCCTGGCCAGGGTGATCATGAGATCATTGGCTGAGCGACGGAGAATGGTTCTCGATTTTGTAGAACCAGGACCTGAGATGAGGGCTGCGTTATCTTCCACGCCCTTCATTGGTCCAGACGTGTTCGGCGGCTCGGCACGGCAAGCCTTATCCAATGCCGAGCAAGAAGTAGTCGGCAAGTCATGGAAGTCGACAAAGGACTCAGCCACTACAGTCCTACAAGCAGCACCGACAGGAGCAGCAGAGGCAGCGCCAAAGATCGCCGTTCCGCCCTTCTGGCCGTGATACCCATCGGGCATCCAGCTCACAAGGTCCTGGTCATTCTTCCTCATACAAGTCCTCTAGTAAGAGGCCGTATGAGGAGGATAGGAATGGGGCGGTTCGGGTCGCGGTGGCTACCGTAAGGATAGCCGTGGTGGCGGTTCCAGACCGTCATTTACCAAGAAACCACGGGGTGGCCATGGGGGATGGTCCTGACGGGTTTCCGGCGGGATCCGCTCCGGTAACACCAGGAACGAGGGGAGTCGAGGATCTTCACCTTGGCGAATTAACGTCGTCTCGTGCAATATCGATCGCGAATTGTGTGCAGATTCCTTCCGTCGGAGGCAGACTTCAACTGTTCTCAAACCAGTGGGAACAGGTCATGCAAGATTGTTTGGTCTGTCAATGGTTAAGAAACGGTTACGAACCGGACTGGCTCATCCATCAATCGTTAGTTCCGTTAACATCGACTCCAGTATGGACTCCCGTTCCAAGGGAATCCGATCATCTAGAGGCTTTTTGCTCAGAAATTGAAAGTCTACAGCAGAAGAATGCGATTCACTTAGTCCGCATTCAGTCATCCCCAGGCTTCTATTCGATGATGTTCCTCGTTCCGAAACGCACCAGAGGGTGGAGACCGATTCTCAATCTCAAACCGTTAAACAAGTTTATTCTGTCACCAAAGTTTCAGATGGAGACTGTAGCAGCAGTGATGTCAGGTTTGAGGAAAGGCATGTGGGCAGTGTCGATAGATCTGAAGGATGCATATTTTCATATTCCAATGTCAATTCCTTTTCAGAAATACCTTCGCTTTGCGTTCCAAAAACAATGTTTGGGAATTCAATGCGCTTCCATTCGGCTTGACCACAGCTCCGAGGGTCTTCACCAAAGTGGTCCTCGCCATGACTTCTTATCTTCGCAGGAGAAACATAGCTGTTCATACTTACATAGACGACTGGCTGCTGAAGGCGGGGAATCAAGTCAATCTGCACAACAATCTTCAGGTAGTCCAAGCTTTACTAAAGATGATTTGGAACCTTCTGCTGTGGTGCCAAGAGAGGAATATTATTCTTTGGGCAGCACACATTCCAGGAAGACTGAACATCTTAGCAGATGCGCTCAGTCGAAGGATGGTTTGTCGTCCGACGGAATGGCAGCTCAACCAATCGGTAGCGGAGGTTCTATTCAAACATTGGGGCAAACCAAATGTGGATCTATTTACGATGAAACAAAACGCAAAGCTGTTCACATACGTACCACCGATCCTGGACCCGCTAGCCTTGGCAGTAGACGCACTGGCGATAAGTTGGAAAGGAATGTACGCGTATTCGTAGCCTCCAATGATTCTGATCCCGAAAGTTCTGGCAAAGATAAGAGAGGGAGTATGCCAAGTACTACTGATCGCCCCTCATTAGCCAGGTCGATCATGGTTTACGGATCTGCTGGACCTTTTGGTCTGCAATCCAATCCCTCTTCCAGACCGAAGGGATCTAATCACTCAGAACAAGGGTCTGTGTCTTCACGACAGACCGGAAATGTTCAAATTGACTGCATGGATGTTGTTAAGCAGCATGCAATTGAGGGTGGCTTTTCTGAGCCAGCAGCGAAGTTTGTCGCTTCAGCCAGAAGAGGGTCAACCACCAAAACACATAATTATAGAATCAACAAATTTGCAGAATGGTGCCAGGGAAGAGATATTAATCCCTTATCTGCATCTGTTCAACACGTAGCAGATTTTATCTGTCATTTACACGAAGTTGAAAAACTTGTACCTTCAACCCTAGCAGCATATAAGTCTGCATTAGCTTCAGTCGTTCCCAGTCTGGCCATTGAAGGAGTGGAGAATGACACTTTGAATGAAGTTATTAAAGGAATGAGCAATCTGCGACCTAGACAGCCAATTCCTATCTCAGCTTGGACTCTATCTCTTGTTCTACAGGTTTTAGGGCATGCTCCCTTTGAACCGATTAGATCTATAGATATTAAACTGTTAACTATTAAATCAGTTTTCTTGGTTGCAGCAGCGTCGGCGAGAAGGAGAAGCGAGATTCATGTGCTATCTGCCGAACAAGACCGTTTTGGCGTCACGGGTGAAGGTTTAAGACTACTTCCACGTCTTTGTTTCCTGGCAAAGAATCAGTCACTTAAATATCCAGGTCAACCGATCAATTTGCCAAGTTTAGTTAGACATGACCCAAACTCTTCTGCTTGGTGTCCCGTCAGATGTCTGAAAATGTATAAAAAATGTACTGAGGAGTGGGGAGATGACCCGAAATCTCTGTGGTTATGTCTCAAAGCTCCTCATTTGCGCGCCTCGAAAGATACTATTTCTCGTTGGATAGTTGGTGCTATTCAGATGTCGCACAAAATTGCTTTTAAAGGGTGTCTCATTAGAGGAGGTGATGTCTGTAGAACAATGGCATGCCGAGTCGTCATTTACTGATTTCTACCTTCGCGACATCTCCAGCGCACTTAATCCGGTAGCCGTCGCCAATTTGTCGAACATTAGTTAAGCCACATCCGACCACTATTTCACAAACATCGCACGTTACTTCCTCCTGCACTGAGCAAGGGCCATGCCCATGACCAGTGAGCGACCGTGGATTGGGCCGAGCTCGTGGGATGATCTAGAAAGAACAAGCACTCAAAATGATGAGTGTTTACATTAATTAAGTGACCAATAATAATATTTACTTACAGTCGAAATATCAGACTGCTTAGGTAAATAGTCTGGTATAAGAGTATACTTATCCTCTCAAACAGACATTAGACTCATTCCAATTTGAAAACTTAATCGATATACTGATATTTAAAAAAAAATTAGAAGTTGTAGTAGCTTCTTTGCACTCTACTGGACTGCCCTACCTGAGACTTGCAGCTGACACGGGTCTGGTGGGTGTTGCATCCCCTTTTTTCGACAGCCCTCTGGATTTTGTGCCGACAAAAGAGGGGGGGTGGGGCGCGGCCTAGACCATGGAAGTTTAGCACTCTATGAGTCAGATCGCAGAACCCAAGCGTATGCCAGGGTTCTATTCTCTTCACAACCTTCTCTGTTGGATGGTTGATGAGTGCTGGTTCGAGCCTCACCTCCTCCCACCGGTATTTCTTGGCTGTTGAAATCTGGAGTTCATCATAATAGTACATCTGGTAAGTATTATTCGAAGAAGAATCAAAAGAGCATCCGCTTTTGTTTCTACGAGAATTCTTAATACTTACCAGATGTACTATGGCCCTGTCTCAGCCGCCCCGCTGAGGTGAGGCTGAGCTGCTTTCGCTGTTTGTCAAGGCAAATATAAGATGAATCTGACTGTGATTGGGAATTGACTCGGTACCTGGGGCTATGGGGTAATTCCCGGACACAGTATGGGCAGGACCAGGAGAGTGCGGAGTTTTAATTGTTTATTTTGAGCTAGACTAGATAATAGACATTATCATAATAGTACATCTGGTAAGTATTAAGAATTCTCGTAGAAACAAAAGCAGATGCTTTTTTGAGACTATCAATTTCCAGAAAACTATACAGGTATGCTGTTGAATATTTTGAAACTAATTTTACTGGGTGCTGGTGCTGCCTATGGCAGCAACAGCGCCCAATCAAATTAGTTTCAAAATATTCAACAGTATCTTTATTAAAACAGTAAAGGCATGCAATTCGTACAACAGAGCTTAGTTCGTTATCAATTAAGCGTTCATGACCAATATAACTTAATTGATTATGACATCATCCTACACATCACGTAGTTGATTATGACATCATATGATGGATAGTTAAACTGGAAAGGTGAATTGGTCCAGAAAAATAAAGTTTGTCATGTTTGGTCTGAGCGCATGTCCATATGCAACATACAATGACAGCTAATCAGGGCCCGCACTATTAAAATTTTCTCTGTAGCCAATCTTTTAGACAAATCAAGTTTCATTTAGTTAATTTAATATTTAGCATTATGGTGATAATTGTCTCATAACCCTTTGAAGTTTTCACTTATGAATCAAATTAGATGTCTATCTATAGAATTTGAGGCAAGCATACAAGAAAGCTGTTGAATATTTTGAAAATAATTTGACTGGAAGCGACTACTGCCTTAGGCAGCAATGGCTTCCCGTTAAAATAATTTCAAACTATTCAACAATAATTCTCATTGTGTTAGGGTTATAGAGCAGGGCTAAGGTGTGGAATCCAAATTTCTATTAGCCATTTCAGAATCTGTTTAGTTTTGGCTAAGTGACTAATGGGTTAGGATAGCGCGGGCACTGCTATTATTCATGGGCTTGCTGCGGTTAAGTAATAATGCAGGTTAGCTTTCCTCTCTCCTTATCACTTCATGTTTTTATGATAAATGTATTATTAATTCAAATGTTTCACGATCAACAAACATAGTACAGGAATAACAAATTCATTGAAAGTATGGTACATGTACATGCAAGATAAATGTTTTATTTAGGCAGCTCTATAACAAGTAAAAGGGCCTTGCTGATGTAGCAGCCCAACAGATTTTTTATTTTCTGTAGGATATTTGTCATCAACTTTTAACTATTGAACAAAAGTGGTGTTTGATCATTACCCAAGATCATATTATGCATATCACTGTATACTACAATACTGACTTGTGTATTAACCATGAATGGGCAACATTTGCCAGGAAAGTAAAAATATTTGCTTATTGAGTAGCCATCTCCAGGCGAAAAGAAGAGTATTTTTGAGAATTTGCCACTGGTTCGGTGATTGAGGCAGTCATCTCAGTGATAAAATTTCAAAAATTGTGTTCTTGACCTGCAAAGGCTGGGTTTTACTGGCTTGACCATTAAATGGTTAATTGTGTGATGTATTTATGCAATGTTATATATGTCATGACAGGGAGACATTATTACCGTCCTATCCCGGTTTACCGTATGCAATACTCTGTTATATTTCATTTCAAACACTCGTTTAACCCTTTAAACCTTAAATTTGTTCAAGACAATTTCAATTTTATCATGGATACTGTCCATCTGCAGACCAAAAGAAGACAATTTTTGAAAATTTCCCACTGGAATGACTGGCTCAGTTATCGAGCCATTCATTCCAGTGGTACATTTTCAAAAATAGTCTTGCTCTGCAGGACATTTCTCAAAACTACTACAGAATCTGTTTTTGGCAGGTTTAAGTGTTAAAGGGTTAATCTGATTTTAAGATCTCATATCATGTCAATATTATGCGCTATAGTTTTAGGTTACCTGTACATGTACATCTATTTTATGACGTGTTATGCGAATCCATTGTTTGTACACGCGCATGCATGCATGCATGCGCGCACGCACTATAAAACCTAGCTTAACCTATTACTGGTCAAGCCAGCATCTCCAGTAGCCTTGTGAGATAGTCATTTGCAGGCTAAGAGAATTCTATTTGTATATATATGTTGCAATAAAATGTTGAAATTAAATTAAATTTACCACTGGAAGACCTGGCTTGAAAACGGAGTCAGTCATTCCAGTGGTAAATTTTCAAAAATGGTATTTGTCTATAAATTTATGTTTAATATGCAAATATTCTCAGTATCGTGACCTAGATTGACCATTCAATGGCTATGCAACCACCATGGATACACACGTAGTTGAGGGATCTTCGTTTAGCTTTGCCCCGCCCATCTCTAGGTAAGATCCACCCACAGGTTGACCATGTTGGGATCGACCGATCTCTGTACTCAATGAAATACAATTACCAGAAAACTATACAGGTAAGTTGTTGGATATTTTGAAACTAATTTGACTGGGTATTGTTGCTGCCTGTTAAATAGTAAAGCCATACAATTCGTACAACAACTTTTAGTCCGTCATCCGTCATCAATTAAGCGTTGGTGACAAACTTAGCGATGTCATTCATGGCATAATTAATTATGATGTCAGGCTACACATCACGTAGTTGATTATGATATCATATGATTGACGGATAAACTGGATTCCTCCGTTATTAAGTGTTCTAATATTCGCTGATAAATGAGATCGGCTGAGAAAATATGACCATAAATCTCAATGTGTGACGGGTTCCATCAGCCGACAAATTACTCAATTCGAAGTTACGCCTTTGAGAGCATCTTGAGTAATCTAGTAATTGTTTATATCTATGGTTGAATTACATGTATACATGATCATTTATAGCAACTTTGGGTGTAACTTGAATTTAAATTTTTTTAAATATATATAAAATTAATATATTCTTGTGTCTAAAATGAGAAATCCATTCATGCAATACACTGTTTTCCCATTTCAACATTATAAATCAAGTACAGCATAATATTATTGTGTGAAATATATTCCTTTTAATTATTTTGAAACTAATTTAACTGTAAATGACAGTTTCGAGCCAATTTAGTTTCAAACTATTAACCTGCATGCTTGTATGGTTGTTTTGAAAATGAAATACTTGTATTACAGGGTTGAAAGCGCTAAGGCTCCTATAATGTGATTCTGTGTATATTCGTTCTAGAATAATCGATCTTTAACGTAGGGTTACCATATCTGCCATATTTGAGCTGTTGGAAAAGGACAAGAGTGGACAAGGCGAAAGGCAAAGCAGGTGGAAAGGGGTGGGGTGGTTTTGTGTGCTTCCTTCCCTGGAAAATATTTTAAATCTAGATGCTCTTAGATGTCATCTCCTGAACTTCTGAAGGTAAATATGTACCCCCAGCTGGCTGTTACGTAAATCGTTCTATTTCACCCATATATGCCACTCAGACCTATACTACAATTAATATTTCCCCCAAAATATCAAGGTCATGATGTTTTCGGACTTTTCCTGCATTGATACTTTACTACATAGAAATGTAAAAACTGATGACAGTGACAGGGGTGTAATAAACTGTATGTAAATAATGACTTAATTATTCCGTTAACTTTTTAGGCCTTAAATCTTTTCAAGAAAATTTCAATTTTCTCAAAGAATATGTAAATTTACAGACCAAGAGAATACAATTTTTGAAAATTTACTACTGGTATGACTGGCTCGGTTATCGAGCCAGTCATTCCAGTGGTAAAATTTCAAAAATAGTCTTCTCTTGGTCTGCAAATTTACATTTCTCAAGACCACTGCAGAAGCCATTTTTGGCTGATATGAGGGTTAAAGGGTTAAATAAGTGAAACATGTTTGCTAATATTACAAAATCTTTATGATCGCTTTGAAAGTGCAAAACGATAAAACTCTGGACATTTTTGCATATTCTTAAAGCTGACCGGACGGACGTTTAGTGACCAAGGAGGGAACAAATCCGGGGAAAAGAGGATGTATGGTAACCCTATTTAACGCCTATCTTGTCATCGATGGTAGATACTGTCTATTCTAGCCATCTTTAGAGGAATGCCCAATTTATCTCAAAAGTAGTATTTTTTTAATGATGGATTATGACATAAATGTCATATCATTCACTTTCAGGCACATTTCATGTACTCTATTGTTAAATATGACATTAACCCTTTAATTGTCATACCTGCCGAAACCAGCCTCGGTAGTGGTCATATGGAATGTCCATTTACAGACCAAGAGAATACAATTTTTTTTCTTTTACCACTGGAATGACTGGCTCGGCTCGGTAACCGAGCCAGTCATTCCAGTAATACATTTTCAGAACTATTCGCTTGGCCTGTAAATGGACAGTCAGTAGGCAGATATTTAAATTTTGACCCGTAAAGTGTTAACCGTTTAACACTCAAGCCGGCCACAAACGGCTTCTGCAGCGGTCTTGAGAAATGTCAATTTGCAGACTAAGAGAAGAATATTTTTTTAACATTCCATATAAAATAGTATAATTGTTTTAGTTGCAAATTTGAATAGGGACTTATTTCGTTTCACTACATCTAGGCAGACCATTTAAGCCTCTAAATGAATACAATTTTAACAATTTTATTTTCAACCAATCTGATGTGACTATGCACCCATAAGTACGCATTTGATTTACTGGCCACTTTAACTAGTCTGTTTTCACAGTATTTTAAATTTTGAGAATTTGTACATTCTATATTCAATTAGAAATTTTTTCTCTGATTTTTATAATTTTAAGTCATCTCTAAGCATTTCACTAAGAATAGTCTGTTTCATAAATTCTCGCATCTTCACTATTGATTGATGTCAGTTGTTGCGCTCCGTAGTTTTCAAAATAGTCAGCAGGCTATACCCCACTCTATTCAGATAATGTGCCTTAAAATTCCAGAAAAAAATTATTTTTACCTTGCTTTAAAGTAACAATAACTGTCAATCAAATTTTGTAGCTGTTTTTTTCTAATTAATAGCGCCTTTTAACTGTTCTGGTTATTATAAGAAAGGAACGGGTGAAATCCCTTTTCACCCTTGCATTGAATATTTGTATAAGAGCTTGACAAGAAGCTGTTGCTGTTACAAGTGCTTAGTTGTCAGTATCAGTGTCAAAATATTCAACAGTTAACCGGTATGGATGTCTTTAAAATGACCACTCTGAGTAACTAAGATTTCAGGGTTAATTTGTAATAAGCTACTTAAATATTTACTACATTCGACATTGTTTTGTGTTATATCGTTTAGTTCACATGGAGTGAATCTCATATAACATTTAGAAATAAAATAAACCGAGAATACTACTACTTGTACAGTGCTAACAATTATTTGTTGTAACCTACCGTTATAAACTAAGTGGAAGTCATGGTTTTTGCATAAATGAACTTCCTGGCTATCAATTTCCAGAAAACTATACAGGTAGGCTGTTAAATATTTTGAAACAGCGCCCAGTCAAATTAGTTTCAAAATATTCAACAACATCTTTATTAAGTAGTAAAGACATACAATTCGTATAACTGCTTAGCCTGTCATCAATTAAGCATTCGTATTGAACCTATCTGTCATTCATGATGTCATTGATTATGATGTCATCCTACACGTCATGTAGGTGATTATGACATCATATGATGGATGCATAAACTGGAAAGATCCATTCCACCGATATCGTCTTCATCAAAGTCTGATTTGATTGCTAAATAGTTGTTTCTGGTTTCATCACAATACATCTGATAATTGTTATACATTTGACCCCTCCTGAAGTCCAGCACTTCAATTTCAAGACAGCTACATGGAAACTTGAATAATTTGAAACCAATTTGCCTGGAACCTGTTAGTTTCAAATTTGTGGGGGAAAAAAATCCCACTCAAATTTGTTTCAACTTATTCAACAGAATATCCGCCTACACTATTAAGTTAAATAAAGAATTTGTTATTTTCAATTTGGTGTTAAACAATTACATAATATATATATATATATTTATTGTTGTAGGCAATATTGTTATGCCAAGAAATATCGCTAATTATTTGACTGAGTAATTCCAAATAGAGACCACCATCTGTGTTTTGGGACCAAAAGGTGATGGTTCATTACAAATTAATGATTACACCAGCCGAAATTGTCTTCTGTAGAGGTATTGAGACATGCTCATTTGCAAATCAAGAGAAGACAATTTTTGAATATTTGTCACTGAAATGACTGGCTCGGTAACCGAGCCAGTCATTACAGTGATAAATTTTCGACAAATAGTCTTCTCGACCTGCAAATGGACATCGACTAAGCAAACACTTAGATTGGCTTGACCAGTCTGACCATTAATGTATTAAGGCAGGTGTGCTTTTATTGACCGGTGGTGTTTATACCCATGACTGACCCTGTACATGTGCAATGTTTTTCACCACTCATCTGTTTTGTTTTGATAATTTTTTGTTAAACTGACTGTAAAACGTGATATTTTCTATCTAGTGTATAATTATTATTAGCTCACCTGGCCTGAAAGGCCAAGTGAGCTTATGTCGTGGCGACCATCCGTCGTGTGTCCGTCGTCCGTCCATCTGTCAACTTTTCCTTTAAAACGACTTCTCAAGAACCACTGGGCCGATTTCAATTATGTTTGGCAGGAAGCATCCCTAGGGCATGGAGATTCAAGTTTGTTCAAAGGAAACCAATCGGCCAAAATCCAAGATGGCCGCCGGCCAAGATAGCCGATTTTTAGAAACACTTTAAAAAATCTTCTCCGAAACCGCTGGAGGAATTGATTCAAAACTCATAACATATCATCTATTGCAAAGGTAGACCAAAGTTTGTTCACGGCAACCTGATTGGTCTATTTTCCTGGTGGCCATCTTGGATGACCTGGTTTTCACGAAAATGACTTCTCCCGAACCACTGAAGGGATGGGTCTGAAATTTGGTAAATATGCTTAGGGACCAAGGTCCATTCAAGTCTGTTCAAGGGAAGTTCGTACGTTAAAAAACATGGACGCCATCAAACAATCAAAATTTAGCGTTTGTTGTCATATTGGCTTTTTTGTATTTGATGTATTTTGATGGCGAAAATTGCTTTATATATGCTTATCAGTGTGGCGAGTTCAAATATGCCACTTTAGAGACGGTCGGATAAACACTTTGGCTGCCATCCTGGTTTGTTTTCCCGCCATCGGCTCCCATAGTAAAGCAATGGGGAATTCTTTAAACGACTTCTTCTCAAGAACCACTGGGCCAATTTCAATTATATTTTGGAGGAAGCATTCATAGGGCATAGAGATCTAAGTTTGTTCAAACGAAGCAGATCGGTCAAAATCCAAGATGGCCATCGGCCAAAACGGCTGATTTTTGGAAACACTAAAGAAGCTTCTTCTCCGAAACCGCTGGAGGAATTGATTCAAATCTCATAACACATCATCTGTGGCAGCGGTAGAACCAAGTTTGTTCAAGGCAACCTGATTGGCCGATTTGCTTGGCAGCCATCTTGATTGACCTAGTTTTTGTGAAAACGACTTCTCCCGAACCGGTGAAGGGATAGAGCTGAAATTTTGTAAATATGCTTAGGGACCAAGGGCCTTTGAAGTTTGTTCAAGGGAAGTTTGTTTGTTAAAAAACATGGCCGCCATCAACGGATCAAAATTCATCATTTCTAGGTCATATTGGCTTTTTTGTATTTGATGTATTTTGATGGCGAAAATTGCTTTCTATATGCTTATCAGTGTGGCGAGTTCAAATATGCCACTTTAGAGACGGTCGGATAAACACTTTGGCTGCCATCCTGGTTTGTTTTCCCGTCAAAGGCTCCCATCGTAAAGCAATGGGCCCATAGTAAAGCAATGGGGAATTCTTTAAACGACTTATTCTCAAGAACCACTGGGCCGATTTCAATTATATTTGGGAGGAAGCATTCATAGGGCATAGAGATCTAAGTTTGTTCAAATGAACCCGATCGGCCAATTTGTCCGGCGGCCATCTTGGATTTAGGCCGATTTTAGGAAACTTCTTTAAAAATCTTCTCCGAAACGGCTTGGGGGATTGATGCAAACCTCATGAAATATGATTTATGGCAAGAGAACTTGATTGGTCAAATGGTTCGGTGGCCATCTTGATTGACCTAGTTGTAGTGAAAATGACTTATTCTCCAGAAGCGCTGGAGGGATCGGGCCGAAATTTGGCAGATATGATTAGGGCCTAAGGGCTATTAAAGTTTGTTCAAGAGAAGTTGATCCATCAAAAAATATGGCCACCGTGGGCCAATCAAAATATAGCATGTTTGGTGGCCATATTGGATTTTTTTATTTGATGGATTTTGAGGCCGAAATTATTTTTATATGTGATTTTGGGTATTCTGATCTCAAATTTGCAATTTTCAAAACTGTCGGATAAATGGTTTGCTGGCCATATTGTTGATAAAGAGCATTCTAGTTGAAATGCCTATTGTCCAGGTGAGCGATACAGGCCCCTTGGGCCTCTTGTTTTGTATAAATATATTTTCAATTTATAGAATAGCCTACAATATAGCTCAGAAGTAGTTTAGACATCAAATTACGTCCAAAATATTCAACAGAATATTTCTTACATAGTGTTCAAAATTGTACTAACTTACATGTTTCTATTTTTGTTTTGGAAACATGGTAACTTATTTATGGGCTGTACTGTAGATGTGTTATTACTGTACTCATTTATAAATACATGCTATGTTCTTAAAATCTTTTTGAATTTTGTGTTTTAAATTTTTGTTTGAATTCAGTCATGACATCACACACGCACGCAAATACACACGCACGCACGCACGCATGTGGGTACTTTTAGTACTGTTATATTCAGAATTTAACCCCTGTTATGTCAACGGCACCGCAAATCGCTAAAAATTCTGATCATATAAATTAAGATTTCTAAAGAAAATTTTAAGAGATTATTTTTATAGATTTACTACTGAAATTTACAAAAATAGCTTTTTGTTTTCCGGCAAATGGAGAGTCACGATGACTGCAGAGGTTGATTTTGCCGGTGGCTTGACCATGAATGCGTTAATGGTCAAGAAAAGCCAGTGTCCATTTGCAGGAAGAGCGAAGGCTATTTTTAAAAAATTTACCACTGCAATGACTGGCTCGATTACCGAGCCAGTCATTCCAGTGGTAAATTTGCAAAAATAGTCTCTTGTCCTGTAACTGGACACTGCTCAATACCACTTCAGATTACTCTTTTGACCACCTTAACCATTAAAGGATTACCTTGGCATGAGAAGGGTTAAACATAGGCGGCATTTGGAACATAGTTGCTAGGTGGCAGACTTTAACCAACTAATGGTACAATAGCAGCTATCGTTTTTCTTAAATTACGTTATAGAGGGATTCATTTCTAGCTATGACCCACCCGTTTCTAGCTATGCCCCACCCATTTCTAGCTATGCCCCACCCATTTCTAGCTATGCCCCGCCAATTTCTAGCTAAGCTCTGCTCACGTTTTACATTGTTAGTATCGATTTCTGTACTTTGAAGCCTGAATTCTCAGAATCCCTTTTTCAGGGTAACTATACATGTAAACTGTTGAATTTTTTGAAATTAATTCGACTGTGCTGCCATAGGCACCAACAACGTGCAGTCAAATTAGTTTCAAAATATTCAACAGAATGTTTGTTAAATAGTAAGTCAAAGACATGAAATGTGTACACTTGACAGACTTTAATGTTCATGATGGAGCTGGATACATAATTCGCTAAGCGTTCTGATTGTGACGTCAGCATACATGTGAGGGTATTGATTATGACATCATTTGCTTGAGCGACAGCACAGTCCATTGGACTTTAACACTTTTCTTGATGAAAGTAAACTGAAGCAAAGTTGTCCGCTACTGCATGTGAATAACTGCTTTCCCATTGCAGACCTTGATAGAATCATGAACATAGAAATAAAGAACAGCCAACGGTTCACATTAAAAATAATGAGCTATCATACTGGCGAGTGTTGGTTACAAAGGTAACTACACGCCCACGTACAATTAAAGGGAATCCCACTGTATGCCCCCACTAAACTGCACCTGTCGGTAGTCCTGCTAGTTCTTATTGAGAAATGTGATTGGGCCACGATTCTGAATTAGTGTATGGAAACTGCGTCTCCATAGAGGAAAAAACATTCCCTTGTAGGGTGGAGGAGGGGTATGCTTACCAGAACGTGAAGGAAAGCCACTCACAGAACAACAACTGACAGAGCCAGATTGAACTTATTTTGGGCCTAGGGCTGATTGCTTGTAGGGGCCCCTGATCATGTGGGTCAAGGAGGGAACCGCGACTACTACTACTACTACTACTACTACTACTACTACTACTACTACTACTACTACTACTACTACTACTACTACTACTACCATTGTGTATGTGTCAAAATTCTGTTTAATATTTTGAAACTAATTTGACTGGAAGCTGGTCCTGACTGCGGCAACACCAGCTTCCTGTCAAATTGGTTTCAATATATTCAAGCGCTTTTGTTTATCATAACTGTAAAAGTTAGGTACTTTTCAACTGATGATGCATCACTCTTTGAAAATACTTGCTTCTCAGAAACGTTTTATGATTTCCTCCATTGTCGGTAGTTTAAAGTGTCCCATGCGAATTGCTGGATTCAAGTTTTTTGTTCTAAACATAGTGTGATCTAGCCATTCTTCTTATGGACGATTACCAGTGAAGTCATCTGTTCAGTTAGCTCATTGACTCATGTAATTACATGCGGTGCTGTCATTCTTTATAGCTCTTCTTAAAGTTAAAAATGAAGCTCAAATGGTGCTTTGTGACATTGTTCAATAACTGAAATAACTAATGAATCAATGCGAATTCTGTGGGCACTTGGTAACACCTTAGTCATCTATACACATCTCAGTATTCCATGAATATTGCCTGTGCTGCACTAGATGTGCCTTATCTCATTCGGTTGATCTATAATTATCAGACACACACGTTTCCCCACGTCCAACCCTTCACACTCCTGTAATCATAACGTTGGCTGTACATTTGCCTGAGTGATTGGAGTCGTACGCCCAGTATATGCTGTTAAACTTACACTGGAAGTAAACAATTTTGTCCTATTTTTAATACTTCAGTAATCGGTTCCCTAATAATATTGACATTGGCTCCGGTATCTAATTTCCTGGGAATTATTGTACTCAAGTTCTAATGGAACAACTCAAGACGGCGATACAACCCTCTGCAGAACATCCCATCTAACAGCGGGAAGAATGGTTCATCTTTCCGCGACACCCACCAGTACAAACGAGAGGACAAAGTAAAGTAAGATGCGCAGTCAATAGCATGTCATTGCAAATACCCACATTGTTACGAACGATAACAAATATCTTTGTAAACATGGTTTTGCTTTATATAATTGATTGATTTCTTCCACAAAAAGCGATAGGCCCTTGAGTGTACATTTAAACACACGCACGCACGCACGCACGCACGCACACTGGCAATTAAATTAGTATGCTATACAAGTATTATAAAACACATTGAAAGTAAGCCATTGTATTGAGACAATGAGGCAATCAAATCTAAAAGATTGTGGATCGAAGATGAAACTGAATAAATTGTGTAGTTTTTTTTCTAACATTTCATGTAGGCCTATGTATGTGTGCAAATACGCCATGAATAATCATGAAACGTGTAATCGTAAAAATTTGAATTTCTCTAATTAGAAATTGACAATATATTAATCATTAAAATCTCGGATTGATACTAAAATCTCGAACCTTAAAGCAATCACCAAGATATGGCCATACGCGGAATTCTGAGACTTGTTAAAGTATATAAGAGATATGGAAAATATCGAGAACTTCATTGTATATAACATGAATTATATACATCGTGTATGAAGTTATAGGCAGAATTCTTGTCGCAAACGGGTTCGTGCGCTGAATCAAATATGAAATGTATAAAATAAATCGCTTATCATCAACGAGAACTATTCTCACAATGTGTCCAAGGGATTGGTCTGCGTATCTTCACTCGAAAGCTTTTGAAAAATAAGTGCTGAGAAAAGCGATTACCTAATTTATTCATAATAAAATAACATATCTAGTATACAACATTTTGTTGTCAATATTTTGGCTTTACTCCGCACCCCCCCCCCCCCCCTACCTATTGCACGACACCACTACACGTAGTTGATTATGATGGATGGATAAACTGGAAACGCCCATTATGAATGACATTGTACCATAAATGTGGGTCAATGTTCTGGTCAGTCAGCTGGTATTTAGGGGATTATGATCAACAACATCGAAAACCTGGCTAACACGGAATGTAGTGTGAATTCAGATCCGAACCTAAGACAGTGCAACAAGTGCATTTGCACTCATCGATGTCACACTTATAGTAAAACCAATAAATCAGTCAACATCTTTCCAAAAGAAAACAATTTTGAGCACGATATAAAAATGTTCTGTTCACTATTTTGAACATAATTGCATTGGAAGACATTGCTGCCTTCTTCCAATTCTATTATGTTCAAAATATTCATTCAACAGTATCTTTTTTATTTTGTGTTTGAAATATTTTAAATTATTTCTCATTTGTACTGTATAAGACTGATGTGGCCAAATCCAACAACGCTCTGACCTCAGTAGCCCCATCACCATTACGCTCGAAACTGCACCCTAGCTTGCTAGCAACACATTTCCGAGGCATCCCCCCCCCCCCCCCCCCCCCGGGTAAGAATCTTTTGCACAGAAACCTTGCACATTGCCCCCTTATTCCTAGGTTCGGCCTTGTGTGAATTTCCTGCCTGGTTTTCGCACCTTCTTGTTTCTAATAATACTAAAGCTACCATACCATAGTTGGAGTTTAGGCTTGATGTAAACCCATATTATGATGACTGATTTGCAGGAATGTTAATTTTCACACTGTCTAGTATGACGTAATCGAATATCTTTGGCAGTGATGTGTCTCTAACAACCAAAGTTAGAAAGATTCTCTCTTGTGAACCGGAGTACCTATTAAGTCTACAAACAATGTTGCCATTTTAGCAATCGAGATTATTACGTCATAGTGACATCGGTTCCATCTGAGCTTTTACCATGCATATGTAGATGATAGCTTATTGAGCGACTTTTCAACATTTGTGTGCTTATGCTTGCCGATTTCATGCATGTATAGTGAACACAAATTTCGCGTAGCATATGACATGACTATGATATCAGAAAGGCATCATAACGTGACGTCATCAACGCGGAAAATGCAAATAGCAATTAACTTTTCGTGACATGGCAGGATGTGTGAAAAGTGTACTACAGGAGGAGCGCCAAATTTTCAGCTCATATCATTCTTGTCTCGCAAGATCTCCTTCGATACGAGATCGAGCTTATTCTCTGCACGAAGCCAAGTCTCTATATTTAGCTCACCTGGTCAGAAGCGCCAAATGAGCTTATGCCATGGCGGCCGGCCGTCCATCCATAGGCCGTCATCCGTTCGTTAAATCGCATCTCCTCCTTTATGCTATGACCTATTTTAACCAAATTTTCCTGGGAGGATCCTATGGTGGTAGGCACATGAACTTCTATTCAGAATTTTGATTGGTCAATTTTTCTGGCGGTCATCTTGGATTTTTCGAAAATCTTCCGGAAATAATTTAAAACGATACTCTAATATAAATGACCCGATTTCAATTAAACTTGGGTGGATTAATTCTATGCTCGTCGGCCTCAACAATTCTAACGAGATTTAGATTGGTAAATCTTTCCGTCAGCCATCGTGGATTTTCTGAAAATTTCTAGATATCAGTTAAAAGCCTACTCCTCTTTAACCACTGGACCGTTTCAAGCACGCTCGGTTGGGAGGATCATAGAGGGGTATGTTTCAGAAAATGTATACAGAATTTTGATTGGTCAATTCTTTTCGGCATCCATCTTGAACTTTCTGGAAAATAGCGGGAATTCATTAACCGCTTGGCTGGTTTAAACCACTTCGGCTGGAAGGACCCGGTTGGTACGCTTCAGAAGTGGTATACAGAATTTTGACTGCTTGATTATTTTCTTGGTGGCCATCTTGAATTCTCGTAACAATTACCGGAAATCATTTAAAACGCTACTCACCCAATATAAATGGCCCCATTTCAACGAAACTTGGGTTGACTAATTCTGTGCTGGTAGGCTTCAACACTTCGAACGAGAATTTTTATTTGTAAGATTTTAGTCACCTATCATTAAATCCTTTCTCAGATGACAGCAATGCCTTCTGCTCTGCAGTGGTGATACTATAGACAAATTGTACAGAAACGTCAATAACGAAAGGGAACAAATTATAGATTGGTTTGCACTAAACAACATTTTATTAAAGGTAGACAAAGCCAATTACATGTTTCTTTTACCAATTTACAGAAATTAAGACATGAAACATTTCCAAAAATTTACATGTAAAGGAGGTCAAGATTTATTCAAGATTCAAGAGTCAAGTTGAGAATATCGGATTCTAGGATTAGTTACCCTCAGATCCGCTGAGTACAATATCGTATGATATTTAGTCCATGGAAAATATTGCCATATGTTTCCCAACACTGCGTTTGAAATCAAAGCGTTAATTTCTAAATGGTGAATATTTATTACAGTATCTTCACATTACGTCATTTGGGGATTCCGAGGTACCGGGAAATATAAGCCGTTATAGACAGGTCGGATGCGAAGCGTGTATGAGCGTGAATAGTGCGTAGTATTATTACATCGCTGGGGGAAAACCCGATGACTATTTTGATAATTACCTATAACGAGTGCAAACATGTAGACTGAATGTCAGGATGACTGTTTGAATATTTTGTATAGAATTGTTTTGTAAACGAAAGGCTGGTAATTACGATCACTATGGGCGGACAAATTATGCTGTTCATATTTGAAATCAGTTTGATTGAGTTGGGTGTTATTATCACCAACCAATCTGGCTTTGTCATTTCAGATATTTTTCATAGCCGTTTTGGGTTTGTGTTTAAACACAGCTATAAATTACTAGAAATAAGGAGGCGGAGTTTACCCGCGTTAGACCGTAGAACTGGTTATGGTATTTTAATATAAGATATAAATACGGCGTGACGGTAAGATAGTGATGGATTAAATACTGAGAAGCTTTAAGGAGACGTTCTCGGTAATTAATGCAACAGAGTCTTACGGGACCAATGTGTGAGATACGATTATGATGGTGGCCAAGGAAGATCGTTGGATAACGGGAACGGCCATAATAGAGTGCTAAGGAAACCAGTTATATGTGGTGCCTGACGCTGATTGCGTAACTTGTGATCAACTTACTTTCCAAGCCAAAGCGTTTTTAGTTTCGTTCAAATTTAAGTAAAGTGAAAGAAAGACCACCTTTCCCGAACCACAGAAAAAGTCAGATTTAGTTTAGAGAATAGATTTATTCACCTAAGAGGATCGTGAATTCTTTAAAGTGTCAAGGCGACAGAAATATATCGGTGTTGCTTTGAAACCAGTCTATTCTACTTGCCGTCGGAAGGAGTAGTTCAAGAAGTTTGGCACGTAAGGAGAAGAGGCAATTGCGTTCAAGTCCGATCTTCCATACCCAATTTTCTAGAAGACATAGACAAGACACAGGGACGATGTATAATCCGTTTGTATATGACTATACCCGACTATACGCTGCTACGGCTGTAAAAATATCTTTTAAAATGAGGCTATTTAAATTGTAAGTCATACAATCTAAAGTGGCATACCGATCATTGAGATTGGATGGTATGGTCTAGTGGAGTGTTTTCGAACAGATGATATAGCTGTGGTGAGGTAGCATGCGAAGAGCACTGGTGATAAACCATTACCTTGTGATGATCTTATTGATGATTCAAACTGTGCATAAGCGTTGATTTTATGTGAACTTGTAGGTTTGTGTTTGCCAATAATGACTCTCATCAGATATAGTTCGGCATTACTGTAGGCTCATCATTGCTGTGCCTTTGTTAAATGCTACTGAAAATAAGCTCGCTCTCTCTCTCTCTCTCTCTCTCTCTCTCTCTCTCTCTCTCTCTCTCCCTCCCTCCCTCCCTCCCTCCCTCCCTCCCCCCCTCCCTCCCTCCCTCCCTCCCTCCCTCTCTCTCTCTCTCCCTCCCTCCGTCCATCTCTCTCTCTCTCTCTCTCTCTCTCTTCTCTTTCTCTCTCTCTCTCTCTCTCTCTCTCTCTCTCTCTCTCTCTCTCTCTCTCTCTCTCTCTCTCTACCACCCCACCCCTTTCCTTCCTTCTCTCTCTCTCTCTCTCTCTCTCAACTCTCTCTCTCTCTCTCTCTCTCTCTCGCTCTCTCTCTCTCTCTCTCTCTCTCTCTCTCTCTCTCTCTCTCTCTCTCTCTCTCTACCACCCCACCCCTTTCCTTCCTTCTCTCTCTCTCTCTCTCTCTCTCTCTCTCTCTCTCTCTCTCTCTCTCTCTCTCTCTCTCTCGCACTCCCTGCCCCCTCCCTCCATGTGAAAATAAGCTCAAGCTCTCTCGCAATGTTTTAAACTGTGCAGAAAGCTTTGATTTAACGCGAATATTTAGATATATGTTTACCAATAAGAGTCCCACCACGTAGTTCGTCATCATTGCAACCAGTTAAATGGGGGCATGAAATGATATGTGGTCCCGATGCTTTGATACTACTACTGATGCCAACATTCATCATGCCCAGATTATGCCAGTGCAGCTATGGCTTCTCTTAAAACCACTGCAGTTTCCAGTTAATTGATTAATCTTATCTCTGATGTATGGTTTTGGATGCTTTTCGAAAGTACTATTGGTCTTAGTTTGGAAAGAGGTCTGGGCGGTTTCTTAGGATTTGAGAGTGCAGTGCGTGTACATTCTTCCATAGCACTGAGAGGGAGGTGATGGTCAAAGGCAGAGTTAACACATGCACACATAACTGGAGGCATAATGCAAGTTTCAAAAACTATTTGTTGGCCAAATAACATAAGGCAGCAGTATCTTCCCTTATGTTGGGTTACCTTAGCAACCTGCAGCTTTCAAAGCATCCTGACAGTGGATGCTTCCGAGCAGCAGTAGATTAATTAGTCTTGGAACAATAAGGCAGATATATAATGCTATTTTTGTATAACGATATAATATGTATATTATCTTACACTTTTGGAGGAAAACAGCCCAAAACGAGGGACACTGACAACTTGTATGGACTCGCTGCAGATTTGTACTGGGCTAGGATTTAATAGAGCAACCATTTATTGCCCCCAATAGCGACCCAAATAACTTACAATGGAATCACACACCCCCAGTAACACAACCATGCTACTGGGTCATGACACCTGTACAAGTTATTAGTGTCAAGAGTATCTCCCAAAAGTTCACAATCGTCTAAACCACATAGCGGGGGGTGGGGTGGCGGGCAATACCTGCAGGAATACTACCCTATCCATAATCTCGTGTTCTCGAACACACCCTGATCATAACTGCAGGTCGTGTCAAGAAGGTTTCGTCACTACTACTGAGGCAGTATATATGCTTTATCACTCATGACACAAATGACATCATTCCGGGTTAGCACATTGCAGGGGGCTTTTACCCTATCCATAATCCTATAACACAGATTGTGCCTGATAATAATTGCTCACTTCGGTATGATATTTCCTGTACTATCAGTGGAGCAAGGCATGTTTATTATCACTGGATATGCGACGATGGCCATCGTTCCATGCACCAGCATAGTAATGGCCCCAAGTCACATACATGTTTGTAACTGTCACCCCACTGTCCTCTATACTATATTAACAGATCCAAATATTTGCACAACGAATCTGTACCGCTGTCACACCCTAGAGCTGCCTCCTGGTGATGTGGTTCACTACCTACTCTGATGTTAAAGCATTGGCTCAAGAGCGTGAAACTTACACTACTACACCACCGAACTCATGTCCCCATGCTTAGCAATGATATAGGTGATATCCACATCCAATTGAGTATGAACCAATTCTAGTGTGTGCCAGTTATTGACTGACATGTGACAACACTTGTATCTGTATCATAAAATACGTTATCATGTCATGACATCTGCTAGCATATACTGTACTTGTCATATATATATATATATATATATATATATATATATATATATATATATATATATATATATATATATATATATATATATATATATATATATATATATATATATATATATATATATATATATATATATATATATATATATATATATATATATATATATATATATATATATATATATTGAATACTGGCAAACATTGAATGCATAGTGTCTATTATCATATTAAATGTACTGTAAATAAATTCACCACACGACGCGGTTGTGTGCCCCCTTCAACGAGTGATACTTATCCCTACGTTTCTGCAGGAAAGAGGAGAGTACACCATCCTGGCTATGTCTGATTGTGTGTGCTGTCCATGTGTGTTATCTGTGTGTGCGGGAATTGATCTTAATGCAATTCTTCCAAACCATTGCACCTCAGGAAAGTTTGGTATGCAAGTTACCCATATCATTGTAGCGTGCAAGAAATACTTACACCTGGGGCCCCCAACCCTGAGTTTGGGTGGGAGAGGGGTATTCAAATTACCCAGTATCTGTACCAGTATACGTCATGCCTAAATGAAAACGCAGATCGCCAAGTCGGATTAAATTCTTGGCTGCTATAAACGGCAATTAACTAATTTACAGTCAATCAATACCCAGAGACGGATTCTATGACATCTTACATTTCTATTAAAACTAACATGGCTCAGAATCCATCTCTCAAATTTCAAAGCTCAGGTTTCTAGGAGCATTAATCGATCCCATGCCTGGTAGGTGGTGATAAGTCCAAGCCCTGGGAGTGGTGTGTGTGTGGGTGGAGGGGGGTTCTTGATAGGAAACTATGTCAAGCCCCCCCCCCCCTCCCCCATGTAGGACCGTTGGTGGAATTCAGCCAAATCGTTTATGTGCCTTACCCATATGATGGCAGACTTGTGTGCGACATTTACATTTGGCTCTGCCAGTCAGTAAATATATTGAGTGGATAACTGTCCTATATAGTCACATACTCACATACCGTCAACGATGCTTATCAGGATACTGTAGCTCGCGGGGGTACGTGCTGGTCCATTAGGTTGCTCCACTCCATTGCACCGCATGTACAGGATGGGCAGGAGGACTGGTTAGCTATGGTTCTCAGGGTTACAGATCCCGTTTCGTGACTCTCTGGAAGATACAAAGTTCAAGTGGGGTTGTGCGACCATTGCCGCCGAGAATGAACCTCACAGTTTCATCCCAACTGTTCGTGTCACCGGTATGACGGTCCATTAACTAGATTAAAGGTCTGGACATGAAAATATTAATAAAAAAGATGCACAACTATACAAACAATGGTACTCGTTTGCTAGTAATTGGGCAGAATAATACAGTACTTAAAACCAACTGGTGTTCTTTCTAAGTGAGCTCGCCGAAGGTGCCTCACAGATTCATAAAACAGCATAGGTATCCCCGCAAGGGCGTAGCATCGCAACGATGCCACTTGAATAGTTTAATATAAACCAATATACCCCTAACACATACACAATATTATTGTTGCGAGAGGAAAATGCCTCGCACAGGCCTCCATCACAGGAAAATAGCTTCAACGACGAAGCATAGGAAAAGAGCTGGCAAAAAGTGCCACTCTTTTGTTCAAACAAAAGGCTATGTGCAGTGGTTCAATTCTAGTGAAACCATAATTAATGTGATGTGAAGAATTCATAGGTCACCATCTTATGTAGGTCCAAAGATACTGCATTAGTAGTTGCCGCTTTATTTATGCGGGCCTTCTCCTGAATTCTAACCTACCATTAGGTTATTAGATACGTTTCCAAGCTTTGGCCGTACGTGTCGGAGATTCATACTTATCTTTTGATACTTACATCTAACTGGCGAAGATGCCCAGCTTCCCGAAGGTTGCCACGCATAATAACTTCCTCAGAAAGACAGCATGCGTACATGTTACGGAGTGACAGCTCCCGAATCAAATGACAATCTGGTCACCATCATTCCGCAACCATATATAACATCACCAGGATGGGTTACAGTTCACAAAAGCAATTTAGAAAGCGCAATAGTATTTAATGGCGGGGAGCAAGAGGCAGATATCCATCCTTAGCGACCTTCCCGTGAGGGCGTGGTGTGTTCTAAGACCGCACCCAGTCACCATACAGAGTTGGATGGAGATCAGCGTCTCGTCCATCACACGTGTGTTACGGAACTAACATTTTACCTGTCAATATACAGAGATGCACTGCAGGCTGGTGTTACATAATATAATTTGTTTTCGAAATGCTTTCTACCTTGGCGGGGGTATCTAACTAACTGGTACCCGAAGATACAGTGGGAGTGTATGTGAAATCGGCACTAGTTTTCACCGCTCGGAAACCCCGATAGTTTCCCAGAGTCGGATCCTACCAACGTGCCGATTGGGAGTCCAGACAATTATTAAACCTTGCAGCTAGAGGTATGTAGAAAGAGACAATCACTCAATATTAATAAGAGGCCTAAGGTAATTGGGCAATTTTTACAATCTAATCGGTGTGCGGTGTTACATATCCGCAACAGCTGGAAAAGAGTCATACACAATATGTCTCTTATGGAGAGATTGTCCATAACTACTTTAAACCTACCCTATCGAGCTAGAATAGCCGGCTTTAGTCGGTCACACATGGTTCGAGCAATATGAACATGAACATTGGCCTCAGTGTAAAATTGATGCTGGGCGAATACAGTGATGTGGATATAATGTTGCTTTAAAGTATAGTCTAGTGTACTGCGCCCTGGAGTTTTTATATATAAACAAAACTGAATAACTAGGATAGCTACTTGCCATATACATAACAAACTAGTACAGCACTAACAGTATATCAGGTCATTGGACCTTACAGCGCTCGTTAGCTGTAAGCACACGGAAATTAGGATAATATATACAGTATGACACAGAAAATATAAAAATGCGGTCTTAGTCATCAGTACCTATTGCGGAAATAATGAATAATACAATACTACAATAGTATAGCTACTTGAGTACCTATTGGTCATCAGTATGGAAACAGTTCATAAATCACAGGTGTTGATGCTCTACAGATGAGTAGCGTGAGGTGGCACGATTCCGAAGTTGCTGGGAAGATTTCCGCAGGCAGACTGTTGATGCGGCTCACTCTCAAGACAGTGAAGAAGAAAGTCTGTAGAAGGATGTCCATTAGTTAGTCACAATAACTAATACATGAATTTTCACAATATATTATAAAGTGTCCGTCCAGCGACGGTAGTTTGAAAGTTGCCCATTAACAAGGAGGGCTACAATTGCAATTAAATATGCATGCACATAACTGGATACACCGTGCATGATACGTCGCATAGCTCTTGGGACGCACCGAGCAGAGTCCCACCAGACTGTGGTCTAAAAGTTAATTAAAATACATGCCATGCTGCGCGGAAGTTTGATACCACTTTTCAGCATGGTCCAGAAGATCTGGCGAGTTATCCGGCAAGAATCACCTCGGCTCTACATCCTGTAGAATTACATCGGGCCCGCAAGGCCCATCCACAGAGAAGCTCCTCTGTGTGTGTTCCAGAAAGGGAGTTCTAATCTTTTTATTTTGCCCTCGAATGGCCGTCCGAGAGCTTCTAAAATTCGTTGATGCACATGACCAAGGTTGCTCACCAGCGCAGGAGATCTGAATTCCGAAGGGCACTGCTGCGGTGTAGGTACCACAGTCAGTTAGCAGTTAGCCCACGTCTAGCACTGCACTGGTCCAGTAACCTTGCTGTCATATTGGCTTTCATGCCAAAGTGCTCTCGAGTCTTGTTTTCTGGCTCCTTTTATACCACTCGTGACATCAGAGGCAGAACACCCCAGCCAATCAGCGGGCGAGCAGTAGCCAATCAGCGTGCAGCTATATACGGTGGCGTGGCGATCGCGTGATCAGCGCATTCCCCATTCACTTAATACATACACGCGATTACGACGTTCAAGCAATATTTAGAAAATAATTTAAATGATCCATTTGACGATAACTCGGCGATTTCTGGTCCGATTTTAAAAAGGTAAGTTTTGAAATCCTCATTTCCTTCTGGTTCTGATCAGTACCAAGGACGACGAGACTAGAGTGATTTAAAGAAATCACCAGTACCAACCCGGTACACTATAAGCCTACACTCTCTCCCAATACTGACACGTGTTGTCAGGGAAGCTCTGATGCGTGCATGCGCGCTACACGTTCTTACGGACTTAGCAGTTTTAATTAAACCTCTCTCACAGGCCTTTATACATGCATACTATCCCACACAGGGGGGGGGGGCGAGCTTGCAACGTACCCGGAGCGGTCGTCCCGTACCTACCTTAGCTGGGACGGTTCGTACCCATCCGGCCAACCCACGTTACAATACTTTAACCAAGACACACTGCTTCCTGTACCTTTTTACTAAATTTATACTATGTATCTATATATCCAGTGTAAGAGTCTCATTCCCAACGGAACCAACAGTCATATTTTATATTGCAAACCGCCGTTGGCCCTGGCCTCTGGAATTGTGCTAAGAATCAGCTATGCATTGAGTACTGCCATCAATCGGAAGATTGATTAACCATGGCACCACTGCGCGATATACATGCCGAGCATGTTGGCAATGATGCACTGGCATGCACCACTCCACCATTGCAGAATTTTTTAAAAAGAAAGAAAACAAGAGAGAATTAAATGACATGGATGAAAGTTCGCATGTTCACAAACATATCGGATACCACTTACTATGGCACCATTGTAATATGTATGTATGATTACTGTATTCTGCGGCTGTAGTAGTAGAAACATCCTACAGCTGCAATCAGTCCTTCTTAACTTTTTCCTAGTGTGGCTTGTCTTCAGCCGAAGTCTTTAGCGTCCTCAGGTCCATTCTTGACTTGAATATACTGAGTCCTGCTTTCTTGAGGCCACCTGGTAGCACGCTTAAATGATGTATGCAATGACCTTCTCTCCTGGCTTTGCATTTGCTGGCTCCGAGTAGGAGGAATTCCAAGGGTCTCTGTGCTGATGTCTCTTCTGGCATCATTAGCACATGGCCAAACATGGACGATCTTTGCTCGGCAACTTTTACAGATAGCGGCGACGTATTACACATCTTGTATAGTGCATCATTGGAAATTATGCTGTCTGGCCATCGGTGTCCAGTGATGGTGCATATGTGTTTGCAGTGGCAGGTATCGAGTTTGTCTAGACCTGCCTTTGGAGCTGTCCAGCTGTTACAGTTATGCAGCATCAAGGATACGCAGGTCGCATTGTATAAACGTAGCCTCTTTATCAAGGGCATCTTTGATCTACGAATCCATGGCTTCCAGAAGCACTGGAAAGCTGTTCCTCATAACGCAGCGTGCAGCAATGTCAGTAGTACTGCAAAAGAGTGAGCCCAGGATTTTATTTTTCCTCCATGGTTCCCTGCTACGAAGCGGGTCGTCATTTTCTATAGGTTCATGCTTTGTCGATATGTATATATGTGTGAACTCTGTTTTGGAATCATTCATAAAGAGATTCTCAATTTTTAGTTTGCTTACAGCTATTGGGAGAAGTTCGTCAAGGGTTTTCTTTTCCTCGTCTATGAAGTCTACATCGTCGGCATATTCCATCTCTAGTGGCATGCCCAGTATTGACACTGGGAGGGGGGGAGCTGGGGTGGAGGGGGGGGGGGGGTTGGTCTTGTGGAACTTTCCCGCACAGATTTCACTGTGGCAGCAAGGTAGCAGGTCAAATGCACCGGAGATAGACCGTCTCCCTGTGAGGAGCCGATTGATGTCTCACACTCTACAGGCTTCACTGACTTGACTCGTACTCTCAGCTTGGTGTCTGCAAGCAGTAGTCTCATTAGTCGTAGTTCATCTTCATTGCAACTGGCCTGACGTAGTACATCTATGATCTTTGAGCGCTTAATTGTGTCGAAGGCTCGTGACATGTCAATGCCCATTTTGTGGAAGTCCCAGTGTTTGGGCATGACTACTATGAGCATGCGTTGAGCCCATACAATGTCTGCGCATCTGCGTCCACGTTTGAAGCCACTTTGACATGATCCGATGAAGTAATCGATCTTGTCTCTGATGTGGCATAGAGTAACATTGGATAGGATTTTCCGCATGCTGTTGAGGAGCACAATGGACCGCAGATTGGCTAGGGGCCCAGGTGGCTTCTTGGGCTTGGGTAGTCTGATAAGGGTGCCTTGGCCTACAGCGTCGATGGGAAGGTGGTGCATAAAAGCTGAATTGATTAGGTGCGTGATCGGTTTTGAGATAATGTCACTTGCATATTTGAATAGTTCATTGCTCATGCCATCAGGTCCAGATGCAGGTCCATTTTTCAGGGCTTTAAGTGCCATCTCAACTTCTGCTGTTTTAATTGGTGTTGGTCATGGCCTGGTGTCTCCTGAAAACGGGTGCAAGGGCTCATCATTTTTGTCAGTGGACTGTTCCTTGAACCATTCTCGGATCGCCTCGGCTTTTCCCTGGTCAGTCCAGATAAAGTGTCCTTCAGAGTTGTATGCAGTGAGTGGTGGTGTGTAGTCAGTAACTTTCAGGGCTCGGGCTGCCCAAAACATTTTGTGACAGTCATCCGTGGCAGTGATTTCATCTGCTAGGGAATCTGCCTGTTGAATAGCAAGATCTTTTAAGCATTCGCTAATGTGGCGCAGAATAATATTGCTCTCCCGACGTAATTTGGTGCGGTCTTCACTTTGGCCACTTTGATAGATGCGCAGCCGTAATGCTTTCTGCTCTGCTGACAGTTTTACTACTAGAGTGTCATCAGTATACCTAGTTTGGTTGTTTTTAAGAACAACTATGGTGCTGGTAGCAGATGATTCCATAGATTTCAGTATTCTGGTTATGCCTTGTTTGGATCGGAGCTGCATCGATGTTAGCTATCTACTCCCCGAGACATTTGTATGACATTTGAGTGTCAGTGTCGCTGATGAGCTTGGGATGTAGGTGACTCTAGCCTCTTGCCTGGTATGATGTTTATATATTAGGTAGAGATCGTTCATCTGAAGGTGTGTAATGACTAGCATACGGTCAACATTGAGGTCTGTGCCTCCATACGAATGAGCGTTCCGGAGTAAGGGATTTGCTTCTGTCTTGCATAGTATGAAGTCTATTTGGTTGAAGACAGCTGTTGTAGCCTTAGAACCTTTTGGGGCTTTGCGATCAGTAATGTGTTCAGTCCATGTTGTCCGGTGATGGCATGGGTGCTTGAAAAGCCATATTTGTGACAAATAGACCTTTGGAACTAAGGAATGCCACCAGTGCGTCACTATTGCTGTTGCGTGTGCCCTTTCCATAGGATCCCATGCATAAGCCAAGTCATGAACCTTTGTCTGCAGTTCCGAGTCTACCCAGCTCGGAGTTGAAATCTCCACACACGAACAGTTGCCATCTAGCTGGGATTGTAATAGTGGAGCTCAGTTCTGCATAGAAGGAATCTAATATTACTGTATTCTCTTTGGCTTTTTCGGTAGTTGGGCCGTATGCATTGGCAATTCGACACTTAGTGGTGGTGTGTTTTCACATAGCATAGACAGGTCGATGAATGCAACGCGATCACTGATGTATCCAAAACTAATGACATGATCCAAGACCCTTGGTCCAATTATGAAGCCTAAGCCACGGTATGTGGCCTGTAGTACTATTGAAGTATGAATTGATGGTACCTGTAACTATTGAACTATGATTGAAGACCACCTGCATTGGGCCACTAGCCAAGCTTTGTCTGTATTATACATACTCTATTGAAATAGAAGTGCTATTCCGACACAGTGGACTCTCTATGGATGGCTTATCTGGCTACAGAGACAACATTAGAATGGCCTCTAGTGACTTGTGGGCAGGTCTCCTACTAGAGGCTAACCTTACCGCATAATCAGATTAGCTAGCTGGTGGTCCCTTAATGCATGTGGTCTTCATAACAGGCTCTACTGCCCCAGGCCCTAAAACTGAAAAGCTTCGGCTGGCAGTTCGATTTTATTTGTGACTACCTATGTGCATTAGGCAATTGTGCATAGCAGTGTGATAGACATTTTAGAGTTGTAGCATGCTTAAAACGTCCCCGACTGTCGGTGCTATAGAGACGGACACATCGCGCCACGCCTATAGGTGCATGAAACTTTACAGTGATTACTCAACAGGTAAGAATTATGTAGTACACTGCTCAGTAAAACTCAGAGATAGGGTTCCGAGACTTACATTCAAGTAGTGTGCCGTCTATCACATAATTTGTGCAATCCCCTTGGCCCTAACATGTGCATGTGATATGTGTCCATCTAGAGTTATATAAAAGAAACTACTATTCCGATTCTTTGGCCCAAGAATTTCTAGACTACTGCTCCGATTAGGCCTCCATATTTAATGCACGCAAGTATACATGGAAGCATATGAATACAAACCTGGTCATGACAATAATCCTGGAACACCTGTATTTGTTATTGTGACAAATTATTGCATGGGCCATGCCATCTGGGTTTTCTCTTGAGCGTCTTCAATATTGCCATATGTTTATCAGAATTGCTGATCACATTTTACTTCTATTACATAAGCTTGCAAAAATCATCTAGGCTGCATATATACCAAGTCTTAATAATGTCAATAAAAATGTCAAATTTGTATTGCTCATTGCGCTATTAGATAACCAAAATTCAGCAGCTAAACGAAAATATGTTCCTAGCTAGGTGGATATTCCTAGATTAAATTGTCTATATCCATTGATTCCCTTTTAAATACCAAGAATTTATACCAATTAAATTCTTTCAGAAATATGCCATTTTGAATATCTCCAATTACTCATCATGTGCGTCCATTCCTTCTCCATTAAATTGTTGACAACTACTGTTAGATATTGCCTTTGTCTTGTTCATGCTTACGCTAAGCGCATGCCAGTCCCGCTGTTCTTGAGTAACATTGATGACTATATATCATGCCTAAAGAGGGCCAAGCCGACCTAATCCGCCATGATACTACCACATCATAGCAAAATAAAATACCTGATTATTTTCCAATCGTGCATGGTCTTCATGATAACAACGCAAGAAACAGACTGTGAAAATCAGTCGAAAGTATCAATTTAGAAGCAAGGTTGCATTTTAGCTTTTGTTTGCAAATTGGGAATATGTCTTGGGAACCTCAGGAGAAAGCTTCCAGCCAAGTTAGGAAAATATCCATCCCGTAGAAACCTCGTTATTGAAAATTTGACAAGAAAAACAACCAGACCCTCTCTACTTGCCCTGATGCTTGTATCTAGGGACATTGGTAAAATTAGAAGAATGAGAATGTAGTGACAGCTTAATTCAACCTATGCATTTTCAAGTTCATTGTGCATGTGTATTATGACATATAGAAGGTAAATATCATTATTGGACTAGATATATAGTATTGGCGTGTAGACGTCTATAAGGAGAATATGCAAGCGGAATGTTTATCATTATTTCAAGCAACTGACTGCACATATTTATCTACAATATGGGGAGATCTAATATATATCTATTTACAAGATGGACCATGTACATCAGGTTGTGAAAAGGTCAGGCAAGTTAGGCAATGTCCAGAGCTTAAATTAAAGAGCATGGTTTTAACGTTTGCAACTAGCAAATCTAGCACATATGGTGCGATTCATACCTGGCCAGCCATTTTTGTACGAGCCCGGTCGTTATAATTGGTTCCAAGCCCAGAGCTGAACATCCACCAAAGGCCAAATAGCATTTATTGTGTCACAATTTTTCTTCTAAGTACGCTCATAAAGATCACAACATCCAGAACGTAATTGTCGTCTTGTAATAGTCATTCCGTTGAATCCGATGCCGAGGGCCGAGGGTCCCAATACGCATTAACCATTCGCCATCGGTTATAAATCCTTGATAAGCGTGCGATATTGTTAATATAGGAAACGGGCTGGAAAAGCTAATGGGCGCGGCCATCTTGTGGTACTATTTCGGCTGCCCCAAATTGCATATTACTCTGCATCTAACAACACGAGTCGGTAAACAAACAGTCAGCGCATACATTTTCACGCTCAATATGTAGCCTTCTCATTCGCGCTAGGAACATAAATCACACTGGCTTTTTTCGGCATCACTAATTACTGCAGTATGTAGATGCGAGAAATTCTGAATAAAGTGCTCATAAACGCGTTCGCCTTGGAACAGTCACAGTCTACTAGCCTCAAAGATCAATCCATCCACGATTTACAACCTCGCTTTTGATTTGACGCTCAGCATGCGTCACCCAATCAGTGTTCGTGTTACTTGTAGCCTCGGCTTACAAGAACCAATTGTTACCTTCACATAGTCCAGTTGATATCACATTTCTGGACTACTCAAGAATCCGTGTCATCAACATTATAACGCACAAATACATCGTTTAGGATATTCTGATCGAAAATTCCGATGCTAAAAGTTCCCCATGTCTAAGTTGCGGCCACTATTATCAGACCACTGGTCTCCTGCGTATTCTGGTCGCGTGTCCTACATCTACCGCAGTACCGGTGGTATACAATACAGTTAACAGTATCAGTATAGAATATACCGTTGAATGTTTCACATCTTTGTAAACAAACATCAGCTATAAGTCTGATATTTAACCAAGCTGACTTTTCCCTGAAAATATATTTTCTTTATTTGGACGCAGCGGGAAGATTTAAACTGCTGTACATGAATTCTGACCAAGAATGAAACTTCTGATTCTGTCTGCTGTGCGTAAATGATGCCGGTGCTAATTACATTACCCTACTTCACCCTATGGAATTTTATAGTAATCCATTGATTGGATGCTATATATAGTCATGTGCTTATGGCCTAGTGGTGTGCTGATCGAGTAGGTATTCACAGTCCTCATAAGGCAATCTGCTGTATATACATGTAGAGTTGAATATTCACAAGCATCAGCTAATTGGAATGATGTTTTAACTCGACCCGTTGCGATGACTCAGTATATGGCTAAGTGCATGCCCCATGTTTGGCTATGCCTTGCAAACTCTGCATACTTCACTGGCTTATTGAGTTATATGTGCATCTGCTAACTATGTTTAATAGATATGATATAACTATTAAACAACAATTGATGATGTATGTAATTTGTGTCGAGATGGTATTATCTGCACATTTAAGGAGTTCCTTAGTCGTTAATTAGTTTTGAGAGATCATGGTTGACCATGGACTTTTGTTTTGAGGGTCACTTGTAGATTATATTTTTTATCAATCCTTAATCAATTAGTCAGTGTTTATTATGTACTCAATCTGATTAAAGATTGCGTTTGTGATTTTAGGGTTTTTGGCGGATATGTGTCCAGTTTGTTCGATGACGGCGCCGGTGTTTAAAGGCTGTGTTTGTTGCACATGCATCATCATATGTGCAGAGGAAGGCGGCGAATACATTCCCATTAATATTGCGTTTCACATCCCATAGGAACCAATACATGAATCAAACCCTATTTGCTTGTCTATTTTGTTTAGTTTTCCAAGTTTGACGTTGAAGTCCCCACAAAGGAAGAATTGACATCTTGCCGCGGGTGTAGGTGTGGGGTTGACGAATATTACAATATGAGATTCCCAGTCAAATTAGTTTCAAAATATTCAATATGTTTATTCAATTGTAAATTAATCAAAAGGCATGCAATTCGTACATATCATGACAGAGCTATAGGCCTACGTTATTATGATTGGGACATCAGCTAAATAGTGGCGCAATTGATTGTGACGTCAGATACTTAAGCGATATATCGGGTCCCTACATTCGTAGATCAAATCTGTTAAATAAATGATGGAAAATTGTCAGGGGGTTGTCGGAGCAAGCTGCTGAAGAATGAATATAGACGTGATTGATTTCAATAATATTATTTTGCTATATTTAGTACACAATGGCTTGTTATACTGGCCTGGTGGAATCTCATATCTTACTACCCGCACGCCCACGTTAATAATAATAATAATAATAATAATAATAATAATATTATTATTATTATTATTAGATGATATAAAATGTGTACAATATATGCAATAGATACACATATGCGCACCGCTACACATACACGTTCACACACTCGGGCATGCACTCACGCACATACGCACAATTAATATAATACACATTATTTAGCACGCACCTACATTACATCTATTTACATATTTTGTCAAACATCGGTACATGAAATCTTGTCTAGTAAATACCGCCTGTCTTCTCGGCGTTGACTAACTGATGTAGTGAAATAACACGTGGCCTCTGATATAATAACGTTATCTTTTTTCTAATTTTACCTGCCCCTTGGTCTGTTACTGTCAGTTCAAAAGTTTGAATGACCTGAGCCGAAGTTATTGGTTTGATGGGCGTCTACCGAGTACCTGATTCCAGGTCACATTCACGCCATATCTAGGCTCGAGAAGCAAAATTGACCATTACCACGACCCGGCCCCGCCACGACCGGCTCCAGAGCTCTCCAAGTCCACGTAACAGAATATCAGGACGTCGCCAACAAGAACCACTACGGAAGGAAGGGGACCAAGACGTGCACCGTCGGCTAGATCATAAAGGCTACGTAGACGAATCCCATACAATGGCAACAACTGCCAAGCAAGGTTCACCAGCCTGTCAAAGCAAACAATGGTGCATATGGAGACCTGGGTCGTGGACCCACTAGAAGAACTTTACCATCTTGTCAATAGACTGCGCAACAACAACGCGCAGTACAATTTGTAACTATATGATTCTTTACACAATTGTAACTTAGTGACACACAACCCGAATCTCGCAGCACACCCTTTAAACAAATGCACTACGCCAGCTATTTCTGGCCCCTTAGCAAACTGTAGCAATAATAGCAAGGGAACAGCCTCCAACATTAGAAATTCTGATCCATAACAATCTCCTTTGGTTATTAACCTCTCTAACTCCGCCTTAGACCAAGACACCATAAATGTCTTGGACAAGGGCATTGATTTCAGCCTAAACCGCCAACAACCGCCATCATGGGTTCATTATATACATGCCTACAAGGTTTCATCAGGCGCATGCGTCTGACCCACTACTTCACCCCGCCACCCCTCCTCCCCTACCACCAACCTTCCACGATAAACTAGCAAGGAAATTGGCAGCCTAAAAACAGCAATGCATCCAACCACATGGACGCACATTTGGATTCTTCAAAGTCTTTCGTTACAAAGAAACACGCATCATGAAAGCCTCATTGGCAATGCAAGAGGGTCACCGAGGGCAATCTGAGCCGGCAAGAAACACAAGCTTTACTCAATCGCAAAAAGCAACCAAAACATAGTTATTAAAAGGGAAGGTAAGATAAGGCCACATACATGCAATATAAAAATTACTATCTGGCTCTATTGCAAGCTGGATAGAGACATAACAACCACCCCATACCGATATAGTAAAAAAAATATTGGATCAACTAGTCAAAGATAAAGAGCTAGACATCTTCATGCCAAACCACTTAATCCCCAACCCACCTATAACTGCCAGATTATATCTCCTACCTAAGACACACAGACAAACGAAAGATGGTTAAACAACAGGCGGACGCATCGTCAGTGGAATACGCTGCCCAGTGCCCGCCAGAACTGATTAGCAGCTACGTGGGCGAGCATATAAAGTCCAAATCACCAAAATAAGCTCACACGTCAAGGACACCACAGACTTCATAAACAAAGAAGAAGCCGTTGGTAAAGTGAAACCATGGGCTCTCCTTGTCAATATGGCCGTCACCTTTTTCTATACCAACATTCCAAACAATGAAGGTATCAGATGATCAGTAGCCAAATTCCGACAAAAAACACGGCATATCAGGCATGCTATCCCCTAGAGGCAGCTGCAACCTCTTTAAATTACTACTCGAATGTCACAACTTCGAGTTCAATAGCGAGCACGACTTACAAGTATGAGGTACTTCCATGGGCAGGACAGATACATATATGCGAAGAATAAGCGGCTTTCAAGGTAACAGACCTATTGTGTTTTAGAAATAAAATCTAGTCTCGGGAACAGAAAAGAACGTCAATGACAATCTGAAATACGTTATCTTTTTGCAGAAAAGTCATAGATTTGTAAAGATAGAAAGCGACATATTAATTGATTGACATGAATTTTGTATAAATAACGAGAATCGTCTCATGGAATTCAAGTTTAAAACAATTAGATGATGTCTATGGTTCCCATCTCACTTATCTAAACCTATTGAATGGATAAATCAACGAACGTAACCAATGTCGATCATTTTTAACTACTAAAAGGAAATGACAATTTGTGTTGAGATTAATGATAATCCGCTAAATAGTTATTTCTAAATTATCGTTTGTTGAATAATTTTGTTCACAGTTTTGAAGTTTTTGGGTCATACAACAAGTTTATTGAATTTGAAATGGAATTAAAATGATAATTGATTTATTGAATATTGTCTAGGAACTACTGAGCCAGACGATAGCTGAACAGAGCGAGAGAGAGAGAGAGAGAGAGAGAGAGAGAGAGAGAGAGAGAGAGAGAGAGAGAGAGAGAGAGACAGAGAGAGAGAGAGAGAGAGAGAGAGAGAGAGAGAGAGAAAGAGATTATTTTCAGTAACATATAACAAAGAGGCTGCGATGACGAGACTACAATGATTCCTAATTACGCCAGATGTGAGTTACTTTGGCAAACACAAGACTAAATTTTCGCGTAGCATCAACGCTTTCTGCACAGTTGAATCATCGATACGTTCATCACAAGGTAATGGTTTATCAACAGTGCTTTTCACTTGTTACTTCACCGCAGCAACATCATCTGTTCGAGAACACACAACAAGACCAAACTCTCCAATCTCAATGATAGGTATGCCACTAGAGACAGATAATGCAGATAATGTTGACTTTATGGATGAAGAAAAGGTCCTCTTGATACACTATTTTCAATAGCTGCGGACCAGCTCAGGGCTGCACGCCTTTTTGTGAATAAAGCCATAACAAAATTCATTCCCGGATATCGATCGAAGACTACATAAATGAATGATGACGGTACCCCATTGTGGCACTGATAATTGGAGGATGAGCAGAATCTTCGGTTCCCTCCACTGCAGCTCTACCGACATTGGAATTCGCTCTCTAACATGAAATATTGCCTTCCGGTCCTTTTGGGAGTTGTGAATTTGTGGCTCTAAAATCCCCATGAAATCAAGATGCAACTATATGATGGAACATGTGTTTCCACAATGCTACCTAGCTCATAATGCCCTCTTGAACAAATCTGATGCATGTCACCGCGAACATCTGCGAACAGTTACAAAGCATAGTGGATCACACAGTGTAATATCACATGCAGCACTCTACAAACTTTTTTACGCCGAGCCACTATCTGTGAGGATGGCGCAACAGTGATTGTCTATGTTCAGACATGCTCCTCAAATGTCAGAAACTATATCTGCTCAGTAACCATTTGAATTCGCAGTTGTAGGTACCAATAGGTATCAGCGCGCAAAGGACGTGACATCATCAACTTGATATGTGTTTGGCGCATGCACGCTCGCACGCACGCACGCACACACACACACACACGTGCGCGCATACATGCACACATGCACGCATGAACACATATTGACGAGGGTGGATGAGATAGAGTACTACTTGTCTAAGTCTGTATTTATCATAATTTTAGATCAATAGTGTTTCCAGAATCAAAGATGTAGCTATTTCTAGAAATACTGATTTACAATACACGTCATTTCTGTTCGAAAAGTCACCTAGTTCAGCTGTGCAAAAGGTGTGTCAGTCTTCGCGGCGACAATTAACCTATTTCAGATGTCCGAAATGCAAACCTCGTGCCACTGTCTGAACAAAGTATGATTGGAGGAGGCTGTCTCAAAAAGATGTGATTGGCTGAACAATAGCCGAAAGATTGCATGGGTGAGGCATCTTCCAAATACAGGCGAAGCACCGCTGGTGATTACATCTGATGAAAATCAGATTGGGGGAGCACTCTCTGAAAGAACTTTGATTTGAGGGAAAGATCTAGTGGGCGTTATTACCTTGCCTCCTAAATGGCCACCCCAGACCAACGTACTATCAAAAGTCTGCCCACTCTCGTGGATAACCAGCCAGAACTAGAACACGACGGTATAATCCATAGAGCCGCACTTGCACTACGTTAGAATATTGCAGATATTTTAGTGGCTGATTGGAGGGTAGGAAGGTCTACAACCGAATCATGCTCAGCTTCATATCCCAAGGGAGCCAGCAGTGGATCGCTACAGGACATCATCTTTGTTTGTCCATCCAGAGCCAGTGGAGGTGGGCACGCGATACCAGAAAAGACCATTCTATTAAAACCTGCTTTAATGTGCATCTAACAACGTCATTATTAGGCTGGTATCAGCCCTGTATCAGCCCAGTAACCTGCACTATAAGATATTTGTTGAATAACTACAGCCCTAGTAATAGGTTTTCATCAATAAGCAAATATGCAAATATTATAAGACAGAAATACAACCAAAATTTTATAGGACGATTATGCGTGCATGCGTGCGTGCGCGCGCGCATGTGTACGTGTTTACTAAGATGTCAGTCAGATTCGATTTCTCTCCCGTACTTCAACAAATATCTGGATTTTACTATTTGTAGGATGCACTGTGTTTAAATATTTACCTTTGCTCAGAATTTTGGGGGATTTGCTAAACTATTAATCTTTATAAAGCTTAGTATATGTCGACAATGAAAAAACCAATGTATGCATTTGCAGCAAGGGCTTCATGGCGGCCATCTTCGATTTCAAAATAGCCACTAGCCAAATCCTCAAAACCTGATGTATCGGCGACTGAATGTTCCAGTTTCGTAATTTTGATGTATATATCTATATTTTCTGAGTCAATGAATTAATTGATAACATTTATAATACACTTCAAGTAACAGAAAAACTATTTTTATAGATGATTTCCGATTTAACACAGTGCTTTGACTGTCCGTTTTTAAGAAGAGCTTTAACCATGTCGATTTACCTATTCTAGAGAACCTGCCAGTATTGTCTGCTCCAAAAAAGGGGTAAAAGGCGGGCAATGCCATCGCTTTCTCTTTGCGTCCAAATAGGTTGTAGAACAATAATACCAGATATCATTGAGATAGACGTCTTCTTAGGTAGGCTGGCATAAGATGCTATTGACAGCACTAAGATATCAGTGTTAGGGTAGAAGACCATCAACTCTGCTGTATCGAGATTACGCTGTGCAGCACATATGGTATGATAGATCATTAATGTATCAGCTTCCTTGTGATGGTCTTTCTCAATCTGTAGACTGCTCTTACTTGTAGTTTGGTCTGATGCTGATGCTATGACCAACATAGACCAGTCCGTGTTTTACTCCATAATCTTCTCTGCAAGGTCAGTCTTTGATTGGTCATGAGGCCGAAATATAGTCATAGGGATATGCTTAATACTAGCATCATCTTTAACTTGGTATGTAATTGGGTCTTTACCATGTCGTCATCGCACGCTCTCTCTCTCTCTCTCTCTCTCGCGCGCTCTCTCTCTCTTTCTCTCTCTCTCTCTCTCTCTTTCTCTCTCTCTCTCTCTCTCTCTCTCTCTCTCTCTCTCTCTACATTGAAAAAAACGCATTGGCACAGGAATTTAATTAAAAATTTCTTTACCTAAATTTGTCCTATCGAGATCAAGTTTAGATTTACTTAGAGTGGTCCCCCCTTGAGATTAGTTGGGGTAAAGTGAACTTATCAGTAGGTCGCTTTAACAGGTAAAGACTGGGATTGATCCTACATTATAGAGAAATCACACACACGAATGCACACGAACGCACACACGCACGCACTCACGCACACATCTGAACGAATGCATGCAATAATACATGCACACAGTAATACATGCACGAATGCACGCAATAATGCATGTATGAACGCATGCACGAACGGAAGCACGAATGCATGCACGCACACACCCACTCACTAATGTACTCACGAATTAATGCACCCACACCTACATACACACACGCACACATACACCCACGCAAGTATAGATGCACGCACGTACGGATGTACGAGCACACACCCACACACATACGCACGGACGCACGCACGCACGCACGCACGCACACACACGAGCACACACACACACGCGCACGCACGCACGCTCGCACACTTTTGCAGACACAAAACTAAAAGATGTCCTACTGATATGATTTTGGTTGGGATTAGATTTATTTAAGACTAGGTAGGGAGGGATGAAACCTTGTCATTGTTATCAGGGACCATGAGGTCTAACTTTGATCTTACTAGCAAATCTTTCAGGTTTGGATTTCTATTGTAAGCTATTACTGGTCGTGCTTTGATCGGTTCCTTTAATTTAGATTGCAACTGTGAATATTCGTCTTTCATGGTTTTCGCTAATTCAACATTACGTCTACTGTATATGAGTTGAAATGGGATAATTTTGTTCTTTTGTGATATTCCTGAATCTACATTTATTCCAAATGGTGCCTTTGTTTGGAGTGTTCTAATCCAATGGCCTTCTCGTATTTTGCGAAACGAACTCGTTTCTTCTTCACTATCGAAGGTCGGAATCTGTTCTATTGGCATGATTTCAAAATGATGCTCAACTGAATGATCAGGAAGTTAGAAATGTTGAGCATTTGGCGTATCTGCTGAGGTGTTAATATCAGAAACGTGGCGTCTAGCACACGCACTCTAAATGCATTTTTTGATTCACCAACATACTGTTTCTGGCAAAGGGCACAATTGATCAAATAGACTACATTCTCAGAATCACAATGCATATTTGTTCGGATATGATATTCATTTTTAGTTTGAAAACTCAGGAATGTTTATTGGTTTACAATATAGTTGTTTACTTTGAATCTGTTTTTGTCGCATTTAGAAACTGATGCATCGCACATGATTGGTTTATTGTGTTTAATTTGGACAGGTTCAAACTCGGGTCCGCTATGAGGTTTTAGATTTTCAAGCTCATTGATGGTGTCTGCTTTAATTTTTCGAAGAAAACGGGCTGAATAGCCGCGTGTTTTCAAAGCATCAAACAGAGTAGAGCATGCATCATTCAGATTTTGCCTGTTGCTAGAGTTTCGAAAGAATCTTATGATTTGTGATTTGATCAGTCCTTTAAATGTGTGTGGAGGATGAAATGATTTTTTGTGAAGCAGCTGATGGGAGTCTGTTGGCTTAAAGAATACTTTATATTCTAATTTTCCAGAGGAATCAAATTGAGGACCCTTATAGATTGTGACATCTAAAAAGTCAACTGATGTTCCACTAATAGTAGCTTTTAACTTGATGTTTGAATCTTGGTTATTTAAAATGCTAAGAAATTCCCAAAAGTCTTCTTCTGAATGCTGCCAAATTATGAAGATGTCATCTAGATATCTGAGGTAAAGAAGAGGCTTTTTGGTTGATTTGTTCAGTGCCCCCCCCCCCCTTTCCCACTCTGCAACATAAATCGTGGCAAAATTTGGGCTGAATCGTTTACCCATTGCGCATCCACAGATTTGAAGGTAATTTTCACCATTAAATTGGAAATCGTTTCCTTTAAGACTTACCTCTAATAATTTTAAAATTTCCGTGTCTGGTCGATCTGGATCAGGAAATTTGACAAAAGAATTCTTAATAGCATTGACTCCAGCATCAATATTTATATTCGTATACATAGCATCTATGTCTAATGTGACTAAATATGCCTCTTTCGGAACTGACAATTTGGATAACTTTGAAAGAAAGTGTTCTGTGTTCTTGAGAAAGCTCTTGTGTCTATTAGCAATGGGCTTTAAATAGTAATCAATATATTCTGAAATGCCATAAGACTTACTGCCACAGTCTGAAATGATGGGTCGTCCAGGTGGTGTCACTGGATCTAACCAGGTGCTGATAGGTTTATGGATTTTAGGCAAGATATAAAATGTCCGATTTTGTGGATTATTCTCACCTAGCAGATACTTTAGCTGTTTCTTATCGATGTACTTATCTGTATGCAATGAATTAAGTATTTCAATGAAATTTTGTCGGTTTTGAGGCCAAATTAAATTATCAAGTTTTCTGTAATGCCTGGTGTTAGGTAACTGCCTTTCGGCCTCGCGGATGTAGTTTTCTCTAGACATAATCACAGCTGCTGAACCTTTATCGGCCGGTTTTATAATGATATTCTGATTTCTACGTAATTTGTTGATAGCCTGTCGTTCGAGAAATGAAAGGTTTTGCTTATTGTTTGTAACTGGCAATAATCTGGCTATACCAGCAACCGTTTTATGGTTGCTTTAATATTGTCATCAACTAGCCTATCTGGAGGGTCCCAACCGTATTTTCCAGTGAATGGTTTTGACTCTCCATTTAAATTTCGAAAATGATGGGCTATTTTTACTGAATGACCAAAATTAGCTACTTCAATAAGACCTGTGTCTAAAAGCAAATCTAATCCTGTTTTTGGTTTTGGAGTTGGTACAAAAGTAAGACCACGATCGAGAATTGATTTTTCAGATGGTGAGAGATCATAGTCAGCTGCTAAATTGACAAGGTTTGTTCCTAATCCTATGTTAGGGGAGCTATTGCCTTGAACCACATTTAGTTTAAACTAAGTACCGTCAACCAATGGTTATAAATACAATTAGCTGTTTCTTTCGTCCAATGGATTCTATCCTTCTCAACATGAAAATTGGCATCATAAATTTTGGGGATGACCTTATCAACGTGGCAGTTGGACCTTGCTGATTCGTTGATACGCTTGAGACAATACCTTTGCCTGTCTGATAAGCTATCAGAGAAGTTAATCTCAGCAAAGTGCAACTCCACATTTGGAAGCTATTCTTAAATTCACGAGCCATGAACCGTAAATGGCTTGAGGCTTTGGTTGGATGCTCATTTTTGGAGTTGATGCCAATATTCAGGATGATCTTCTCTGGGCTAGGGCCATCCTGGTGTCGCATAATCATTGTTCTGAAATGTGATAATGCGGCACCAGGATAGCACTCAACCTGGATGTCAGGATGGACGTCTAAATCAATTCGGGCTAGATTAGAGGACCCTATCATCAGAATCCTTTTGGTGATTCTGGGGATCCTCCACAGGCCCTTGCTATGCGATTGATGACGGTACTTAGCAAACTTCCTTTCAGACAGGTTACTATTATTCTCCATATGAGGGAGAAGAGGCGGAGACAGAGGAAGAGGAGCAGAAGAAGGTGCGTGAGGAGAAGAGATGAAGAGTAGGAGGAAGAGAAGGAGGCGGGATTGAGAGAGGAGATGCATGAAGAGAAGAAGTTTGAGGAGGAAGAGGAGGAGGCGGGATTGAGAGAGGAGAAGGAGGAAGAGGAGAAGATCGAGTCAGAAGGTAGCGAGGAGAAGATAGTGGAAGAGATGAGGAAGAGTTGCTAGGTGGTAGATTGGGGGAACAGTGAGTAACAACCCGACAACGGCGCACAGGAGGAGAATTTGTCTTTGGGAGAGCCGGCCATGACTCTGTTACATCATCAACACCAGGTGCTGGTGTTGGTGATGTATACAGATTCGTCCGCTTGGAAGTGATAGGCGAGGGTGTGGAGGTGGTTGGTGACCGTTGTCGTTTGTTAGTCATTGTTGAATGTGAACCTGAACCTGTACTCGGTGTGGCCGCCGGTGTTGGTAGAGATATCACTCTATTTTGCTCATCACGAGCTATTTCTGCCAAAAATTTCCAAAAATTTGTGATTGTCGTTGTGGCCAATTTATTTCCAAAATTTTGCCTACCACATTTCAATGCTATGCCTTTGGCTCTGTGTAGATCAAGAATTACATTAGATTCGGCCACTTTTACCTCTGCCTTTAATTTGTCCAATTTGCTTCGAAAATGTTTGATTAAATTTTCTAAGCAGCTATGAGCCCAAATTTGGTTTATCATGCTGGTCGATTAAAAAAATTCGTCATCTCGTAAGGCAGGGCAGAAAAACGAGTTCATCTCCTCCATTTTCATGCTGAGAGATTTCGGGAGAGAGTCTGATGCCAAATGCTCTCATAAAAGACCATAGTGATGCAAGCATTGCAACACATGGAAGTACATCTTAACCAGTCTCTGAAAGGCCTGAACAGACTGGTTAGGAGCACTTTTGGTTGAAGAAAGGTTGGACGCTGGGTTGCCAGATTTGCGTCCTTTACCCACTGGGCCGTTGTAATTCTTGGCCATTTTAGAACGTAATCAGATTTCTACAGATTTATGTCAAATTTAGTCAGAAAAGTTCAAAAAGGTTAAATATGAAATACTTACTAGAGCGATATGTGTTGAAACAATTTAGAGACTGAAAAATAAGAACAATTAATACAAGAGTATTATATATATATATATATATATATATATATATATATATATATATATATATATATATATATATATATATATATATATATATATATATATATATATATATATATATATATATAAATATATATATATATATATATATATATATATATATATATATATATATATATATATATATATATATATATATATATATATATATATATATATATATATATATATATATATATATATAATTAAAGCGTACACTGTCAGATGCTGGAGCGCTTTCGACGTAATGGTCTTCGTCATGCAGCGAAAAAACTGGTCTAATGGCAACTGATAATTCTTACATATTTATAGGAGAATTACTGCAATGGTGACTACTGATTAACTATTAATTCAGTCTCTCCACCAAAGATCAAACGAAACCCGAAGACCTGCTTTAGATCAATGTGCGCCTTGGGTGCTACTGAAGTTAAACAGCTAATACAAAAGGCGTGATTGCTTATTTATATTGAGCTTATCTAACTGTAGCATTTGTTAGTACGCCGGTTCGTTTCAGGCGATTATGGTGTGAGAATAACAATGAGGGCTATTTGGTCAGTCATTAGATCAAATGCTGCCGAGATATGTTTAATCATGGCGGCTGAGAGTAATTTACTTGTTGTTTGAGTACTGAAAGGGACAGGTTTCCTGAATAAAGATTATTAAAACAAATTCTGACAAGTTATACAGTTTTTTTATCGTGGCGAATCGGTTCACTCAGTTATTACAAAGCGTTGATTACTTCTTTGTAATAAGTTGGCGTTGCCGTGTGTTCGAAAATAGGAACAAATTCTGACAAGTTATACAGTTTTTTGATCTGGGCAAATCGGTTCACTCAGTCATTACAAAGCATTAATTACTTCTTTGTAATAAGTTGGCGTTGCCATGTGTTCGAAAAGAGGAATATACAAATAGTTTTGAGCAGGTCTTTCTGACATAGGATGATCCATTGTGGATTGACTGAATGTAGTTGGGCTAGTGAGATTCCTTCTAAAGAGAGGTGGTTGTAAGTCACAGGTTGTTTTTAAGCTTTGTAAGCTTATATGTCTAACAACGCATGCACTCATTCACCCGCCCAGACACCAGCATATCAATCCATCCATCAGTCCATGCTGCCATCCACCTAAACAAATACTTGATTAAGGGGAGAACAGATTTGTAAACTGATAGACAGACACCCGATGGGTGACTAGACGACTGAATAAATGAATAGGCAAATGTGTGAAAGCCACAATTTCATTTCCCAATTTGGTTTAATTTATTCACTTAGTCATTGCAAAGCGCTAATTGCTTCTTTGCAATGAGTTGGTGTGGTTGTTGAAAAAATAAGCATAAAATATGACAGGTGGTTGCGGATGAGGTGGTTTGTACCTTTACAAACATATATGTCCAAACAATCCATGCGCCCACTCTGTCTGTCTGTCTCTCTGTCTGTCTGTCTGTCTGTCTGTCTGTCTGTCTGTCTGTCTGTCTGTCTGTCTGTCTCTCTCGCTCTCTCTCTCTCGTGCTCTCTCTCTCTCGTGCTCTCTCTCTCTCTCTCTCTCTCTCTCTCTCTCTCTCTCTCTCTCTCTCTCTCTCTCTCGCTCGCATTGGTTTTTTCCAGGAATTCGCTTGATAAGAAACAAAGACAAGTATGATTTCATCATATCCTTCTGTCAGACTCATTAACCTATTATTAAACATTTGTTGAGGTCATTGGCTGTCACAATAGTTGTTGGTTTCTTGGTTAGCTGGATAATAACCATTCCATTAACAATTACAATTCTACTGGCTTCAGTGGTTGCCAGTTCAACGCCTTCTGCTGTACCTAGTAACTGAATCATCAGCGCTTCTGTTTACTGATAGGTCAATCAGGAGAATGATTAACTTCGCCTGGTCATTGTTTCGTAGTACAGAACTACTTGGAGCAAACAGCGCCCTTGATGTTAAGGTGAATTCATAGTTGCCAATTGAATATTTCAGATCTGTCCCGCAACTTGACTTTGCAAGAATCATCGGTCTCGCAGATAGGTCTTTTTTCCGTGAGATCAACATTCTTGTCACGAACATCCACTGTGGCTTTTTGTTTTCAGAGGGATACATCATGTTCTTCTTTTGTTTCACTGATGCCCAAGGGCCATAAATGCGCTCTTCCATATATTCTTCAAATAATTTCAGTCTTCTTTCGGCTACAGTGATACATAAGCCAGGGAGATAATGTTGCAGATTATATCACCTTCAACAGCAAAACGATTACCATATACCAGTATGGCAGCTGTTGTATTGGTGATGGTGCTGTGCTACAGGTCAACAGAACTTGCTCCAAGGCCATGATGCTCTTTGGCAAATATTTTTCAAATTTTTGCAAATGTAATTGACAATTTAACCTTCCAGAGAACGGTGCCAGTTTTGGAGCAGCCAGGAAAATCACAGTCTAGCATCGTTAGATTGTCCAATTAGTCCCGAATGAGCTTTCATCATTTTGTTCAGATGCTACCATCCATGGTCCGCAGCAATTGAAGTGATTGGAATGCCATTCATTATCACTGGTGTTTTCAGTTTCAAATTCTCGCCACGTTTCTGGATGATTTTGCAGCCTTGCGTACATACATATCTGCTATGTATCTTAGTCCGCTTCTGGGGATCAGATAAGCATTTCAGGATGCAGCAACAAAGAAAACAATGATCTTTACATGGTGAAAATTCATTAGTGACTTGAAAATCGCGTGTTGGGACCTCTGGGCATCCGATGTCTGAACCAGATTTACCATATCAATATTAGCCAGCACTTGCAGACGATTGCTGTGAGCCGGCGTCACTGACTCGGCTTTGCTGGTTTGGGTTGAGTTAATGCGGCTTTCTTCAAAAGCCAGTTCATACAATGCTATGTAAAATTGGATATTAGGAGAAAGTGAACAGTGCTTACATTTCAGGACTTGTGTTGTTGTGGTAGAACTAAACACATCCGCTTCTATCTGTGAATCATCTATTTCAGAATTTTCAATAGAACTACCGATAATTACCCAAAGACAGCCACGACAACATGAAATCTATGCATAACTTTACTTTTTAAGTTGGTGTTAGCATTTACCAGCTGCACTGCTTTCATGTACAGGACCATGTCAAAACTAATGGCAGATGCTCTTTACCGAGTGCCATCTTCTTCCACTTTTGTCATGCTTTCTTAAGGCGATCTCATAGCACGCTTAGCAGATTTATGCAATGACTTCCTCTCCTGGCCTTGTATTTGCTTGATCCGACTAGGGCTAATTCCAAGGCTTTATGTGCTGGTGTGTCTTCTGGCATCCTTAGCACATGGCCAAACATGGGCAATCCTTGCTTGGCGACTTTTACACCGCGACGTATTACACATCTTGTATAGTGCATTATTGGATATTATGATGTCTGGCCATCGGTGTCCAGTCATTATGCATAGGTGTTTGAGGTGACAGGCATCGAGTTTATCTAGAGCTGCCTTTGGAGCTGTCCAGTTGTTACAGCATCAAGGATACGCATGTTGCATTGTATAAACGTAGTCCTTTTATCAAGGGCATCTTTGATCCAAAAACGAGATGTAGTGCTGCTGTAATCCAGCAACTTTCATGAAATATGTATATGTTTTAATATGATCATTGGGTGAGTTTTCCACGTGTATACTGACAGGATCATGGAAATGATGCTAAAACACAAATTCATTATGGAAAGTAAGTTGTCTTCAAAATCTCACAACTGTATCCTTGATATACCAAAATGTAAACGAAAAACTAGCAGCAAAACTTGTCTGGCTCAGTAATATATAAAGACACCTAGAACAATAAATTTACAAAAAAAATTCATTTTATATCGAACAGAAGCCAAGATATTTAGGATTAAGTGTTCTCGATGATTACCATTTTGACAATGCATTATATGGTTAGAAAACATCGATGAATCAATCCTTGAACTCGAAGATCCTATATATATATATATATATATATATATATATATATATATATATATATATATATATATATATATATATATATATATATATATATATATATATATATATATATATTGTGATGACGCGATTGTACCCGGGGTCGTTCTATGTGAACAAAACCTGGAGGGCGTATAACAGTATTTGTATACGAAGCATTCTTTGGTCCTACATTCTCGGAATTCAGATCCAAAGACTGCTTCTTCTGCATGAAAATCCTTCGCGGTCGTGGTACAGGACGATCATGTGTGAAAACTATGTCCGACATAGTATTTGGCCTTAATATTGGCCTTCGCAATCGGGTTTCCGCGCTTCTATCACACACTTGACTGATCAAACCAGCAACACGATCACTCACTTCATACAGATCATTCACGCTCACTACAGGAGACTGGGATGACCAACCACTAGGAGGCTCTGGACAAAGCAAAGACTCGCCAGGTTTCCTCATCCCAATGTCCATACAAGATTTCGTAAAGGCCGAGAGGCTGTACTGAAGCAGTCTGAGAAAGGGACCCGACCAAGGGGGTGGACACATTCCACAAAGAGGACCAAGAGAAAAATCATCCGATGGAACAGCTCCACTGGTGTGACTGTCCTGAAAGTCTGCAAGTGAGCTGCTACCAGATTCATAAAAGTCCTCGCCGTAGTAGTCATCAGAATACTCAATTTCATTCTCATCTTGACAATTATGTTTGTTCCCATCACGGTACAATGTGCCTCCATCTTCAAATCGCACATGCGATTTCTGAGATGCTGTGTTGCGGTCGCATCTCAATTCCTAATGTGTGCTGTGTTTTATTAAGATGCGCAGGTGCATCATCATTAATGTGCTCTAATGCACCGGGGGGGGGGGGGGGGGGGGGGGGGGGGTGTGTGTTTGCAAGCGAATATGATGCCATTTTGCACCTACTCTAATAATGTGTATTTTAGCTGGTTCAAATGTCCATGTGTACTAACTTGTATGGCTTCAGACAGAATCAGGCCTAACACTAACTATGTAGCCAGATGTATATGGAGTACAAGATTATATCATAAACCTAAGTCGATTTGTCAAAAGATAGGCGTTATATAGCTAGTCAGTGAAATATTCAAAGATAACTAAGATTGTAATCTGGACTCTAATATTCTGATCTGCGGAATGTAACGGTTGAACGAGTTTTTATCTCATTGAATGACCTGGCCGTAGAGTAGCTCAGTGATACGAACAACTATGATCTTACGGGCAGGTCATATACTGCCGCAAGAAATTAAAACTAGAGCCAGCGGAATTTACAGTAGTCCTAGTTAGCGATAATTTCTCTTCACAATATGAATAATATGAAACATTAAAAGTTCGGATAATTCACAGACAAGACAGGATCGAATAATGTATTAAATTTAAATGACCTGACCTTAGAATAGCTCAGTGATACTAACACCACAGACTTAAGGACAGGTCATATTCTGCAACTTCTACATGTAAGTTTGAATGTATTACAATATGTGTGTACTGTGTAGCTCGACTGAGGAAATGCGTTTGAGGAAGCCTAAGTTTAGGACTTTGAACTAAATCAGTGAATGAATATATGAAATGATAAACAGTTGCAAATTTGTGTATATAAGTTCCCAAGTATTTTGACTGTTAAGGGAACTGAATATCAATTAGTGACCATATTCATGCTGATTTAAAGTTTCCGAGATTTAATAAAATCTGGTCACAAATGGATTTGAATATAAAATATGATGGGCTTGTATAACAATGAATATTCGCTCTCGTCTCTATATAGCAAGCAATTAGAGTGGTACTGTCGAATATTGACAGTAAATCGGAAATTGTGATAGTTTCGACAGTGGTTTCTAGCGGGTAATGAAATATGGTAAGTGATATATTAACACCAATTAATACCACCTTTCGGATTATGCACATGCATACGCATGATTTACCTAGCGTGATGGTCACCGGGATCAGTTGATTTCAAATGCTAATGGACGTGAATGGGTACAGATATAAGATGGCTAGAATAAAATTATAGTCAAACTAATTTCTATGGTCAACACGGAATTCTTCTACTGAATATCTATAGAAACATCTTCATTAAGTCTAAATTCTAAACTTGTCTTTATTGGTCAAGAAAAACAACCCTGGTATAATTTGAATGAAATCCCCAGCAAAACAGGACATTCTAGTTTACATAGAGAATTTGGAATGAGGTCACTTTTCATATCACTATTATGGCCTGAGTTGAAAATTATCAATTTGCACGAGATTTAGCGAGTGCAAAATTGATAATTTTCAACGAGGTTCATAATAGTAATATGAAAAGTGACCGAGTTTGAGATTTTATTTATCATATAAACTGTAATTTTGAAATATTTCCCAATAGTTGCTGATGTGACTTTTATCTGAATTCGCATTGTTGATTTTCGTGAAATCGATACCTCCGCTGTGACGCACCACTACGTGGTAACAGATACTGCATGCGCTGCCGACTGATAAACTGTCAACGATGACATTTTGCGATGACGTTTTATGAATGACAAATCGTATTAAACAAATCGTAGTAAAACAGTACCGCGTAGTAATCCCTACGCGTCACGCTCACATCAATCGATGTTTTAATTGGTCGATTTAAATGGGTTGCGCACCCAAAAGCCAATGAAAATACTCCGTTGGATATGTTGCGCGCGCTCATATCGAAAAATATGGAACGGGCTAGAAGGCTTGTTTATATGATAAAATAGTATACGTATTTGACATATTACCATCTCAATGGTATGCCCATTTAAGCATTACCATTACAATGAGATTCTTGTTGGTACCGAGAGCAAAATGCATGCACCAACATCAGCTAATGCGGTAATATATATATATATATATATATATATATATATATATATATATATATATATATATATATATATATATATATATATATATATATATATATATATATATATATATATATATATATATATATATATATATATATATGCGTATGATCTTGCAACGTTAAAATGAACGGGTCTACGTATTTAAAATGGCATGGCATTTGATTGCATATTTCCAAAATACCTAATTTGTCCCAGCCTTCAAACAGCGTGGCCAATGCCTCTGAATTCAAGGTTGCTAAGATGATGTTGCTATGACCGAGAGCAACAACATTTCGCAACATTATTTATCATCAAAAAGAAAAATTGGAACAATATAACTTAAAGACAGTCACACACTTTGCTGGGGGCAATGGAAATCGGTGGGTTAATTGTATGCGCTCCTTCCGTTATCCAGCATTGCAGTACAGGCTCCAACCTCTTTATTAAAGGTGTATATTCACCCCCAGAATGATCGAAAATAAAATTGTTAAAATTGCATACTTTTATAAGCTTAAATTATGTGCCTATGTGTAATGAAACGAAATAAATCTTAACATATGATGATTCCATTCCATATAAATTAATATAATTTTTTAAGTTGCGAAATTGTAATAGAGGCCCGTGCTATTTTATTTTCAGAAATTTTACTGTGAATATGCACCTTTAACGGTAGCGTACACGTAGTTTGCAACACAGACCCTTTCATGACCAAGAGCCAAAACAACCCAAATTCAGTAACTTCAATAATGAAGAAACTAACAAATTGGACCTCTAAAATTAATTCCCGTGATTAGGGCATAAATGTTTGCAACATAATTCAGCAACGGAATGATCATAGGTACATAATTAGCTTCTATCATTGATAATATAAAATCCGGTCTACGGCGCAATTGGGACAAAAACGTATCATAGGCGTTGAGTTCCCTCGCTAAAAAACCTATCTAAGCGTGGCGGAGTATCGGTTTTAATAACCCTTAAATGCTACAAGCCGGCCAAATTGCACATGGCGATGAATAGATATAGGGCAAAGACAATTATTTAAAACTTAATGTGACCAAACTAAAACACATAATGGCTAGTTTAGGTTAGAGTCGGTTAATTACACGCTACAAAATAGCACTACATACTGGGGTGGGTGGGTGGGTGGGTGATGAGTTAATGGGCGATGAAACAAGAACTAGTTATATACGCTGATAGAAATGTAAAGAAGCCCAGTCAATGGGCGTTTTAATTATTTCAGTTCCCTAAAGATAAATAAACTCGTGATTTGCGAAAGGGCAACTAGACTGAAAGCCGCTGCTACCCGAAATAGCAACAGACCTCAACATACATAATTCCATAATTGCTAAGCAAATTACAGGATTTCTAACAAAAATCCAATATTATATATATATATATATATATATATATATATATATATATATATATATATATATATATATATATATATATATATATATATATATATTATATATATATATATATATATATATATATATATATATATAATATATATATATATAATTGTTACCAAATGGCTCAGATGCATAATTTTGATGTCTATATCCATATTTTGCTGGGTCAAGGAACGCATCGGTAAGATTTATAATAAACTTCAAGTAATAGAATGGACCTTTCCATTTTTAGCTATGCCGCGCCCATCACTAGCTAAGCTCCACCCACATCTCGCGGTGTTGGGATTGATCGATCCCCAAATGCCCTAGCTATCAATTTCCTGAAAACTATACAGGAAAGCTGTTGAATATTTTGTAACTTATTTGACTGGGTGCGATTGCTGCCTATGGCAGCAACAGCGCCCAGTCAATTTAGTTTCAAAATATTCAACATAATATTTATTAAATAGTAAAAGCAAACAATTTGTACAAAAACGCATATACCGCCTTCAAATATGCGGTCGTGCAGGGACGTGGTGGCAAGGGACGAGGTGACGAGCACTCGTCATGGGCCCCTTGCCAGGTGGGCCCCCACCCAACAAGTAAAAATACATACGCGTGCAAAACAACACCAACAACAACACTGACTAGTGACTATACCAAGTATACTGTGAAAGAGTGCAGTATAGGGCCCCGTGCTTCAGACTAAAGAAACGAAGTAAAAATATATCAATTTTACAGACAACCAAAGACCAATATTTGCCTCCAGAAATGCAGGAGATGCAATCTGAGAGCATCTAGATTTTAAAATTTTCCGGACACCGCCTCGTTACACAATTTTAGAAGCCAATGCGTTCGTGACGTACTTATCGACTTCATTCATGACGTCATTCATTATGATGTCATTGTACACATCACGCAGTTCATTTATGACGTCATATGATGGGTGGGTACTCTGGAAAGGTGAATTGGCAGATGATTAATATGTAATTCACAGACATCCTCTGCACACTTTGCACGGTTCATGATACTGGTGACACGCTGTTAGCAATTTTCCTTGGCGTGTCTGGGTGGATGGTGTGTGTACGGGTGTGGGCATGGGTGTGTGAGGTGTGTCTGGGTGGATGGTGTGTGTACGGGTAGGACTTTAGGTTTTCAAACAATGTCCTGTTATCTACGTAGTAGGAAGATGAACATTTTGAAATTAATTTGACTGGGGCGCTGTTGCTACTATAGGCAGCAACAACACCCAGTCAAATTAGGTTCAAAATAATCAACAGCTTACCTATATAGTTATCTTGATGCTGAGATGCTGTGTTTGATCTATCCCAACACGCTGGCGGGGCTGAGCTCGTGATAGCTAGAGACTAACTCTTTACGCGCATTTTCTATATAAGGATAACGCGCTAGTTATTGTCGGTCATACATCCTGATTGGTAGGCCTATATACATATATATCGGTCTCGCTTTGAAATTAGTTTATTCTACCGGCCGTTGGAAAGAGTAGTTCAGTATCAATAAGTATAATTAAGCTACACTAATTATTACCCTCGCCGCGTAAGGTAGTGTATGTGTGGTGCGCGCGCGCGCGTGCGTGTGTCTAGAGTTGTATATAGAGACTTGCTTTCAAAGAAAATTTCCAGAGGTTGGTCGTGCTCCGGATTTAAAAAAAAGATGATCAGGATCTAGTTCTGGATCTAGAAAGAATCTGACCGTGCACTAAGATTCCACAACAATGGTCGTGATCCATAAAAAATTATGAGAATAAAAAAAAAATATTTGCAGATCCAAATAGGGCTCTCAATGTCACAAATATGGGTAGGCAATCATATTTCTCTTGCTACCCTCTCCCCGTGACCATCACTCTGTGAGGGGAAGAGGGTATTACAATCAGGTTTGTCTGTCTGTTTAAATGTATTAGCAGCTCTCGGCAGTTGCATCTAAAAAGTTAGGCCTATTATTTGATTTGCCCCAAGCGCAAGACTTTGGCCGTAACTTGGCCTTGGTAACTTTGGCTGCGATCCGGATAGGCGGGGTGGTTACAGATTCGGGCCGTGTGGATATTTAGGAAACTAGATCTACTTGTCCGATTTGGCACACTATTTAACGCTGGTGGCGGTAAGCCTAAAAAGCGCACGACTCGTAAAGAGTAAACATGAGTCTTTAAATATTGCTTTACTTTTGCAACTGCGCGAATGTCAAAACAAAATATGATGTAACGGCTCAACTAGGTCGGATAAACAGAAGTTTGTTTATACAGCCTAAATTTAGCGCTTGATTTAGCGCTCGCTAAATCCTACACGTACCGGATTCCTTGCAGGAGAAACCCTAGAAATGTACTTTAACGTCATATAGCACATTTCTATGGGAGAAACCCGTGAGAACATATGTAACATATTTTTATAACATATCTCACCTGGCAATTCTGACACATTATATCTATATCAACTGCATTAGGCATGAAGGTATGGTGTTCTATAAATGCAATCACGTGTCGTGGGCGATAAAAATCATGCAATATTGTAGGAAACTTCGTGCGCCGCGCGCCGTGGGCGATAAAAAACACGCGATATTCTGATCACGTGCTTTTATCGCCCGCGACGCGCGACGTACGATGACATGTTTAGAATACCATATTATGGCACATTATTGACACAATATCTCCGGCGACATTACATAATATCGCCATCGATATTACAAAGTATTGACGGCGACGTTTTACCGCCTCGCCGGCGACGTAGGCCTATTACCCATTCTCCCGCCGGCAGAGGGTTAATCCTCCGTGACGTCGTAACTCCAGACAGAGTAAGATGAATTACGACGTAATTAGATGGTGTTGCGAGAATGTGTATTACTAGTCTGTCAGCTTGTGTACCTTATATGCATTTTTTGGGTATAGTAGCTGAAACCTTCAGGAAGTATTTTCATGATATCAAGATACATGAAACCACTTGATACCAATTTTTCCTATCTATCGATAAGCCGCCATCTTGGATTTCAAAATGGCCGCCATATTCAAGTTAGTTTTCTACTTATATCGCCGGCTGTTTATTGGCATACATGATATCAACGTACATGCCATACTCTATAGCATGTGTTTGCATTAGGGATTCATGTAGAATGATAGAAAATAAGATAACAAACAACAGTGTCCCCTAGAACGGCCATATTGGATTTCAAAATGGCTGCCGATATGGAAAAAACCCTATTAAATTACACAAAAATTATCCAACTGGTCCTTGCCTTAAAATGAGTAAGACTTTACATTAATTGGTATATGTTTAGAGAAAAAAAAAGAACATATATACATATATACATTGTATACACCAGTGGTGTAGCAATAGCAGGGTCAAGGAACATGGGGCCCCTGACCATTAGGGCCCCACCAGCATGCAATATTATTTTATGTAGAAGTTTTGAACCTTCTTTCTTTAATAATAATGCGACCAGAAATAACCCCTCCATCTCCTGCATTCTGATAAAACCTTTTTATCAGAATGCAGCCTTGCAGTAGATGACTTCTCAGATCATCTACTTTCCCAACTGTAATGGTGAGTAGCACTCAGAACCACTCCATACTGCAATGGCGTAGACAAATGTGGCTTGTGTAGGGGCTTAAGCCCTAAAGATTTTGGCAAATATTTTTCAATTCTGCACAATCAACCAAATGAGAGTCTATATATATATATATATATATATATATATATATATATATATATATATATATATATATATATATATATATATATATATATATATATATATATATATATATATATATATATATATATATATATATATATATATATATATATATATATATATATATATATATATATATATATATATATATATATATATATATACCTCCGAGAGCATCTAAATTTAAAAAAAACCTTTGGGGAGGACATCCAGAATTGGGGCACACACACGTTCTGACCAGGGGCCCCCAAACAACATCGCTACGCCACTGGAATACACATTACTCACTTGTAATATATCCAAAATAGATACCTTTTTTTTTTTTTACCATTTTTAACATTTAAAAAATAATCTTTTGATCTTTTGGTTACGACGGCCGTTTGCCACCTCGTCCCAAACTGCAAATTTGCTACTATTTCTTTGACCAAAACTGATGATTAAACAACAATTCAAATTCGCTTATTGTAAATATAATACACTGAAGTCCTAATTTTGAGATCAGTTTGCATCATCTGGGTCAACATAATTACTTAAGTTCTGGCAATGATCTTCCTCTCCTTCACACCGGCACAGTTCTGTACACACTAGACCTTTTAATCGACATGAACATCTACCTGAAGCACACTTATTTGTTGAGCTTGGGTTAGTGGTACCACACGTACACCTCACTAACTCAACCACCGCTGCAGAGGCTGGTGAAACCTTGGATAACAGAGGTACAAGCCTGTGCTCTTCCTTCACCCAGCCATGCTGTAAGGGATCTGGTGATAGTGGACTGACAACAAGGTCGTGTTCCCACACCGAAGCTTGGCAGTGAGCACGCTGGATATGCTCAACCCATGTTCCACGTGTCGGTGGTAGCATGTCGACACCTTTGTTCATGCCTTGTTGTGTGAATAGGTGCCATCTGAGGTGATGCGGCTCAGTAATGTGAACATTCTTCTTACAGAGTAAACTACATAAAAAGGAAATGCACCCATTTAATGTATCATTAGAAGGCTGGGTGGCACAGCCGAGGCCGGATATTAAAGTTACAATCTTGGTATCTGCTTTTAGGAAGGCTTCTAAGCACGCTTTCTTAGACTTTCCTCTTATGTGGCCTGTGGTATCACAACCAGTGAGAGCATGCCATTTGCGGAGAGCATTTGTTCTCTCCGGTCCAAGAGCATCATAAATAGGTTGAAGTAGAACTAGTCGTCGTCGATCACCCGTGCCCATCACCAAGGCAGATTTCTTGCCAAGAAGAGCTGTACGTCTCAGCGCAAGAATCAAAACATCTGCATCCTGACTGTAAATGTGAACAGTATATCCAGCTTTATTTGCTTCCACTGCATGCAAGATCATTAAGGTATCGGCTTCTTCTTGTGTACTGACACCAGGAGTGGCATTATTGGTGTAGTAGGACATCACCTCTTTGCGTGTGGCTGTTATCATACACATTTTAGAATGGTCTATTAATCTCTGCAAGATGAAGTGTCAACGGAACTTTTGTAGCTACACTTCCAAGGAAAAATTTTAATTCAGGAATTTTGGTATTGTCTTCTACATTATAATCTTTTGGCTGTGCCTTTCCACCCCTGCGTCGTTCACGTGTTGATTCCTTTAATGAGCCAACGACAGTGTAATTGTCAAAAATTACCCTTACAGAATTGTAATTATGTGATTTGATATCAATGAGCTCAACATAAGCTTTGCCAAGGGCTTTACCATTTTCAAATGACTTCACAGCCACGAGTTCTTGTACTACGGCCATACCGTCTACAATTAGACAGAGCTGTGCATCTGTGGAACCGTATGCACCATCTGAAATGAGATTGTCTTGGCAATCCTCCATCCGTGACACAGGCAGATTCTCTAAGACAGTTATCAATGAGCCTTTATTTAATGTTGGGTGCACAGAACCATCTGGTCTCATTAATGTCCGATTAACAGTTGTAAATTCATAATTACCAATCACCTCTTCCATATCTATTTCACGAGATGAGCGCGCTACAACAAGTAGTCGAGACACTAGACCAGACGTTGCCTGGAGGGTTAAAACATCAGACTTTGCCTGTACTTTAACCTCCTTGGTTGTAGAAGTCCATGTAAACGACTTACATTTTGTCATCTTGTCCCAAATATTTGTATTTCCACATATTCTTTCATCAACAAATTTCTGCATTGCCGATTTTCCCACGAGCTCACAGGACAGGAGGCTTTCCTCAACAGCTTTAGGAACTATCTCATTAGTGACAAGCTTAACCATTGCTGTATTGCCACTCTTGAATATTCCACAAGATGCCAGGACATCAAATAGCTTTTTAATAGCTTGTTCTTGACCGAGTGTTGTTGACTTATTGAGTTCATGGTGATCCATTTTACTCTGTTTCTTTAAGTCAGCCATGGCCTCTGTTTCATTGGCAATTCGTGCTAATTCTGGTGCGCACATACAAAACTTCAGAAGAGTAGCAGGAGACAGTGATGCCACCGATAGCACCCTGACCTTTGAGAGTTTTGTTTACGTGTTCTTGAGCCTGATCAATACCGATGCGGGTGAATGGTATCTGGTTTGAAGTGTTCACAGTGAATTCATGTGCCATAAAGTCCTGCCAGATTTCTGGATCAGTAGTTTGAAGCCGACACATTCGTGCAATATATTCTGGAATATTCTGTGCATAATCATGCCTCCCATAAGCAAAGAAATACACACATAGTTTTTCAAGTGACGACAGGTGAAGGAACCAGTCACCTAGCCGGGTAGCACACTGGAATGGCAGTAAGGTCAAGACCTGTTTCATGTACATTCGTGCCCATTTGAAAATGGGCTCTGTGCTGTGCTCAGCATCAAAGTCGGCAAGCTGTTTCTCTATATTAAATGACTCAAGTGTGATTAATAATCCCGTATGTGACTCACGAATGCTCTGTTTCGATGTGCATGCATCAGACAGTATTTTAATACTCTCTTCAAGAGCTACGCGGACAGCACGCCTTTCAGCAAAAAAACTCCTATCCAAAAATCGAACAATGCCTGCAGGGTGACTTCGTGAGCTTCCATAGCTCTGTTGTAATGATTCCCATTTACAATTTGATTAACAGTCACAAAACTGTACACACCTGCTTCGACCCAAGCCTCGTCAATCCCGCTTCCTTCTATGGCCTTTCCCAAACATATGAGAGCAAGTCGGTTAGGCCAGTAGGGCAGTATGCTAGGCAGCAGGATAGTTGTCTAGACCATTGTGATATGCCATGACGTGAGTAGGGTAGGCTGGTACGTTAGTCGGTTAAGTTAGACATGGTCTACATGATGGACTAGTTGGCGAGGGCAGTAGATTATTCCTGTGGGTTGCGATAGTACGCTGGCCCAGCAAGCTAAGCTAGTTACCTATATGGGTGTGTCGGTGGGTAGGTGGGTGTGTGGGAGGGTGGGTGGGTGGGTGGGTTAGAGACTGAGTGGGTGGGTGGGTGGGTGGGTGGGTGGGTGGGTGGGTGAGTGAGTGAGTGAGTGAGTGAGTGAGTGAGTGGGTGAGTGAGTGATCGAGCGAGTGAGTTGGTTGGTAGCTGGTTGTGTTGGCTGTTGTTTTGGTTGATTGAGCGAGCTAGGGAGGGAGCGAGGGGGGGGGGCGGGTTAGGGGAGGGGGGGGGGTTGCGCGGTTGGGGGGGGGGGGTTGGTGAGTAAGTGGGTCGGTGGGTTGATGGGTGGGTGGATGGTGTGGATTAGGATGTGTGCGTGCATGCGTGTGCGGGGTGGAGGAGGGGTTGCGGCGTAGTGGTGAGTGAGTGAGTGAGTGAGTGAGTGAGTGAGTGAGTGAGTGAGTGAGTGAGTGAGTGAGTGGCTGGGTGGATGAGTGAGTGGCTGGGGTGGGTGAGTTGTGGTTGGGGTGATTGAGTGAGTGAGTGAGTGAGTGAGTGAGCGAGCGAGCGAGCGAGTGAGTGAGTGAGTGAGTGAGTGAGTGAGTGAGTGAGTGAGTGAGTGAGTGAGTGAGTGAGAGGATGGGTGGGTGGGGGTGGATGGCTGGATGAGTGAACGGTTTGGGTTGGAGGTGGGTTTGTTGTTGTTTGGGTGGGTTAGTGAGTGGGTGGGTTCATGTGTGGGTGGATTGGTGGATGTGTGGATGTGTGGGTGAGCAGGCGAGCGAGCGAGCGGGTGGATGGTGTTCATGGCGTGGGTGAGTGAGTGAGTGAGTGAGTGAGTGAGTGGGTGTGTGGGTGGATGGGTGAGTGAGTGCGTGAGTGAATGGGCGGATGGGTGGATTTGGAGTGGGTTGGGTGCGGTTGTTGATGGTGTGGCTTGGGATGCGTGTGTGTGTGTGTGTGTGTGTGTGTGTGTGTGTGTGTGTGTGTGTGTGTGTGTGTGTGTGTGTGTGTGTGTGTGTGGGTGGGTGGGTGGGTGGCTTGGTGGGTGGGTGGGTGGGTGGGTGGCTTGGTGGGTGGGTGGGTGGGTAGGTGGGTAGGTGAGTGAGTGAGTGAGTGAGTGGGTAAGGACGTAAGTGGGTGAGTGGGTGGTGATTGAGTGAGTGGGTGGGTGGGTGGGCGGGCGGGCGAGTGAGTGAGCGAGTGAATGAGCTGTTTGGAGTGGAGGTTGTTTGGATAAGTGGTTGGTGGGGTGGGAGGTAGATGTAGGTGAGTGAGTGGGTGGGTAAGTGCGTAAGTGGGTGGGTGGCTGATTGAGTGAGTGCGTGGATGGGTGGGTGGGTGGACGTGTGGGTGGAGGTGAGTGAGTGAATGCATGAGTGTGTGAGTAAGCTGTTTGGGTTGGAGGTTGTTTGCATTTGTGGATGGTTTGGTAAGTGGTGGATGAGTTAGTGGGTGAGTGAGTGAGTGAGTGAGTGAGTGAGTGAGTGAGTGATTGGGTGGGTGGGTGGGTGGGTGGGTGAATTGCTGGGCTGGGTGGGTGGATGGCTGTGTTGGGTGGCTGCCTGGGGTTGGCGGGTGGCTGGGGTGGGTTGGTGCCTGGGTGGATAGGTGGCTGAGTGGGTGGTGGTTGAGTTGCTGTTGGATGGGTGGGTGGATGGGGTGGATTGATGTGTGTGGGTAGATGGGTGGCTTGTTGGGTGGATCGTTGTGGTGGGTTGGTGCCCGGGTGGTTGGGTTGCTGTCTTGGGTGGGTGGCTGTCTGAGTAGGTGGGTGTGGGCGGGTGGGTGATTAAGAGATTGAGTGAGTGAGTGAGTGGGTTTATGGGTGAGTGGTGGTGGGGGCCGTGTGTGGTGGGTTAGTGGATGGTGGGTGGGTGGGCAGGTGGGCGGGCGGGCGGGCTGGCGAGCGAGCGAGTGAGTGTGTATGTGTGGGTGAGTGGGTTGGTGGGCGGGCGGCTGGGTGGGTGACTGGGTGAATGAGTGAGTGAGTGAGCGGGTACGTGGGTGGGTGGGTCGATTTGCAGTGGGTTGGGGAGGGGAGCGTGGTGGTGGTGAATTGGGATGTGTGTGTGTGGGTAGGTGGGTAAGTGGGCGGGTAAGTGCGACGGTGGGTGATTAACTGAGTGGGTGGACGAGTGGGTGGTTAGGTGGATTCGGAGTGGCTAGGGAGGGGATGGAGTGGTGGTGGATGGGGTGGGTTGGGATGTGTGTGTTTGTGGGTAGGTGAGTGAGTTGGTGAGTGAGTGGGTAAGTACGTGAGTGGGTCGGTGGGTGGGTTCCTAGCTGGGTGGATGGCTGGATGTGGCCGATTCGGTGGATAGGTGTGTGTGTGTGTGTGTGTGTGTGTGTGTGTGTGTGTGTGTGTGTGTGTGGCGTGTGTGTGTGTGTGTGTGTGTGTGTGTGTGTGTGTGGGTGGGTGGGTGTGTGGGTGTGTGTGTGTGTGTGTGTGTGTGTGGGTGGGTGGGTGGGTGGGTGAGTGGGTTGGTGGCGGGCAGCTGGGTGGGTGACTGGGTGAGTGAGTGAGCGGGTACGTGCGTGCGTGGGTCGATTTGGGGTGGGCTGGGGGAGGGGAGCGTGGTGGTGGTGGATTGGGATGTGTGTGTGTGGGTAGGTGAGTGAGTGGGTAAGTGCTACGGTGGGTGATTAACTGAGTGGGTGGATGGGTAGATGGTTAGGTGGATTTGGAGTGGATGGGGAGGGGACGGAGTGGTGGTGGATGGGGTGGATTGGGATGTGTATGTGGGTGGGTAGGTGAGCGAGTTGGTGAGTGAGTGAGTAAGTGCGTAAGTGCATGAGTGTGTCGGTGGGCGATTGAGTGAGTGGGTAGGTGGGTGGTTTCCTAGCTGGGTGGATGACTGGATGGGGCCGATTGGGTGGATAGGTGTGTGTGCGTGCGTGCGTGCGTGCGTGCGTGGGTGGGTCGGTGGGAGGGTGAGTGAGTGAGTGAGCGAGTGGGCTGAATGGCTTGGAGATTGTGTGGGTTTGTGGGTGGTGGGTGGATTAGTGGGTGGGCGAGTGTGTGTGTGAATGGGTAGGTTAGTGGGTGGGTGGGTCAGTGGGTGAGCGGGCCAGCAAGAATGCGAGCGAGTGGGCGGGTGGATGGGATTGATGGGGGTCGTTAGCGTGATTGAGTGGGTGAGTGGGTGGGTGGGTGGGTGGGTGGGTGGGTGGGTGGGTGAGTGAGTGAGTGAGTGAGTGAGTGAGTGAGTGTGGTGGATTGGGATGTGTACGTGTTTGGGTGGGTAGGTGAGTGATTGGGTGAGTGAGTGGGTGAGTGCGTGCATTGATGAGTGGGTGGTTGAGTGAGTGCATGAGTAGGTAGGTGGGTGTGGTGGATTGGGATGTGTACGTGTTTGGGTGGGTAGGTGAGTGATTGGGTGAGTGAGTGGGTGAGTGCGTGCGTTGATGAGTGGGTGGTTGAGTGAGTGCATGAGTAGGTAAGTGAACGAGTGAGTGCGTGAGTGAGCTGTTTGGGTTGGAAGCTGTTTAGATTTGTAGTTGTTTCGGTGGCTGGTGGATGTGTTAGTGGGTGGGTAAGTGGGTGGTTGAGTAGATGCGTTAAAGCGTGAGTGAATGAGTGAGCATGTCATTGGATGGTGTGTGTGTGAATGGCTGGGTTGGTGGCTGGCTAGTGTATTTGGATGGCTGGCTGGGGTGGATGGCTGTCTGGCTGGGGTGGGCAGGTGGCTGGGTGGGTTGGTGGGTGGATGGGTGGTTGGCTGAGTGGGCGGGTGTGAGTGAGTTGGCAGGAAAAGGCGAAAACCATCTGTGCTCGGATTCGCACTCACATTACATCTGCTTGCACCGCCCGTTTCCCCACACGATTAGCCCGAATGGATTCCTCTTCTCGGAAGGACCCACACATCAGCCTTGGAATGCCTTTTCGACCATACGTGCCTCGGAGATTTGTCTCCCTCATCGCCGACCGAGTCTCCACCACCACCACCACCACTCAAGCTCCCGTCGATACGACCACTGCCAATACCACCTCTAAGGGAACCTCTAATGCCGACATGACTGCCACAGGAACCACCGCCACCGCAACCCCTTCGACCATGACTTTTCTGGCTGCTGCCTCAACTTCTACCACTCACGCTGTTTCGACAATCTCTGCAGGAACATACCTCCTCCGCTCGGACTGAGAAGAAAGATAAAGTAGGGAGAGCTACACCCACAATCGACCTGGCGGGGAGAAATGATCAAGACCCACATGGCCTCCAAGCGCTCTAACCTTCCTCCTGTGGACTGCATTGATGAGACTGGCATACCCACTTCCGGGGAAGAGACAACCACCTCGCTGAGGGCTAGTCGTTTTCAGGCACCTAGTCATGCTGGAAATTTCTGGCCGGACCTACATGTCTCCAAGGAGGTAGTTGACCACTCCAGTCAGCAAAAACTTGTGGGGTTGCCCAACCCCACATGATGGGATCGGCGTCGCAAGCCCTGAGACCTGCATGGAGGGCCGACAGACACCCGGTGGGACTCAACGAGCACGGACAGCCTCCACCACCTCGACGGAGCATGCTCCACGCCATTGAACTGGAGCTCCTGCCCGGGGCCTGAAGGGATGATGGACAGAGAATGGGATTGCTTGTGTGATGACCGACGATTGTCCACCGGTTATGACGTCATCAATATTTGAATTAGCCCCAGGTCTCCTAGCCATTTCACAGCTCATTTCCTTCACAGCTTGATCAGTGGAGACTGTACAAGAGGCTGCGCAGATAGGCAGCGAGGGGGTCACATGATCCTTTGCTTGTTCAGGATCCCTGGACCATCTACACACACCTAACACATTACCGCTTATTATGCCTATCAATCAGCATGCACGCTGGTCCGCTGGATACTCTCGTTCCATGGTACTACCAGTCCGTGGTACATTGGGGCGAGGCTGCTGGTTAGCTGCGGATCTTGGGGTTGCGGATCCGCTGTTGTGCATTGCCAGATTATACAAGGATCGACTCTAGAGACGGTGGAATGTTCACATTCCAGTGGGGCCATGCGACCATCGCCGCGGAAGTTGAACCTCACGGTCTCATCCTCGCTGTTGGTGTCACCAGTGTGACGGGCCTTCAGCTCCATTTAGGGCGGGACATAATTAAATACATACAATAATTAAAACCATAACAGTCAAACAATGGTACTCGTTTGCTGCTACACGGGGGAAGTCAAGTACATAGGGTCAAGTTGATGACTCGTCATCATGGTCCTCGCCAGAGGTACCTCACAGAGTATGATCTGTGAGGCATCCCCGCAAAGGAGGGTTCTAACGCAGCTACTTAGCAAGTTTAACATAAACTATATTAACCCCTAACACAAACATTATTTGTTGCGAGAGGAAAGTGCCTCGCGTGGGGTCTCTGTCACAGGAAAATGCCTACAACGCCGAAGCGGAAGAACAGAGATGATAAAAGAGGTCACTCTCTTGTTCAAACCAAGTTATGTAAAAGAGTCAACCTAGTGAAAATATAAGCTTAATGTGATGCACGCTGTATTACGTGAAGCTGGGGTGGATGATTTCCACAGAATTCAACAACGTCATCTTATGTAAGTTAAAAATACTGAATTTGTAGTTGCTGCTTTATTTATGCCGTTCTTATGCTAGATCCTATCCTAACATTTATTTTTGGGTACAGATCTAAGTTAAGCCGCAAATTGCAGTGTAAGCTAACTATCTTCAACATATAAGTCCGACGGGCGAGAATGTTCGGTGACAGTATGGTCGGCCCATGGAACATCCCCCTCAGTCAGACAGCGTGTGGAAATATCACGAGGTGAAATCTCTGGAACCATATACTGATCCTGTCACCGTCCCATCATGATCACATATAAATAGCACAAGGATAAGTCACATTACATAAGGATTGATAAGCACATATACGTTTAGGGTGGGGATAAAGAGGCAGCTATTCAACTTTAGCGACCTACCCGTGAGGGCGTGGTGGGTTCTAAGACCGTAAAGTCACTCGTAAAGTTAGATGGAGAGCTGAGTCCTGTTCAATCCTGTTCGTCACCAGTTTGTCGTATGAGCTCCGCACCTGGGGAACTAACATTTACCTGTTGTTAGGGTTATGTAATTTCGCCTAGAAATGCACTGCAGGCCAGTAACTATAATATTTTCACAGTGCTTCCTACTTTGGCGGGGTTTTCTATCTAACTAGTATCCGAAGATACAGGGGAAGGTGTATGCGGTCATCGTCACTTTATTTCTAACCACTCTGACATCCCAGTAGTTCAAAGGTCAGCTCTAAATAACGTGACGGAGGGCGGTCCAACCAATTCATAAGCCTTGAGGCTGGAGGAGCGTAGACAGAGACAATTACTCATATAATGGAGGCCTTAAGGTATGGGGCCAATTTATACAATCTAGTCTGTGTGCGGTGTTATATATCCTCTACTCCCGGAAAAGAGAGTAACACAAAATGACTCCTACAGAGTAATCGTCCCTTACTACTAGAAACCTATCCTATTGAGCTAAAACAGTCCAGGTTTAGTCGACCGCATGCCATGTTCGCGCAATGAGAGCATGACCAGCGACCTCAATGAAAAAAGTGATGCGGTGCGGGAACAAGGTGGTGTGGTGGTTGTTGTTGGATTGTGTAGCCTAGCGAGCTGCAGTTCCAATATTTTTATATAAAATAAGCGAAACATATAACTAGGATGGCATCTGCCATAACTTATCACAAAACAGTAAAATAGAAGTTCACACGACCTTGACAGTGCTTATAGGCACAACAATAAGAATAATATATCCATCATAATAATAAACTATAAAAATGCGATCTCAAACGACCGGCAGGTACCTAATACCGATGAGTGGGTACAATTATTGTATGTAATATTTTTTATCGAGAAGCGTGTAGCAAGTTTTACTCTACGTGTGTTGTCTGGAACTTTTGACACAAAATATACGCTCACGACTTACTTTCTTTATAAGCATCACGAATAAGGTATATAATATTCATTTCTGATTGCGGCAGTAATTGTTAAAATGTAGTTTCTTACCGACTAACAATAATTAGTGTTCAAATTTAACTCTAATGTGCAAAATGTATCATTTGTTTGATCATCACGAGTTGAGCAACAGGATATTTACCTTAATTTGTGTTAATCAGTTAAAGAATGTGCTGTTATTTTTTAGACTGCTTGATTAAAAATTGTTGGTGTCACAGACAGACTATTACCGGTATATAACGCAAACCGACACCACTGGTCAAGGTGGTCCTTAACTTGTGATCTTAGCTTTAAAGACTTATCACAACAAAGCTAAGTAGCCCACCCCATGCCTAGATGTCACCCAGAAATACAACGCAAAAAAACCATGTTTATTTTGTATCCCAATTGCGACAATTTAAAACTTCCTCAGAACTCGTGCTTTGGACTACCTGTTTAGATTAGCAGAAGGTTTAAACAATTAGACTTAGAGAGAGAAATAATTTTATACCCAATTCGAGTGTTGTCAACGGTGAATATGAAAGGCCAATAGAAAGTCAATCATTTACAACTCTATAAATATTATCTTGTAAGTTAATATTTCGAAAGTAATTTGACTGATATTAGGTGCTTCAAACAACAGCAGCATCTTGCAGTCACATTGGTTTCAAAATATTGTACGGTTTACAGTGCAATCCATCATAAGCAATTTAGTAGGAATAGAACATAACGGGAATGTAGACTTTTGTATGTTCAAATTGGTCAGCGTTTAAACCCTTTAATCCACACATTTAGTCAATATATTTAAAATTTTCTCCGTGAATTTGCAGAAAAGGGAAGGTTGTTATTTTGACAATTTACCCAGAGTGTCTGGTTCCGTTATCGAGCCAGTCATAGTGGTAACTTTTCAAAAATAGACTTCTTTAGGTCGGCGAATTGGCACTTTCCAAAACCACTACAGAGGCTGACTTAGCAACAATATTTGTAAATTAAAATTTTTTTTATCAGTAATTGATACTCCGAAAATTTAATTAAATTCGGTTTTTCGGTTTGAGCATGATTACGGCGGTTTGCAAACCGTCACCATATTGAACCGGTTTAGGGTGTGAGATCGGTATATCGCGCAGCTCTACAGATACCTATTGGTCATCAGTACCTGTTACAAAAAAGTAATACATAAATACAATAATATGACAGTAACGGAGTAGCTATTAGTCATCGGTACTGAAAAGGTTCTAGAGTCACAGTAGTTGAAGCGTAACATAGTTTCGTACTGATGCGGAAATTGAAAGCTGCCCTAAAGCTCTTGAAGGGATACGGATGAAAGGTTAATAATGTGGATGCATTCTGGCGGATCACAAGACGAGATGCATCGAATAGCTCACACGATGCATCGGGCAATGTCCCCTAACTGCAGTCAAAACGTTAAAAGTCTAACATAACATGAGCGGATTTGATTCGCCACTCGTCGGCGTGGTACGGCAGATCTGGCGAGTTACCATCGAGCACATCATTCGCCACACATACTGGATGAGCTTGCATCAGGGCCAACAGGCCCATCCGCGCGAAAGGTCCCTCTGCGGTTCTAGTGGCTTGGCTTACCATACTTTAATTTCTTTATTGCCCCCGAGTGATATCTTTCCGGAAGCTTACAAAAACTTGCAGTTGCGGCAGTAGCAGATTATAATAGGGGCAGCGGGGACATTTACCGCCCCCCCCCTCCGCCCCCCCCCCCGGCCCCAGATCTTGACCATCCACCAATCTTTTTCCTCAAAAAATCTTTTTTGAGTGAATAATGTGTTTTATGCAGTTTCTCTTTTTGCAAACGAGATTAGCTGTCTGTACATTTTGGTCAGAGAGAGAGCGATTTTCGTTTGTAAAGAGAGAAACTGCATACCCGGATATGGTACAAACTTGGCGATTTGTTATTTTCAAGAGATTATTTAATTATAAAGGATTCTTCCTGAAATTTGGTCTTTCATGTTCAAAGGCTTAAAGATTTTGTCAGGAATCCCAGTATTTGTCCATCTGTAGGTCATGGAATAACACCCACCTACCTATCTATTGACCTATTCATATTTATAAATAAGCATTAACTAAAACTTAAAAATTAAATTAAATGCAAAGTACTATTAAAGGTATGTGTCCATTGCAGTATCACACGCTTATTCTCTAAGGTAGTGAATACAACACGTCTAAAAATTGCTTCTGATTATGATTCCTCAACGGACACATCACATCTATAGTGGCATGTAGCATTACTAAGTTATGAATATAAATAGGTGAATAGAACGATAGGTTAATGCACGTTGCCAATCGTATTATCTGCATTGCCATAGATACTCTATTTTCATTTGAGTGCTTGATTAACTTCAAGAATGTTCTAAATTACAGGTAAAATAAAACTCAATATTTCCACTCAGAAGGCTGGAAATCGCATCTCAGCAATTTTAAATTCACAAAATTTATCGGGCTGGTGTGTGTGTGTGTGTGTGTGTGTGCGTGCGTGCGTGCGTGCGTGCGTGCGTGCGTGCGTGCGTGCGTGCGTGCATGCGAGCGAGCGAGCGTGAGTGCGTGCGTGCGCGCGTGTGTGTGGCGGGCCCTAAACTCACACACCCCTCTTTTTTGGAGGAGGACACTCCCTCCCAGGGTCCCTTCCATACCTACCCCATGGGCCCTTCAATTATTTTCGGATCCGCCTCAGAAGATGAGCACTATAATGGAATGAAAATTCCATTACAGACCTACAATGTTCGTCTTATTGTCTATTATATATTATTTCGGTATTATTATTCTTTAGTAACGGGTTCCTTTTTTGTTTGAGTTTTCTGATGATGAGTGATGACAAACTGTAGTGGCGAGTGGTCATTCAGCATCCCTCAAGCCCACGTGAAACACTAGTCATTTTAAGTTAATCTTTGTACGGAATATGTACCATATAATCTTATGACAGTATGACAATATAACCATATGTGCCTCCCTGTAGTAAGGCGAGGAGTATGAGAGTATGAGAGGCGGGTTGGGTTGGTGGGGTGTCTTATTGTCTTATGTGTCCATTATATATCGTTTCAATATTATTCTTATTAAACAGTGTTTTCTTTGTAGACATTTCTGATGTTTTAGGAGCCAGATGGTTCATGATTGTATTACGGTTTAATAATATTTTTTTATCTTCTAGGTGCTCTCAGATGGCACACCTGCACTTCCAAAGGTAAATATGGCGCTTCAGTTGGCTGTACAATTGTTCTATTTTAAGCTATTTAATTTCATCTTTTTATTCATTCAGTTTTTTATCCAGTCCTGTTTTCACAACTGAACGGCTCAGAAAATTGAGTGAACAAAAAATTAAATTAAAGGGCTAAAAAAGAATAATTTAACAGCCAACTGAGGGTCCATATTTACCTCTGGAAATGCAGGCGATGCCATCTGCGAGCATCTAGATTTCAAAATTTTCACGGTGATTTCAGAGTGAGCAAGACCAAAACACTCCTTGTTTCTTTATTAATTCAGTCAGATTATTTGATTTAAGGATATAGCTGCTCAAACCGCAAGACCTAAATCACTTTCAGACAAATTATTTTCAAAATATTTAGATTTCTGCAGATTTCAGTTCCAGCTCACCTGATCTGAGAGGCCAAATTAGCTTATTCCATGACAATATATTTGGTCTAAATAGCTCAATAAATAAAACAATAGGCAATGTTTGTTTGCATGTCGTTAAATTTTTGAAAAACCTTTACCATTCTACCAGTAGCAAATTCTGAATTTGGAAGACAGGCAGACTTGACTATTTGGATCATTAAGTCACACCATCATCCACTTCATGCAGAGCTTACTGGCTGAATGTCTTATTATTGGAGACCATTCAAATTTAAGAAAAGTTATCGTCGACATATATTCTTAAGAACCTAGGCCAGATTCATCTACTGGTACATGTTTTTGTTACATGTAGTTGATGGTCTTGATAGTGAAAACAGTGGTATATAGATTTTGATCTTTGACCCAGTGCCCATCATCAATTCTTTTGTTTTGCATGGACATTATCTTTTTTGGATACAAATTCTTTCATTTCTGACGTAAATGGTCATGTTTTTGTCAAAATCTTCACATTTGGAACTTAGATATCTATGCTTTGTACAGAAATGTTTGGATTTTCAGCCAAAATGGTAATATTTCTGCATTTGTACCAAGATTCTCATGTTTCTGAATAAAAATTATGCATTTCAGACCAAAATCTTCATATTTCCTATCAAAATTGTTGTTGTTAATGGTTAAAATTGATTAGGAAAATTGTCATTTTACTTAGTGAATGTCCATTTGCAGGCCAAGAAAAGAAGTTTTTTTAGAAATTTTATCACTGGAATGACTGACGCAAGCGTTACAGTGATAAATTCTTGAAAATATTCTCATTACCACTCCAAAGGCTGTTTTTTGCCGGCTTAATTACCATTAAAGGGAGCACTCGGCTCTCTTAGTAGATGGATTTTCACAGTCAACAAGGCAATAATGTAGGTTTTGGGCCTGTTGAGTAGAAATTTTACATTTTTGGTCAGTGGCCATCATTTCATATCTAACCTTTGTCATTTTGGGCATAAATTCTTTAAATTTTACCCACAATATTCATGTTTCCTGTTAAAATGTTCATATTTGGAACATAGATATCAATTCTTCATAAAGAAATGTGTGTATCTTCAGCTTAAATTGTCTTACTTTTGCATTTTGCACCCATATGTTTTGTTTCTAAACAAATCAGTTGCTTTTTAGTCCAAATTTTCTTGTTTCCTGTCAAAAACTTTGCATGTTTCTGACCAGAATCTTCACATTTCCAGCTTAAATTTTCAGATTACTAGCAATTTGAAAGGCTTTTAGAATTTTGAACCCAGCTATTCTTATTAACTGTCAAAATCTATATATTTCTTGCTAAACACTTGCTTATAATCCCAAACTCGCAGATTTCAGTAACAAATTTTTGCATTTTCACACATATTCTTGCATTTTCACACATATTCTTGCATTTTCACACATATTCTTGCATTTTCACACATATTCTTGCATTTTAGATCCAAATTTTCTAATTTGTTTTAAAATTTTAAACACTGGCAGCAATTTGACAAAGCGGTCCGTTACAAATTTAACACTTTGAGCCCAGATACACATATTAGCTGTCAAAATTTATATATTTCTCTAAACTTTTGCTTTTAACACAAAATGTACGCATTTCAGCCAGAAATGTTTGCAATTCAGCACCAATTTCTGCATTTAAGTACAAATTTCCGTGATTCCAGCTATAATCTGTGTTTGAAACCCAATTTTAAATGTTTCTTATACAGATACTGATATCCTAGGTGGATGATACAGGCCCACCATGCCCATTGTGCCTCTTGGTTCCAAAGTCTACTTTGATCTCTGGCAGTCTGGGTATCATTTCTCAAGGTCACTGAGATCACTCTTAAATTATGGTATGTTTGTGGTATTAAACATATAATATATTTTGGATATATAAGCATACATAACCAAAATATTAAGTTGGTTACCCCAAATAAACAATAATTTAAGTGTGGTCTGAAATTAATCTGATTTAAACTAAAATGGCCTTGTTTCAGGCTGAAACCTTTTACATTTCTGACTTAGATTTTCATAATACTTGCCTAAATTTTGTAAAATCTTCACATTTCCATTTAAATCTTTGGTATTTCAAAACCAGATTCTCATTTAACTGTCAAAACGTTTACATTTCTGTGTAACTTTGTTATTAATCACATATTTGCACATTTCGGGTCTAAATATTTGTATTTTCAAACTAAATTTCTGGATTTTATGACCTACATGTAAATGTTGGCATAATTAACAACAGCTTTAATTTCAACAATAACCTTTCACAGATTACACCACCTACAGATTACAGGTATTTGATCAAATAAGCAGTGAATGTAAGTACTTTTTTATATATATTTAAATTTGCTGCTTGTGAAAGACAAGTGATCCAAATGGATCAATCTGGATTTACCATTAATAAATGAGTTATCTGTTACTGATCCAAAGGCCTACATGATCACAAGATCAGTGGTTCATGTGTATATATCATAGTTATTTACATCAACAATGGTTTAATGGCTGGTCAATAGTGGGAATCAGATATATCATTATTATATGTATTATGGCAATGAAGCTGATTTTAAAAAGAAATTGGCATCCATCATTCCATGGTGCCTTATATATTCTTTGGCTGGGGTGGGTGGGGGAAGGGGGAGGGGGCGGAGGGGGGGGGGCGGCAGAGCTCTTGGTGCCCCTCATTATTCAAATTATATTAACCCAATGGTGCAGAAATGTGACCATATGATACAAGCAACCTGTCGGATAATATATTTGCAAGATGCTGTGCCAGCTGCCACAATTCCAGTAATTTTAGTTTCAAAGTATTCAACATATTGTGTTGGAATCATGATACAGAAAGAAATCAATGAATCAAATTTTCAAAGCTTCGCAGGAAACACCTCTGCTGGAATGATTTTCACTTGCCTCCACCAATCACCCACCCTCACCACAATACCACCCACACCATCCCCACCCACCATCCTCAGCGGTAGATGCTTTTCAAGGAAATGCTGGTAGCCTATACTTTATTCAATTTATATCGAACGCAGTGAGCGTATATAGATAACATGTACGTACGTGTAATGAGGAAAAATCAGCAGCAAATGAGACAGGGAACCAGGCTAAAGTCATGCGACTGAGAAAGCTTCGTTTCCGGTCGCGAGCTTTATTTTGCTTCCGGTTTCGGCTTATGATATAGCTTTTGTGGTTTCTTCATGGGCCCCCGTTGTATTATGGGACTTCATTATGCGTATGCTCCCCTAGTTATTTTAGGGCACCCTACCACGCATTTTCAATGTCCAAAATGTGTGTGATATTGTTATCACGAAATAGCGTACATTTACTTCAGAATGTAAAACGATTAAATAGTCTGACACAGACCAGATAAAAGCTTTATTTATTCCTATTTATGCGTCTGTAAATACAATATGAGGTTTGATTGACTGTCTCGTGTTATTTTTAACACCCATGGCCGTGGAAAGTCGTTGTTGTCAATGCCGTATGTATTTAGCACTGATAGCTGGACATTTAAGGCCGGGTACCCACGCCATTCGCACCCGGATGGAATGTACATTCATGTATTTAGGCGCAGACACGCATTAATTCCCGTTTTTGTAGCTTACGTCAGGATAAACGCGATCTAAAAATTCTAGGGGACGCCATTTCATTATGACGTCACAGTTACTATGAACTTGTTTATGTTTCCCCCAAATAGCGAGGAGCACCGCGATACGTCGGTACCAATTTTATAACGTCATTGGACTGGTGCAAATATTCAATGGTAAAAGATGCAACATTGCTGGCGGATATCACTGACACTGTGCATACGCATTGTTGTGAATATCGTGGGTCCGGATTTACCGGAATGCCCTCCTTGCATGATGAAAAATTGGCTTCAAATGTACTATACATGGGCATACGTATTTATGACATTTCGACCCTATACAAATTCGTCCTATTTATTTAAGCAATAAATGATGTCTGCGTTCGCTTATAGCTAACGCCTATTCTCATATTACAAGTATTTCAAAATAAACTCTAGAAAAGTCACATAAGAAGTAAATATGTAGCCCAAGCTTTCTACTAAACGATGAACGAAAACTGGTAACATAATTTGGAAATGTGCCTACTTCTATCCTTCAAGAAAATAATCTAGATTAATAGCGCAACTTTTTAAATTTTTGACAACAGTCTTTAGTGAAAAATTCCATTTTAGTTATGTAGTGTAACGAAATGAGTAAGATAATACCATACTAATACACGAAGCGGTGTCGTTGTACAAGGGTTAAATAGTTGTCATTTCGCTTTGAAGCGTCTGCTGTCGTATGGATTTCCCCTATCTGTGTAATGACGTCATGTACGTAAATCGCGTACAAAGATGGCAGCCCATACCGGCCCTCATATCCTGAGCCAGAGAATCGCCAGCGAGGGAATGAGGAGTCAGGTAGCAGCCTATTCGAAAAGTGGCGACTGTATAGGCGGCTGCTATGATTGGGTGAGATTTATGACGTCATTAATATGTAAATAAGTCCACACCTTCGCGTCTCATTACTCCTGTCATCCATCAGCACAGATCAGAGCTCTACATCAAAGAAAATGTGTCGAAGGAATGAGCGGCTGGTCTGATTAGTTGTTAGAATTATGACGTCATCTTATTTCCATATTATGGCACGTCCACATGCCCTTCAAAAATGGATAAAAATATACCACACGCCCTGACCATATCTGGGTGTGGCATAATATGCAAATGAGATGACGTCATGACTATGCAAACCAATCAGAACAGCTGCCGATCCCGTCGTCTTTCGACTAGTACGATGCTTATCTTGAGATTGTCCAAATAGTATTAAACATACACGTCCCTGATAACACAGCTTACTGGGCCAATACCAGCTCGATACCAGGCCGATACAGTATTTGTACGATATCGGCCCAGCATCGGCCAGTAAGCTGAATTATCTGGGATATATATGAAGTATGGAATAGGATTGTGCAGCCAAAATGCATTTAACATGTGGATAGGTAGGCCACGTCCGTGAATGTATACCTTGCAGGGAAAGAGACGAAATTATTTTTTTAAATGTACATTTTCAGGAAATCGCATGTAGGTCTATTTTAGCTACGCTTGTCAGCTGAACCAGAGATGTGAGCTACTTGAATCTTGGCAGCTATGGACATCTGTTTCTTGAAATAACTATAAATTAAAAACAAATTAGCAACTTTAATTTTATTTTTAATTTATAGCTATTTCTAGAGGCACAGGTGCGGCATGTATCGTTCCACAAATATGGTCGACTTACATGTTAGTCACGTTATTCTTATTGCGATCTTTGTTTTCAGCATCCCTAGTCACCATGGATCGTTGGTTTGGACGTGTTGCCCTGGTAACTGGTGCCTCGTCAGGAATAGGTGAAGCTACAGCCAGGACATTGGTAAACTGTGGCATGAAGGTGGTGGGATGTGCGCGGAGACTAGAAAAACTGCAAGTAAATCAATCTCTGTTTTATGCAGATTTCCGTTATGTTCACTTAGTAGCTTCCCTGAAAGCAAGATACTGGGCTAATATTTGGTAAATACCAGGCTACATTGACCCAATATTAGCCCGGTATCTGCCAAGTAACCTTCATTATCAGGGTTACGTTGCCGAAGGACTCAGTATGAAAAATCATATAAATATAGTACATAGTATGCTGGATATTTCGAAACTAATTTGAATCCGAGCTCTTTCCAATGACAATAGCAAGTAGCTACAGTAGACTAGCTAATTCAAACACCATAATTAAAATAATCTGTTTGTATCCTATTGAACCGATTACTGTCTAAGTCCAGGTAGTGTCATTCGGTACATCGGTTCCTGATTGCAGATACGGAGTTGATCTGTTCGCTCTGATACACCAATACTCTCCTCGTTTTCAAGGAGCCTGTCGTATATGTTTCTGATACAGTAGTCACACTGCACTTAAACAGTTCATAGTGAACTCCTTTAGTAAGTGACAAATTTTATTCCTAATGCCTAATGGGTAACTTAATTGGCCGTTGAACTTTAAAGGGGGACACAAGAAGGGTGACCATCGTTTGCATAAAACGCGCAGTTTTATCGTAGAGCCCATATTTAAGCTACTGTGTTAAACTTTCCTGCGATATTTATGTATAAATCCGATTAAAATGCGGTTAAAGACGCTATGTTACTATAATTTTCTGCAGTTAATTACACCTATGACGCCATGGGTTGAATCCCATCCGACAACAACCATGATAACGGCACTCTGAAGATAGGAGTGCGTGCATTTGGAAAGTGATATCTCTATCGGTGATAATGCTATCGACATCATTTATATATGTACAGATTGTGGCGATTAAGACGTTTATCACACTATCGGAAATTTATGGAATATATTTGTTATTTTCATACATTAGATGCCACACCTTAAGACGGCCATTTTCTATGAAGCTGCCTGCCAATTACCTGAATATTACAATATTTCATGAAGTTTTGAGGCTAGTATGAAAACATAGGTACCTAAATACGTATTGGGATGTATGTAAGACCTATTTAACCTCTCATATTAATAGATGAAACTTTAATAACAGTATCTGCCGTCGCGCCAGTAAGAGTGTTGATTCAAAAGTGGCTATTGTACTGATATACCTCAACTGTCGCGTGTCAAAATCGTCACAGTCAGAGAAAGCAGACAAAGGACTGTTATTATACATTCTTCAACATTTCCGCAAATGTAATTTATATTGCTAACACTGCTGAAGAGAAGCCCCTTATAAAACGCAATTCACAATTTTATCGCCATAGCGTTGGATGACCGCGAGAAAAACGTTCACCCTATGACGGCATACGCCTCATCCGGGATTAGAAATTTAACTAATGTATCACATATTTAAATAACGAAGATATATATTTCTAATTTGAGCACAGAGCTTACAATTATATTTTTGAAAACGTTAACGTCTGGCGATTTTATACAAAGTAGTGTAGAGGGCCTGGTGTTTCCCTTTAACACCAACTCACCACACCACTTCAGGATCCCAAAGGTAGCCTCATTCCCCCCAGAATGGCAACGGCCAGATAATATCTCTAGGTGTAGTCGCTGTTCAAAGATCCATGCATGAAATGCCCATACATTTCCTATGGGGCCCACCATCGGCACAGAAAAGCAGATTTCTAGAAACAATTTCAGGAATCCACTTTAATATTGATACCAAATCAGGCCATATTAGGATCTAGAAGTTGTCCACATTTCAAGTTGCTATAGGTGCAAAAACATTCTGGTGGCAATTAAAAAATCGTAAATGACTTTTCTATTTCTACTTTTTCGAAAATGTGGAGATCATTTCTGCCACAACCGGAAACTGGTAATTTTGATCGAAAGGGGGTGCCTGAACACAAAGTTGTACTATACGGTACCTTCTAATATCCCTAAGATTGGGCATGTGTAATTAAGGGTGAATCATTTATGGTATGTGGTATCGTCTAACATGCCCATCGACCGTCTCTGACCAAGGTGAGTTCACTTCTTTGAAAAACAAAAATTCGTACCTTTGACCTGTAAGGGATAACCTTGAACATTGGCCCCACGATTAAGCTTCCTGTTTGGGACTCACATGGTAACATACATTACAAGTATGGCGTTAATCCGATTAAAATTCTAGGTGTAGTCGCATTTCAATGGACCTTTCCGGTTTTAGCTATGCCACGCCCATCTCTAGCTAAGCTCCACCCACACCTCGCTCGTGTTGGGATCTATCGATCTCTGAACACCATGACTATCAATTTCCAAAAAAAATACACAGGTAAGCTGTTGAATATTTTGAAACTAATTTGACAGGGTTCTAAGCATATTTATTCAATAGCAAAGAATTACAATGACATACAATTCATACGACGTGTCGGACTATTTGAGATTTGATGACGGTCTATATGGAACCCTTTGTGACGTGATGATTGTGACGTCACCATGCACGCGCTGGGCTGATTATGACGTCATATGAGGTCAGATTATGGATGGATACTCTGGAAAGGTGAATTATCAATACTAAAAATATCCATGTATTTCTTATAGGGCATTTTTGTTCACGGAAAGGTGGGCATCTAGAAAACTGTTGGACAGATGCAAAAGATGAACACATGATTCATCCATGGGTAATAAAAGCTGACTAAGTTTGAAGCTAATCAAATCAAAACTGTAGGCGCAGTTGCGGTCCAAACTAGAGCTGGTCGGTATTTATATTTTATGTTCGGTACCGATATCGGTCTTTTTGGTTTCAGTTACCTTGGTTCGTTAAGGTATCGGTATTGTGTTGATGCGTCTGCAAACTCTTTTTTGTGGGTACATTGCATGTGCTTTTTCAAAATTGTTGTATGGTCATGATTCGCCAATACATTTCATTTGCACAGCGTTCAAGCGCATGATTTACTATCAATTCTTTAGAAATAACGTCCACGCACTAGACATTTTGCGACTTATATTTAATAAGACGGCGATATTTTGTAACGTCGCCGGCGATGTTACAAAATATCGACGGCGATATTTTGTAATGTCGCCGGCGATATTAAAAAATATCGACGGCGATCGTGTGCCACGTGGTGTTCCAAAAATGCCATCGTGCGTCGCGCGTCGAGGGCGAAAAAAAATATCGCATGTTTTTTATCGCCCACGACGCACGACGTTTCCTACAATATCGCATGTTTTTATCGGCCACGACGCGCGACAGCATTAATAGAACAAAATAGGATTGCCTATGCAAACCTGATGGAATTCTCTCTCTTGCGTAATTTTAGGCACCCATCTTGGACATTATCATATAATTACATCCAAATGCGGCTCACTGCTTAGCTGTTTTGTAACACACCATAGAGCCCGCAAAGTTACGACGATATATTAGAGTTTGGATATTTTGGATGCTCGTAAACACATATTTATGCTGATTTGAGCTTAGTTGTGCCAGGATTTAATTTAAGAATGACCACATTTATTGTTTTACCATTCGACATGGGATAATTACTAGTGTTATTTATGGCTAATATTTAGACATGGAAAATGTACAAATGTCTCTTTAGTTATGCTTTTATGAGCTGTACTCAGTGTACTGTAATATGGGCCTATTTTTACAGTATTGAAATTTCAGTAATTTGAGATTTGCTCGGGGTGGTATTTAGATATTGTCGCGATATTGATATCACACAGTTATGTCGAGATACCTAACAGCTCTACTTCTTACTGAGAATAGAGAAAGGAAGACGAAAGTTCCGGTAACAGGCTAAAGCACGGCGCGCACTAGGACGACGCGACGGCGACACAACGCCACAGCCATCGCTACCGGGGACGCCCCACTAGTCCGACAGCCCAGTAGTCTGACAACCCAATAGTCTGACAATTTTACCCAGTAATCCGACAACCCAATAGTCCGATAATTTTACCCATTAGTCCGACAACCCAATAGCCCGACAGCCCATTAGTCCGAAAATTTTACCCACCAGTCCGACAGCCCAACAGTCCGACAGCCCAATAGTCCGACAATTATACCCAGTAGTCCAACATCCCAACAGTCCGACACAGCAGAAAATTTACAAACCCAGTAGTCCGACATTTTATCGGGTTTTAACCAGGTTATGAGAGATGCCAGCATAACTTCATTTCTCTACGTGTTTGTTCTAAGCTTTTCTGGGAGCATATTATTAGCTCAGCTGACCTGAAAAAATTATGGCATGGCCAGCGTCCGTCATGGTTAGGCCTTAGTCAGGCTTGGCTAGGCTTTGCTTAGGCCATAACTAAGCCATGGCTGAGCTTGGTTAGGCCTTAGATAGGCCTTCCCGAGGCGCTACATAGTCCTTACCTATGCCATAGCCAGGCTTTGCTTGCTCGTAGCTAGACCTTAGTCAGGCTTGGCTAGGCCTTAGCTAGGTATTATCCAAGCCTTAGCGGAGCTTGGCTAGGCCTTACAGAGACCATAACCCGGTTTGCCTAGGCCGTAGATAGGATTACCTAGACTTTATCTACCCCTTGAATAGCCCTTACCTAGGCCTTACTTAGTCTTTAGCCATGATTTGCTAGGCCTTATGGATGCCTTACCTAAGCCTTAGCCAGGCTTGACTAGTCCTTACATAGGCCTTAATCAGGCTTGACTAGACCTTACATAGGCGTTACTCCGGCTTGACTATACTTGATCAGGTCTAACATAGGCCTTAGCTAGGCTTTGCTAGGCCGTAGCCAGGTCTTAGCTAGCCTTGAATAGGTCTTACCTAGGCCGTACTTAGACCTTAGCCAGGACTTACTAGTCCTTACCGATGCCCTACCTAAGTCTTAGCCAGACTTGACTAGACCTTACCTAGGCCGTACTTAGGCCATACCCCTGGCTTTGCCAGAGCGTAGCTAGGCCTTAGTCAGGCATGAATATGCCTTACCTAGGCCTTAGCTACGCCCTATTCAGGCTTGGTTAGGCTTTAGTTAGGCAGGAACTAAGCCATAGCTGAGCTTGTATATGTCTTACATAGGCCTTGTCTAGGCCTTACCTCGCCTTAACCAGGCTTTGCTTGCCCTTAGCTAGGCCTTAGTCAGGCGTGGCTAGGCCTTACGTGGGTATTATCTAAGCCTTAGCTGAGCTTGGATAGGCATTACATAACACTTATCTTGGTTTTCCTAGGCCTTGGCTAGGATTACCAAGGCCTTAGATAGGCCATGTATAGGCCTTACCTAGGCCTTAACCTGGCTTTAATAAACATTAACTAAGCATCGGTAAGGCCAATATACGGCCTAGCAAAGCCTTGCTAATGCCTAGGTAAGTCCTAGTCAAGTCTGGCTAAGGCTTAGGTAAGGCATCGGTAAGGCCTAGCAAATCCTGGTTACGGACTAAGTGAGACATAGGGAATGCCTATGCGAGGCTGGCTAAGGCCTAGCTACAGCCTAGGAACGCCTGGCTGAGGCCTAGGTAAAGCCTAGGTAAGGCCTAATCAAGTCTGTCTAAGGCCTCGTTAAGGCCTGATCAAGCCTGACTAAGGCCTAGCTAATGGCAAGCAAAGCCTGGCTAAGGCTTTGTTAAGGTCTATGTAAGGCCGCCGCCTTAAGGCCTATCTAAGTCTTTGGAAGGCGTATCCAAGCTCGGCTATGGCTTAGTTATTGTGTAAAGGCTAACCAAGCTTGACTAAGGCTTATCTAAGGCAGAGCAAAGCCGCCTGGTTGAAGAATGGCTAAGGCATCGGTAACGCCTAGCCAAAGCCTTGATAAGACCTAGGTAATGCCCTGACATGCCTGTCCAAGGCCTAGGTAAGGCCTAATCAAGCCTGGCTAAGGTCTAGATAAAGTCTAGCGAAACCTGGCCGCGGCCTAGGTAATGGCCTAGGCAATCTGGATATGGCTTAGTAAGGCATCGGTAAGGCCTAGCTAATCTTGGTTAAGGCTTAGGTAAAGTCTCGTCAAGCCTGGGTAAGGACTAGTCAAGCTTGGCTACAGCTTAGGAAAGTAATATTCAAGCCTGGATAAAGTCTAGTTTAATTCTAGCGACACGGCCTAGGTATGGCCCATACAAGGCCTAGGTATGGCCTAGCTAAGCCTAGCTAATGCCTTGTACACCTAGCTAAGGCCTATGTAAGGCTTCGACAAGCCTGGCTAAGGCTTACATACGGCCATGTCAAGCTTGGCTAAGGCCTAGTGAAGGCCTAGACAAGCTAGGCTAAGGTCTAGTTAAGGCATCACTAACTGGCGTATGTATATTTCTGACAGACTGGGAGAGAAACACGCATTCTCTAGACATAGACATGCACACAATGCTTTCAGACACCACGTGCCCGAAATTATTTTAAAGGGTGTTGTCGTCTAGAATTAACGGCATGTGTTGCCAACGACTGGCAATGTTTTAATTACCGTCGCATGTTAAACGTCGTCATAAATACTCGCATCATTGATATATATTTTAATTATGTCTGGTTGCTTGTGTCTGTGTGCTTGTATCTGTATACCTGTATGGTTGTTCCTGTGTGCTTGTGGCTGTGGGCTTGTGGATGTGTGCTTGTGGTTGTGTACTTGTGTCTGCGCGCTTGTATCTGTGTACCTGTGCCTGTGCGCTTGTGTATGTGCACTTGTGTCTGCACGCTTTTGCCTTTGTGCTTGTGTATGTGCGCTTGTCTTAATCACTTGCCTCTGGACGCTTAGGTCTTGACGCTTTTGTCTGTGCGTTTGTGTCTGTGCGCTTGGATCTGTGCGCTTGGTCTGTGTGCGTGTGTCGGTGCACGTGTGTCTGTGCACTTGTGTCTTGGAGCTTATGACTGTGCGTTTGTGTCTGCGGGCTTGTGTCTGGGCACTTGGGCCCGAGTGCTTGTGTGTGTGTGTGTGCTTGTTTCTGGGCACTTCAGTCTGGACGCTTGTGTTTGTGCACTTGTGTCTGCTTGCAGAGACATAAGCTCACAGATGCAAGTTCACAGACACATAAGTCTGTCAAGTACCTATCTATACGTGGACTAAGAAGTGACCCATGGCTGTAGAGGTCAACCAGCAATAGCACAGTTAATTAGCCAGCCATAGCTGTTGTAAGAAGCAAACATAGCTGTGACAAAGAGCCAGCTAAAGCTATGGCAAGGTGGCATTCATAGATCTAGCAATTAACCAGCCATACCTGTAGTAATTTCCGAGTTATAGCTCAGCCATGACTGAGTAGCCAGCTATAGCCATCATAAGGAGCCAAATGCGATAGCTGTTGCATATAGCCAGTGTTAAAAGGACAGCCATAGGTGTGGTTATTATCCAGACACACTTTTGTAATAGCCAGGTATAGTAGTGGTAAATAGCCAGCTATAGCCGTTGTAAAGAGCAAACAGCGATAGCTGTAACACCGATAGCTGTTGTATTATCAGCCAGTGTTAAAGAGGCAGCCATAAATGTACACTAGCTTTGTAAGTAACCAGTTATAGCAGTGGTAAGTAGTCAGCTATAGCTCTGGTACATGCTACCTCTAGCTGTTGCAAGTAGCCCATTGTAGCGGTGGTAGTTATCCAGCCATGGCAGTGGTAAGTAGCCAATAGTAGCCAAAATAGCTGTGGTAAGGAGCACCCCATAGCTATGGTAATGAGCAAGCCATATCTGTGATAAGAAGCCAGTGATAGCTGTTTTATACAGCCGGCAATATCAGTGATAAATTGCCAGCATATCAGTGGCAAGTAGCCAGCTGTAGCAGTAGCAAATTTCCAATCATAGCAGTGATATTTAGACAGCCATGATTGTGGTAAGTAGTCAGCTATAGGTATGGTAGGGAAACAGCCATGACTGTGGTAAGTAGCAAACCATAGCTTAGGAAAGAAATCATTCATACTAGTCTTAAGATGCCAGCCATAGTTGTGGTAATTAGCTAGCCATATCAATGGTAGCTAACCAGCCATACTTGTATTAATTAGTCAGTCATAGCTGTGGTATATAGCCATGCATTGGAGGGGTATGTAGTCAGATAGAACTATGGCATGGATTTAGCCATGTATGCGATAATAAGCTAGCCATAGATGTGACAATTAGTCAGCCATAGCTTCGTAAGTACCGATAAATAACCGGGGCAAGTATCCAGCTATAGCTGTGTTAAGTAGCCAGTTATACCTGTAGCAGTTAGCCAGCCATATCTGTGGAAATTAACCAGCCATAGATATGGCTGGATAATTACCACATTTATGCCTGACTCTTTACAACTGCTATGGCCTGCTAATTACCTCAGCGCTGGCTGCATACATTTCACAGTCATAAATGTCTACTTACCTCAACTATCGCTGACTACTTACGATAGCTATGATTGGTAAATTACCTCAGCTATATCTGGCTAATGCCTGGAGCTATGATGATGTCTTACCATGGCTACAGTTAGCTACTTGCCACAGCCATGGCGGGCTGCTTAACAGTGCTCTCTCTGGTTCGTTCTCTCTCTCTCTCTCTCTCTCTCTCTCTCTCTCTCTCTCTTATTAACTTCCACGGATGGTGGTGGCTACTGAATTCGTCTATAACTGGCTACTTGCCACATCTATGACTGACTACTTACAAAGCTATGGCTGGCTAATGACCACTGCTATTCCCGGCCTCTTACGGCGGCTATAGTTGGCTACTGACCATTGATATGGGTGACGACTTGTGACATGTTGGCTACATACTACTGCTATGGCTGTCCGCTTAACACTGCAATGGCTGGTTAACTTACACAGATGGTGCTGGCTGATTACTACAGATATAGCTAGTGGCCTAACCCCGCTATGTCTGAGTACTTACCAAAGCTATGGCTGACTAAGTACCACATGTATGGCAGGTTAATAATTGTATCTATGGCTAACTCATGCCAAATTCATGTCACAGCTATATCTAACTACGTACCCCTGCCATTGATGGATACATACCGCAGCTATGAGTGTCTAATTACTATAACTGGATGGCGTCTTAGCACTACTTAGCTGATTACCTTCCTCGGCGATGGCTGGTTACCAGAGCTATAGCTGGGTAATTAATACACTTATGGCTGGATATTTACTACCGTCAATGCTGGCTACTTGTCACTGCTATGTTGGCTGTCTACCACTGATATGACTGGCTGTATTCAACAGCTATCGCTGGCTACCTATCACAGCTATAACGGCTACCTACCAGAGTGTGATACTTGTAACAGCTAAAGCTGGTTTGTACCACAGCTATAGCTGGCTAATTAACACTGCTATGACTGGCTAGATACAAGGCTACGGCTGGTTAATTACAACATCAATGGTTGCCTCTTTAACACTGGTTGTGTACAACTGCTATCGCTACTGGCGCCTTGCAACGGATACAGCTGGATACTTATCACTGCTACGACTGGCTATTTATAAAGCTATGGCGGGTTAATCACCACATATGTGGCTGACTCCTTAAAACTGCTATGGCTGGATAAATACCTCAGCTATATCTGCCTACTTTTCACAGCTGAACGTATGTAAGCTATTGATTACAGCTATCCATAGCTATGGCGGCTGTTTTACGGTGGTATGGCTCGTTAGATTCAACAGCTAGGGTGGCTACTTACTACAGCTATGCATGGCTAGTGACTACAGCTATGACTGGCTACTGATCAGAGCTATGGTTGACTACTTACAACAGCTATAACTGGATACTTATCACTGCTATGACTGGTTGCTTAACAGTAGTGTGGTTGATTACTTCCGCAACTATGGCTGGCTCCGTACCCCAGTTATGGATGGCCCCTCCACGCACTGGCCGGCTCACTACCACAACAATAGCTCACTACTTAACACAACCATGGATGTCTAAATATCAACGCCATGGGTGGTTATTTACCACAGCTATGACTGGTTAATTACTACCGTTATGGCTGGCTACTTTCCACCGCTAGTCCTGGATACTTGCCACTGCTATGCTGGTTGCTTATCACAGCTATGGATGACCAACTACCAGTGTTATTGCGGGATGCTTAGCACAGATATGGCTGGCTCATTACTACAGCTATAGCTCATTACTTACCAATATCCATCGGCTACACATCAATGATATGAAATTCCAGTTCTGGCGGGCGTGTTTGTACAAGAACGTCCATCAGAACCCGGCCTTTGTGTCACTCTATATATTGGCAATTAAGCCCTGCTTTTGTTAGCCAATCAAAAGCACGTCTATCAATGGCCATTACCTCTTCATTGCCTCACGCATAACGTTCTCGTCTACCTAGGAGAATCGATTATTATTAAAACTTTCTTAAAATTAACCAATATTTCAAAGCATAACACGAATTAAATCATAGCATTGATTTAATATTAAGGCAGATTTAACTAGGCTTACATACATCAACTAAGTACGCATTCACAACAAACTACAAAATCAATATAACTGGATCAATGCGCATGCGTAATCGCGATTCTTAATAAATCATCTTGAAGGGCGACATTAATAGGGCGACGCGATTGGCGTCGCCTTTTGATAAAACGTTAAAATTTAAAAAATACAGATACACGACGCACGACGTTTGAATTAACGTCGCACGTTAAACCTCGGCCACGACGCGCGACGCACGATGGCAGTTATTGAATTCCATAATTATGGGATTTGGAGGAAACCTATTATTTCTTTAGCCGGTGCGTGTGTGCGTGCGTGTGTGCATGCGTGCTTACGTGGGTGGACATACGTGCGTATACATGTGTGCGTCTATATGCGTTGCATACCCTTTCACAGTAATAGTCCGGCTAAGTTGAACCACTTTATCGACTATAACATTTCTTTTGTCGGACTACTGGGTTGTCGGACTACTGGGCTTTGTAAATTTGCTGTTTTGTCAGACTGATGGGTTGTCGGACTATTGGGTTGTCGGACTACTGGGCTGTCGGACTACTTGGCTGTCGGATTACTGGCGTTACCCCCTCACTACCTATCACCTACTAGTCTCATCGTGTCGCTATCACGTCGTTATCGAACGCGCACTACAGCGACACGATGAGACTACTTAGTGATTTAACAGCCTATATTTCTATTTTTAACACCAGCTCATGTGCATAAATTACGTATCTGAATTATGTGATTTTTGCCTACCCAGTCATTGGTTAATGTTATTTTCGGTCGCCAAAACAAATTTTGAAAGCATGTTCAATATCGAGCGATGACTGGCGATCAGTCGTTTGCTTGTTTAGTCGCAAAATTTGCTTGCAATAATCCGTTTTAAATGAAAATTCTGGCGCTTTACAACCCAACTATGGGTCCCACATGGTCTCCGAGGTAGAGTATGTGCATCAATCATAAATTGATTAAGACCGTCGGACTTTCAAGGTCAAGGCCATTGTGATCTTGATCTAGATTTGCATTTGGAAATTAAAAATGCCCACAATTTTCTCCAATATGCTGTCAGTGTAATACTGATATCTTGTTATTTTGGCAGCAACTTGCTAATGAACTGACGTCAGCTACCGGCAAATTCCTGCCAATCAAGTGCGATGTTACAAATGAGGAAGAGATATTAGCGATGTTTGCTAGGATTAAATCTGAATGGGGAGGCGTGGACGTCTGTATTAACAATGCGGGAACGAATAGAAACGCGTCGCTTTTATCTGGGGAGACTGATCACTGGCGACTTCTGTTAGATGTGCGACTTCTGTTAGATGTAAGTGTATCCAACTGATTAGGTCATCTTCACATTTAAGAGTTGATCCCGAGCACAGCTAAAGTGTCCATTAGTGTGTTTATATATGTGTCTGCATCCGTAGTATGTACATGTGTCAGTAGACGTTTTGTCGTGATGTATGTGTACATATTGTAGGTATTCGATTATTTCAAGGGGAAGTCGTAGGCCCTTTGGTGTACTTATATCGCACATAAGAATGTTATAAGAATGCTCAAGATATTCCACATTTCTTAAGGAGTGAGTGAGTGAGTGAGTGAGTTGAGTGAGTTGAGTGAGTTGAGCGAGTGAGTGAGTGAGTGAGTGAGTGAGTGAGTGGGTGGGTGGGTGGGTGGTTGGGTAGGTGGGTGGGTGGGTAGGTGGGTGGGTGGGTGGGTGGGTGGGTGGTTGAGTGAGTGAGTGAGTGAGTGAGTGAGTGAGTGAGTGAGTGAGTGAGTGAGTGAGTGAGTGAGTGGGTGGGTGGGTGGGTGGGTGGGTGGGTGGGTGAATGAATGAATGAATGAATGGTTGAATGAATGAATGAATGGTAGCTTTATGTATATGTCCATATTAATTATTCTAGAATCTGATGCAATTTGTAGTTATTCTTGATGGCCTGTTAATCTTGAGATAATCTATAGTTTGTCAGAAATAGTCAGTATGACATTTATTACACGAGTACAAAGTTGAGAACAATGGTCATAGAGGTTTTATGTTGAGAGATGTTGTTAATAAACGAGGTCAAATAATTAAACCTTTTATGACCAGAATCAGAATATGATTATTTATGGAAACAAGAGTAGCAGCCATGAAATTGATGATAATTTGGTTGAAATTTGTTGCTGATTTATAGGTGACCATCATGTGATATTAGTGCAGTCAGGCGAAGTCATGATATTTTAGTGTTTAAAAATATCTGACTATCTGTTTCAAATTATAATTTTGTCTATGAACAAAACGTGGATGGGCCATGCCGATTAAAGCATTATACTATGGAATTTAGCCTGAATTCAAATTTGGTAGTCAATATTTGCCGTTAAAATTAGGAATTCATAAAAAAAACCTTTGGTGTTGTTAAGGTGTTAACCACCCGTCAATCACCGCTCGTCTCCCCCTCCTTAAATATCATGGTCATGATCTTCTAAGGAGAGACGAGCAGGCGTTGATTGATCAGGATGACACTGTGATAAATCAAACTTGGGCATCCACAGAATTGGAAGTGATTACTGAATAAAATGATGAACCAAGGTAGCATTATAAAACCATTATTGATTATTTGGAGTTTTTACTGATGATTGGATAAACTTGACAGAAAGTAACTATGATTGATGACTTGGTGACAGATCTAATGGTATACTGATAGCCATGCATCTTGAATTATGATTGGTCCAATCTGTCACATTTTGCGACCATTGGAAAACAATTCTAGTTGATAGATTAATAGCTGGGAGTTGTAGGGATTTGTTAATGTGCCAGTAGTCTACGTCATTGCGCAGTGGTCCGAACAGGAAATAAGATTGTGGACGGACGAGTCCTGTGCTCTCAAATTAAGTTAAATGGGTATGATATTTCTTAACAAGGTCCCTTGAGAGTCGTCTTGGTGTTGTATTTAACACTCATGATTACATAACTAAGTTTGAGACATCAATCGGCTCCCCGCAGGGATATGGTTTATCCCCAGGCCTTTTCACCTGTTACCTTGCTTATGTATTGAACTCTATACGGGAAAGTTCCACAAGATCAACCCCTTCCCCCCCCCATTCATCATCCTGGGTATGCCGCTAGAGAGGGAATATCCCGACGACGTGGACTGCAAGGAAACCCCTTGACGCACTTCTCCCAATAGCTGCAAGCAAACTAAAAATTGAAAATCTCTATGAATGGATCCAAAACAGAGTTCACCCATATATACCTATCTACAAAGCACGAAACTAAAGAAAATGACAAGCCACTTTGTGTCGGTGAACCATGGAGGAAAAGTAAAATCCCGGGCTCTGCTTTGTCGAACTGATGACATTGCTGCACGCTGCGTCATGGGAAACATAGCTTTCCAGTCTTTCCGGAAGTTATGGATTCGTAGATCAAAGATGCCATTGACAAAATGACTACGTTAATTACACCGCAACCTGCTTATCCTTGATGCTGTATTACTGTAACAGGTGGATAGCTCCAAAGACAGCCCTAGACAAACTTGATGCCTGCCACCGCAAACACCTACGCACCATCACTGGACACTGATAGCCAGACAGCATAAATTCCAACGATGCACTATACAAGATGTGAAATATATCGCCACTGTACGTAAAAATCTCCCTGCATAGATGGTCCGTGTTTGGCTATATGTTAAAGATGCCAGAAGACGCACATGCACAGAAAGCCTTGGAATTTGCCCAGCTGGGAGCCAGAAAATATAAACCAGGAGAGGACGTTATTGCATAAATCTGTTTAACATGCTACGAGGTGACCTCAAGAAAACAGGACTCGTTACACTGAAATCAAGAATAGACCTGAGGAAGCTAAAGATTTGGGGTGAGGACAAGACACAGTGGGCAAAAGCGAAGAAGGGCTGGCTGTAACTGTATGATGTTTCTACTACAGCCGCAGAATACAGTAGTCATACATACTACCTAAAATGCAGGACATGGTTAGCTTCTCGCTGTCATTGAAAACATTGCCAATCTCATCCACTCCTTGCTTCTCACCACCTGGGACTATAATTGGATATCAATGTAAAAACTGGAGTAATTAGACATAATGGTGTAATAGCCGGATAAACATCTTAGATATGGCCTGATTCGGAATTAGCCATTATGACATTCAGACGCATTAAAAGAAGATATTCAATATATCAAAGAACAGGACAGTTGTGATGATATATTGAAGTCCATGAGATTAGAGAGCAAATCATACTCGACATATGCTTTGGATAATATGCTATGTGTAAAGGCAACATAAATAGAGATTCAGCAGTGTTCGTGGCCTCTTTGTCATAAACACTGGTTTCAACCACTCATGTCATCGCCACATGGACAGGGCACGTCACAGACTGTAGAGCAGAAACTGTCTCCATCGCCTCAACAGTGGTCTTCAATCAAATCGATTATGTGATATGTAAAAACAGTCTCTACTTCAAGACTCCAGTTCATATAAAGGCACAGACCTCAGCTCTGACCAAAAGCCAGCGGTAATCTGCCTTCAAATAAAGGACATTTGCGAGCTGCATAAGCACCATGCCGACCAGTTTGGAGAAGTCAACTTAAATCTCAATACGCTAGTCAATGGCACTACCACCCAACTGTCAAAGAGGACCATTGAGGACCACATAGCAGCCAGTTACATAAATTCAAATCCAAATGAGGCTTTGTCAAGAGCACTCAAATGCAATGAAACAACAGCAACCAATGTAATAGGAGTTGTCAGGAATTACAATAGAGCTGGACATTGCACTGCAGACCCAATCGTTGTAAAGCTGTCCAGAGAACAGAAGGCACTATGCCTTCTCATCTATCAAAATGGGCAGAGCAAAGACCTCACAAAACTATGCCGAGAACGCAATGCCATGCTTCACCAGCTCAGTGAACGAGTGAAAGATGTTGCCATCATACAAGCATACTCTTTGGCATCGTGAATGTAAACAATAAAAACAGTATTGCCAGCTAGTAGAGCAGAGTATCCTTAAGGGAGTATACCAGTATACTGAGTACTGGACGCGCTCGGCGAACACACAACGTCAAATTAGAGCCAAGCATCAGTTGTTATAAGCCTCGCCATCATGGTTACTGTATCACAGCTTCGTGCAATTGTAAAGCAAATCAACCTTAGAGGCAGCTCTAAGGCCAACAAAGCCGAGATGCTCTAGATGCTTGGACAGACCCGTGCTGAGGAGTTGCAAAAGCCACCCTTTCGAGCACAACAGACGGGGAGATTTCCAGCAATCACCTCTGGTGATCCAAAGAACCCTCATAAGAAAGCACAGCGGCTCCGTGAGTTTCGTCAGTTGGATGAGGAGATGACTGCCAGATTACGAGCCAAAGCTGTAGCAACTCGGATGAGCAGACCACCGACTAGAGGGCCTGCCTCCTCTACAGAGAATCGGAAGATGGCTGATGAGGGGGCCGAGATCTGAACCCTTAGCCAAGAGTATGAGACGAGAAGGTGAGCAGATTCAGTGCCTGGGTGAGAGGGAGACAGAGAAGAGAGGATGGCGAACAGTATGCTGGACATTCTTCAGAGGGCTAGAAGGAGACATTACAGGCCATATCATGGAGGAGAACCAGACTGTACAGAACGCCTTCTACCTCCGGTTTACCCATACCTATCGAATTCGCCACATCGAGGATGGTAGGGTGATGCTCTTCCACAAGAATGCTCCAGGGAGTCCCTGGATGAATTCACTAGGAGCGGCTTGGACCTGGGTGGCGGGCAGAGAGAAAGCCCACCTCGATGCTGACAATATCGATTGACTCAACACCAAGTGGGCCTTCATCAATAAACATTGTGGTCAAAGCTGCCATTGACCACCAGCCCTTACTAGGGACTGGACCACTCCTAGTCTGGCTACGACAGAAGAAGAGTATGGCAGGGCTTGACACCTACAAGGACAATCTGTGTCAGTGGAGATGTTTAGCAGTCTACTGGGGAGCAGGGCCAGATAGAAGTACAGCTCTTGCAGGAGAGCTTGGCAAGTAGTACTACAACAGAACTATGATCGATGTGCCACGCACCTCACTGGATCAGCTGGACAAGGTAGAGTTCTTTGCAAAGACAGGGATTCGCGTTTACGAACTTACCGAAGAGGGTAGCGGGCATCTGACCAGGAAACCTGCTCACTATCCGAACATCATGACAATAGGAGTATACGACCACCATGCATTCTTCATTAAGGACATCTCCAAGCTGGCTCAGGCTTTCATCTGCGGGCACTGTCAACAGCAGTTCGCCAAAGCATATAATCTCCAATGTCACACTGACCACTGTACAAGTGAAAAAACAACCATTGAGTGCCCTGGGGAGAAAGTAGAGGCACTGCAGTCAGCATACGAGAAGGCTTTCTATCCACGCCAATTGGCCAGTTCAGCGGCCACTCATTTGATCGAGTACGAGTTGAGAAACCGAGGAACTCGCATACATCACGCAAAGTGTGGCCATGGTGGTGAGCACTGGATCGAGGGTGCTCCCGTAAATGGTTATGGTCCAACAAGTAACGCCATTTACCAGTTTCTTGGCTGTCACTGGCATGGATTCCCATAACACAAGCGAGGTGAGGATGCTGAATAAAGATACCTCAACACAGTCACGAGAGATGACAAGCTGAGAGCATCTGGATGCATGCTTGTGGTACAGTTGGAGTGCTGCATAAAACATTGTACAAAAGTCCCCACACGGGTGCGGGCGGTGCCCTACTCACACTTCATCATGTATGTCTTTGAAGCGCTCATAGATGGTATTAAGACCCATCCGATGGAAACTTTTCGGGATCGAGAGTACCCACATACCTATCTCAGTATCAGTCGGCTGCTCCTTAGATGGTAGCGAGAGCGAGCCCACTCACCTCTGCAATGCTGACCCCAAAGTACTAATCTCAGAGTTCATGAATGAGATCGACCGACGAGCATCCCGAATCTGAACACATGTCGTACAGTATCTGCCCACAGACTTGGACAAGTTGCCGATACAGCAGCAGTGACTTATCAACGAGTGGTGTGACCAAGTGCCTGTGCTCGGGTTCAACTCTGGCGGGTATGACCTGAACCTCATCAAGAAGTACTTCGTGGATGAGCTCACTGACAGTGCAGGCATGGTGAAAGTCAGCAAGAAAGCAAGCCAGACAATGTTCCTCATCACACCGAGCTGAGGTTTCTCGATGTGCTGAACTACCTCGGTCCCGGGGTCTCCTATGAGGTGTGGATCAAAGCCCATGGGTGTACACAGCACAAGAGTTGGTTCCCGTATGAATGGTTCGACACAGCTGAGAAGCTCGACTATCCAGGGCTCCCAAACTACCCGGCATGGTGGTCTAAGCTCAAGGGTGGTCACCTGAAGCTGTCATAGTGGAAGAAATGTAAGCAGACATTCAGAGAGCAAGGGATGCGGACATTCACCGACTGGTTGCGATGCTACAATACCTTGGACGTCAGCCCATTCATCGAAGTCCTAGAGCGGATGCAACAGTTCTACACAGAATGAGGTATGGACATTCTGAAAGATGCGGTATCCCTCCTGGAGGTGTCACTACAGTATCTACTTTGTGGAACTGCTCAGCACATACCAGATGTTGACCTCTATGCCACAGGCAAGGAAGCCTATCAGATGCTAAAGTTTGCAGTTGTAGGCAGACCCAGCATCGTGTTCACAAGACACTACGAGTCTGGTCTGACTCGAATTCGTCAAGGCGAGCATGTCTGTCAACGTCTCCTCGGTTATGATGCAAATGCCCTGTACCTGTCTACAATGGCACAGATGCCGTGCGGTAAAGAGACTGTACGGCAGTAGTCTGGTGCTAGCAACATAGAATGCTTTAAGGAGGATCACCTAGCAGATCATTGGTTCAGGTTCGCTGAGGTGGCCATAGAGGTGTCCATGGCCCCATGGACGAAGTTCGTGGAGATGCCTCATCTCCTCTACAATGGTGAGATCCCGGTAGAGGTGGTACCTCCTGAGATGCTCGCATACCTTGAGAAAATGGGTCGGAAGCACCCCACCACCCACAAGCTGGTCGATGCCCTCTCTGGCAAGAAGAGGCTTCTGTACGCACCAACGCTCAAGTGGTATATCGCCATGGCCTAGAGATCACTGCTGTCTACCGCACCATAGACTACATCCCGTAGAAACCCTTTGAGTAGTTCATGAACAGTTATAGAGGCTCTGAAGCTCCTCTCGTACAAACGGTCGCCTAGGACTGCTCTCCGAGCGTGCCAGGTAGGACAGCATGAGATGTCCAGCCGCCTCCACATACCTGTCAATCTTGTGGACATTTATCGACCAGTTGGGGTCAGTCGCCCGCCTACATCTGCCTCCCCCCTCCCAACTCGCCAGGCTCATACAAATACCGAACTAGGGCATCGGATGGTAATCTGTCCTCAGAGCATGATTGACATTGAGGTTGGACCACAGATGATCGCTGAATGACCTTGACTGGTGTTTGGCCTATCAGACTAGTAACCTCAGCATTGGATCTCGCCACCACAACGGGCAAGCCTCTCACCCATACCATGGAACGATCGGCTACTGTAGCCATCTCCTGAGCATGCTGATGTGGAAACAGCCGTTCTGCCAGTGTCTGGTTCCACCGCTCGACGATAGCCTGGGCATGGTGATGTCCTACCTCGCCTTGCCTAATCGCCACACCATGTTTCCACATAAGGGCCACAGTCTCACCTCTAAACACCTTACCCTCATCCACTTGCAGCAACCGGCCACTGGAGGCAATTTTGAATGTCCTCATAGATACTCTGGAACCCGGCAGCCACCTGATGCACGGATTTATCTGTGAACGGCACTGCTGCGTTGTACGTGCTGGCTACATCGACGATGGTGAGGGCGTACTTGTAGGTCTTGATCATGCGGAAGGAACAGCACATCTGCCTGCTGAACTCTGTTCGGGACAGGTTCATCGAAGTGTGCATACCGAATGTGGCATAGACGACGTCTGTATATCTGCCACATCGCCGGCCTGGTGAGCCACTGGCTCAATATCTCCAAGGTGAAGCTGTGACTCTTACCATGTGCAGCCTCAAGTAGCTGATGAGGTTCACGGTAATATCCACCAAGTTAATAGTACAGGGTCTCAAGACAGGTGCTTGATGAACTCTCGGACATCATCACTGACGTCGACACCTGTCCTGTCTCGCATGGCGTGTATACATTCTTAGACAGATGAACAGACGACCGTCATTCATTCGACTATCTCTGAAGACCTCGTCAAACACCTGGATATACTGTTGTCTAATCTCTCCAGTGCTAGCGCCGTCACTGAAGGGTAGCTTGTCAACCAATCCGCGAATGTTTAGAGTTTTGACCAGGTCATACAGAGAAGCCATTTTTTATAGCATGTCTTAAATGTTCGGCGGTCCAGATCACTGCAAGTGCCATTGCAACATATGGGAGTCACGGACCGGCAATCCCAAAGAATGTACCTACCCCCGAGACAATGGCTGGAATAGCCTCAGAGATCTTCTCAGCTCCATGGAGAGTATTGGCAGCGATTTTGCAGACCATCTCTCCAGCCTTCATCGTGAACAGAGCAATTAGAGACCCAACTGCCACTAGTGGGCCAAGAGAACCCTTCACGTAGTTGTGATAAATCCCTTTGGCTCGGTGGACTAGTCGGCGGGATTTTGGCTCTACATCATCACCATCATACTCCTCATCATAGTCATCCTCATCAGTGTCCTCTTCATCATAGTCCTCATTGATATCCTCAACTGGATCCTCGAAAGCTTCCAGTTCGCACATCATCTGCTGCTATACAAGTGCTTTAAACTCGTCATAATCATTACCATCATAGTCCTCATCCTCGTCATAATCATCCTCCTCATCCTCGACATCATCATAGTCCTCATTGGCTGGATCCTCAAAAGCTTCCGGTTCATACATGTCGGAACTATATGGTGACTTTAAAGTGCTTGTATAGACATGGCATCCGCAATCTTGGATGCAGGCGTGTTTGCCTTGGCGAACTGGGGTCTCAGCTTCGCTGACCATAAGACGGCGGAGGTAGAGAGAAAACTTCATAACCAGGCGATTGAGAGGTTTCTAAGGAGAAGTTCGAGTACAGCAAGGCACCAAAGGGAGGCACACTGATGGCAACAAAGGGCTCAAGCCACCCGGAACATCAAAGAAGACGATGAAAGTCTCGATGAGTTCTACAAGGCTGTAAAGCTCTCCGAGCCAACGCTCGTCTATGACCCATCAGGAGGTCAGAAGATGCCGATGTAGGAGGTGTGGTGACAGCTGGAGTTATGCTCTACGTGCGTTCAAGCTGAATACCTCCAGTTTGTGAGAAGCGAACCTTGCTATATCCAAAATACAGCACTGTCACGCCGATCAAGTGAGTGCCTCCTCGCTCTCCAAGCAGGTTCCCAACATGAAAGCTGAGCTGGTGGCCATGGTTAGGCTGGATGTCCCTTCTTCCGAGGTGGCACTGACCGGTGAGTGCCACTCGAGATCCTCTTGGCCACTGGTTAGGCAGAGTAGGGCATATGACTTCGTTTCCTCTCGATAGATACAGCAATCAGCCCGATCGTGCACCTCACCGAGAACGTTGGTCCCTGCCACCACAAGTTTGAAGTCGTCTAGCTCCCCCACCTCATGGACCACCCCTCCTTTCTGAACCAAGACTGCTACGGCTATGCAATCCGAGGCACCTCGTTGCAATGTCATCTCTAAATGCTGGTTAGCCGTGGCCTGGACCTATTGGTGCTCTCGCTCTACATGTAGGATTCTTTGTCTAGAGCCTGCACGTTATAGTTCCTGCTCGTTCTCATCATGCCAGACCTGAAGTCATATAGAGGTCATTGTTACATCACTAAGATGTTCGGTGTACACCCGGAAGAACAGCTTGTCCCGCATCAAAGCCGGGTTTACGTGTGTGTTCTCAAGGAGGGAGAAGAGTGGCACCGCAACAGGTGTTTCTATGTCTGGTTGTAAGTTGAATTCTGTGAACCCTTCATTACATCTGATGGCATAGTACCCCCCCCCCTCTTCGCGTGGTAGCCTGGTCTATGATTCAGCAGAGCCAGGACCCGGTATGCATCATTCATATAGGTGGTGTCCAGGGTGTTGTTGCTCTGCATAATCTCCCACCTGCTTAGCACCTGCAGGAGCTCTGCCTCCTTTGCCGCTGTGCTCTTGAGCCTGAACTTGAGCATCATGCTCCTAATCTCATAGATCTGTCCCGGGATAGCAAAGTCAATGTACTTCCCCGCCGTAGATAGAGGGTTCGCATCATAGATACTAGGTTGAATGACTGTCAGACAGTCCTTCCAAGGATTGTTGTGGTGTGAGTTTGCGGGTTCAACTGCCCCATCAGGATGCTGTACATACTGCTGCATGTTTAACGTCTAGGTATGTACAGGTTTTAAACAGTGATGTATAAAGTACTACCTCACGAGCTCATCTTTGGTCGGCGAAAGAAACCTGTATCACCCTCCAAGAAGAAACCGGTACACTCCTCCACCCTTCTGCTGATTGACAGGGTCCAATGACTACTTCGTGATGTCAACATATCCACGAGCGAGCCAAGGTCCCACCTCCATCTGATGTGGAGGTACTGACTGCCATAGAGGAGACCACACCAGCCCGTAGTATGAAGGAATTCTTGACTCGGATGCTCTACCGGAAGCTTGACAGTGCCCAGGGCAGCGCATTCAGCCTACCCTTCAAATCGACCAAGAGTCCCGCCATTCATGCTCTTAAAAGGACTAGGGTTGACCCCACATATTTCTTAATGGTAGGGAAGTAGGCTGACGCATTCAACATCCACACTGATGATGAACACCAGATGCTGGATGCTCTACAGGCTGGAGCCACAGATTAATTTCGAGAGATCAGTACAGCTATGACTGAGGGTCACGAGCCTGGGCGTGCCACTGGTACTCAGGAGGGGCGGGCCACCAGCCACAAGGAGGCCATTGAGCACATCTTCAACGAAAGAGGGCGCAAGCGGCTGGCGAGAGACGAGGCAGCATTTAGAATATTCCCTGAGAACTACCTGGACTACCTCATCAAACCTGCTCGCAAGTCAGATGCCAGTAAATGGGGGTAAATAAGGATGTGGGTCTTCTGCGAAAAGTTTCAGAAGAAGAGAGTCACACCATCTGATCCTCAGTTGGCGAAGTTTCAAGCTGACGGAGTTCCTCAACCTTCAGACGAAATTCCTCAACCTTCTGAGGACGTTCCTCAATCTTCTGACAAAGTTCCTCAAGCTTTGGACGAAGTTCCTCAACAATCTGACGAAATTCCTCAAGCCTGAAAAATTGTTGCGTCCAATCTACGCACTGCCTCCCGACAGATGTGCCAGTCTCCTGGCAGGATCCAGCTTGTAGCTGAAGTTTTCTGCTTTCTCCTGAGAAGGTTTGAAGTGTGACAGCTCACCTGTCGCCTTGTTGCTGAAGATGAATTGGTACCATTTAGCTACCTTCTGTACTCCCGCGACAAAGTCCTGTTTGGTCTCCTTGAGAGTCAGGCTGTCATATATGGTCTCCAGCAGGGCACGCCCATAATTCGTACTGAAGTACAGCAACCAAGCATTATGGCGGATATCTGGCGAGATCTCACAGGTGTACTTCTGAAAGAGGAAGAACACAGTGATCTTGGTGTGCCGGATGCGTCTGGTAATATCGCTGAGATAGGTGACTGTCTTCTGGTCAATTGCAGGGTCATCGATGACTAGAACAAGTGGGTCAGTCAGGAGAGCTGCTAGCAGCTTCTCCATTAGTGCCGCATTTTGGCTATTGGGCCCTTATACCACTGGTCGTTGTTATCGACAGCATCAGTGGCAGAGTCGGACATGAGGAGTATGTAGAGCTTACACAGATGTTCTGCCAGCAAGGCGTGCAGTAAGATGTTTTTTCTGTGTCCGGATGGTGCAATGATCAATACCATATGCCCAGCATCATTTGGTTTATTGCTGTATGGTACTGACATGTTCCTGGAAGATGACCAGTACCTGTCCGGTTGTAGCCTCGTCTATATCTGTGAGTTTAAACGGAAGCACTTCCTGTATGAGCTCTTAACGCCTGCAGGGCCAGCATCATTGTACCGCCGGCCGAGACAAATGATGTGAGGGAGGTGTCAAGCATGAAATCCCAACAACAGCTGAGAAGGTAACGCAGAGGGCCTGTGTCAGTAGCAGTGTCCAGAACATCGACTATCCATATGATGCAAGCATGTGAGGCCATGTTTATTAAGAGGTCTTAATGGCAGGCTGAAGAACCCTGACTTCTTCCCCTCGGGTAGTTGGATTTTAGAGGCAGCCCCTTTTTCACCATCGACACTAACATCACTGACCGTGATCCTACCAATCTTTAGATTATTTCCATCCAGTCAGAAGGAGCTTCTGCTCTTGAACAGGTTCTGAACGACCTCGTGTGCCTGTTAATTCAGCCAACAGCCTGATGGCTCTTTCATCACTCATCCCAAGGGCACCTTTGACAATTAGCCTGTCCTCGAGTGTCATGCCACTGTATGCACCGGTGGCGCTGTTAAGGGCTGAGGCTCCTATAGATTGTACATTTCCGATGAGGTCTCTGACCAGTATGGTACCTCGGATTTCTCATGGTTTACCCTTCTCATAGAAGTCCATGAAGGAGATGGGAGCAAGAGTGTCCTCTGAGCCAAGGCGTGCCTCACCTAAGTGAGCCAAGTCCCAAATCTCCTTGCTTTTTAACTCTGTAAGTGATAGAGACATTGTTGGTCTATACATAGTGGCTTAAACCTAGACATTTCCCCAGTGAAACAGATGGGCATAGGAGGACCACATTGTGGGCCAAGGAAATAAGTAGCAGTGCTTTGGATGCTGGCCTCTGCGCAAGGGCATGCCTTGTGTGCTAACCACCATTTCTGGGCATTGGAAATCCACATTCCTGGTGCTCGACTGTGTACCTACAACTCTGGAACAGCCCACCATGTCTCATAGGCTACTGTTGTCTGATGGACCTGCCAGGCTTCCATGGTTTCCTATAGACCCATCTTAAAGCTAGACCTAGGCCACGATGATCTCGGCCATAGCACTCATCGCTAGCCCTATAACCTCGGCTTCCATTAGAAGAATGTATTCACCCATGATCTTGGCAGCAGCAGTATAGGAGGCGCCACCGATGTCGATCTTTAGGATGGCATGTGTTATTCCTAGACAGTGGTCGACAACTGTACTCGCCACTGTAGCGAGGACAGTGGCTCCAGCAGCAGGAATAACCCCATTACCACCTGCCATCTTCACCATGGCCACATTCGCCGCCACGTCAGTAGCTTCTGGGTCTTGTTTTTGAGCAGCTTCTCCATGTTCTGAAGGCTCGCCTGGCTCTCTGGGAATTGTTATACAATTTCTATCATTGACGTCATTGTTTAAGTGGTGATTATACAACGTGGTTAAACGTGTACATTCTACCTTGAGAGAACTAAGCAGATCTACCCAGTCTTTATCTGTTAGCTGATTAGATTGGTACTCTGGAATATCCATTAGCACTATGCATAGCGGTTTAAAGCATGGACCAGCTAGTACTATGTACTAAGTATTATGATGTCTTCCACACCGAATTGAAGGGTTACAAGAAGAAGTCACCAGATGAACTCACTCATTCTCTAGTGCTAAGTTTAACAGAGGAGCTGACAGCCGTGAAACTCTACCTAAGATTTGGTAAGGGGCAGATGTGCTTCATCGAATACCTCATTATGGGCAGCAATATCGTCGAGCAGCTCCTGCGCACTAAGGTGGTCTACAAGGGTCGGAAGTATCTGTCTGACGTGTTCCAGTAGTTGCAGGCATCCATGGCATCCCCAGACTCTCAGTTGAATAAGGCTCTGCGCAAATACAAGCTGGAAAAAGGCTGTACCACTGAACTATACAGTCCTTGGGTGTGTATGCTGGTGGCGTGTTTGGGGGCTGTCAGGCAGGCCCAGCTAGTTCAGGCAATCTCAGTTGCCACGACTCCTGCATGGGATCCTGCACAGGAGTCAGGATGATCTTCTAGATTTTCTACTAGTGGCGAAGAAGACTGGTGATGAGCACAGCAATGGCCAGACCTGACACCACTCATAGGGCTAACGTCCTGCTAGCACTCCTGACAGACGTTGGTGTCAGGACGGATCACCATTTGTCATCCAGCATTCTGTGCAATGCTAATGGAGTCAGAACGATGGTAGCACTGGCTTGTGAGGACCACGGAGATGCTTGTGGGGATCTGTGTGTCACGGGTGTCATGCGCAGCTGAGTTGATGTCAAGTGTTAAACCCAAAGTGGGCAACGGGGGAATTCCCCTCGACTATCATGTTGTTATAACCCCTGACCACCTGGTCCTTGATATCCATGATCAGGTTGCTCGGAATAAGCCGCAGGTGTGGAAATATGGCAACGTCGTACTGGTGGCACGCCTTCTACTGAGTATGTAACACTAGCACAGAGCAGCCTACGGGCTATCAACAAGTCTTACTGATCCATATCTCTAATTCCTCTCAAATTCCTATGCGAATTGTGAGGGTGGTGGGAGCCACGGATCACTGAATGGTAGCTCCTAGAGGGAGGTGTGATCATTTTGACTCCAGCTCTACTACTCCTATTGGTAAGCGATCATAGGCCACTACAAACACCAATTGAAAAGGCATTTAAGGCCCTGTGAGGTGGAAGTGCATCTGGATGCGACAGATTTTTATAGCTGCACTTTGAAAGTTTGAATCGGTATTGCTAAAAATGTCACCATAGTTATTCTCAGCAGATGCATAGTAAACAAAAGGTGCTGCAGTAATTGGAGTGCTACTTACATCTTTTACAAAAATTGCACTTTCTGGTGCAGGGTCATCGAGCCCAGCTAAAATATCCCCCAACTCTACTGTGGGCTGAGCTTCTAGGGTTCTGAAAGCGTCTGCTGATTCTTTGGCTTCTTCTTCTCCAGGTAATTCGAATTCTGCTACTGCAGAACAGTTAGCTGTAACTCTAGAAAATTGTCTAGTAATGTATTGTCAAGAAATCGCTGTAGCATTAACCTCACGCTCAGCCACACGTTCCAAGGTTTTGGAGCTATCATAGCTTCCACCATTTTGATTGTCTATATATGCACAGGTTGTTGGTAGCTAAATTAAGGTAGAGTTTGTTAAGTCACCGTTGATTTTAAGGGCGTTAACCTTAAGAATATGCTAAGCATTGTCGAAGAGTTTAACATGTCTAAACGTAGCCTTCATCTCACTGCTACCTGGAGTTGTAAAGTACCAACCGCTGTTGACATAAGGGTATTTAGTGTTGATAGAAACCTTCATCTGAGGTTCTAGTTCATAGATGTAAACAGGATTCTCTACTCTATCACTAATCCTAGTGTTACAAACAATATCTTCATGTACATGTACCATCTCGGTAAACTTCCTAGATGTATTATAGTGCATAAATAATCCACGTCTGGTACAATAGATGCTACCAACACTAAATTAGTGTGTGCCAATTGTGAGCTGACGCTAGGGCGATGAGATAAGTGGCCATGCTGATTGGCCTATATGCGTCATGTGACCTGACCATGTCTCAGACCTTAGGCCACACCCCTTTTCATGGGCCATTAGACCTACAGCACGACAGTAGCATCCCATAAGTTAACCTAAGCTAGGGCGACGCTATCACAGCACTAACACAGTATGATAATATGGACGCTCGTTAGGCTACGCCCCAGCCCTTAGGCCATGATCCTTGTTTCACAGGTCATTAGCCCCAGCAACAAGCAGATCTGGCATCACAAGACCTGACCAAGGCAACAATATGGCAGCATGCTAGGCCAGTATACATTAGGTCACACCCTTTCTTCACAGAGATCATTAGGGCCCGGGAACAAGCATAGAGGATGTCACATGTCTGGACCAGGTCAATGAGATGGATGCATGCTAGGTCACATCTATTTTCACTGGTCATTAGGCATGCAATGCGACAGTTGACATTCTATAAGTTAACCAAAGCTAGGGTGAAGGGATAAGCTCCTGCACTGATTTGTCTATAGACGCCCCATGACATGGCCACGCCCCTAAAGTCTCCAAGCCTCAATGCACCTGTCAATCATTGCCATGTGCCTCACTACACCTGTAAATCATCGGCACATGCCTACACTTCTTCATCACCCAAGCCAACGAAGATATAGGTGGTTGTTCGCTGATTGCTCGAGAGGGTATTAACGTCATCAATATTTGAATTAGGACACGACCCCTTTTTTTCCTCCAAAAATACCCGAATCTGGTCGAGAGAGAACAATGGCCCTCTGCTCTCGACCAATCAGATTTGAGTATTTTGGTTGGTAAAAAAATGGGCGTGGCCTAGTTCACATAATGATGACGTCATCACCTCGACCAATCAGCGCAGCCGCCATATAACGTCGCCCTTCTACTATTATCTACCCTAATTAATTATAGTTTTCTTCATTAGACAAACGTTCTAGCTCTGTCCATCTGCACACGCGAAGCGATAAAGTCAATGCAGGAACGAAATGTAGATGATGGGCACGTGATTCACTTAAACAGGTTAGTGCAACTAATTACCGCAAGCGATGTGTTTGTTCTGTGATCTACGTGATCGTTAGATCCTGGACTTATTGAATGATATTTCCGAAAAAGTTGATCCCGATCCCAGGATGATTCATAATAAGAAAAAATTAGTTACCTCTCCGGGATGTAGACATTATTTGAGTGTAGCTTTCGTGACCATCTCAGTCACTTCTTCAGCACTAACTGACGGTCGCTGGCAACGTCACTCTGGTCAGAGTCACGTGACAGCATGGACTGGTATACGGTAGCCCTCGTCTCTGTTCATGGTTGGTTGATGCTTGTAGATTCCTATGGCCTCTTTAACCTTCCGTTTGAATAAGTTGGTCTCAATGTTGATGACCGAGACACTGGCCACGTCATCCCCGCCAGCAGTGGGTCGGTCATCCACATTGAGACCAACTTATTCAAGCGGAAGGTTAAAGAGGCCGAGATGGTCACGAAAGCTACACTCAAACAATTTCTACATCCCGGAGAGGTAACTAATTTTTCCTTATTATTATTGAATGATGTCTACTATTCACCTTTCAAGCTGTTAAAATGGAAATATTCCTTTACTAGCACTGTGCCAGTCTCAACAAGGAAGAGTTGTTTGATTATTAGCTGTCAACAAAATTGGTGACATTTTGATGTGACATAGTTACTCTACTAATATGCATATATCATGTACAAAATTGTGGAGATCACTATACGGATCATTTCCAGGCTACTGAAAGGAACAGTTTGAGTCGTCACTCTAGGCTACGTGGCTGTGATGTTTTGCTCATTTAATTTTTTTTTTTTTCAGTGCATAGTCTAACTATTTAAAAAATACATTATTTCAATAGACCTTTCCACTTTATCCACCCATCATATGGCGTCATAATCAACTACGTGACGTGTAGAATGACATAATAATGAATAACGTCATTATGACGTCATGAATGGCGTAGATACGTACGTCACGAACGCATATTTGAAGACGGACTATGCGTTGTTTGTACGAATTGTATGTCTACTATTTAATAAATATTCTGTTGAATATTTTGAAACTAATTTGACTGGGCGCTGTTTTGGGTCAAAGGTCAAAGTCATTTCTTAGTGCAACGATAACCGTTCATGTCATCAATGTTTGGCATTTTGATTTTATCAGAAATTATTTCCCTTTAACAACACAAGTTCAATGATCATATTAGAACATACCGTAAAGCTTTTTTCAAAACTGTTTTTCTTACTATTGACTAGAACCTTGATAAACTCCGAAATGATATAATTTCTTCATTATGTACAAATTGTAGGATGGATCTCTCCAATAGTTTTTGAGTAATCTGTTTTTCTTTATCCAAGTTGTCTCCCATAGTAAATAGAGGAAATGTATGATAGTCATATAAACTGCATTTTCTCATCGAGGTCTAAACCAAATGACTGGAAACTGGGCAGATATATAGAACATATTGGGCTCTATAGTGTCGATGTATCAATCGTCGTTTTCTCCAACAAAATATTTCAGGTTTTACACGCTTACTAACGATATTTCCTTTCTAATTTTGCCATCATCTGAAATACTGGAATAATTGGAATATTCATTCATATAATTATATGAATATCCGAAAACTGATTTCTCTTCGAATAATGAACACTAGTGTCTAATACTCACTTTTCGAGATATTAACAACAAAATATTATTTTACTAGCACAGTTCCAGTCAATGCAATGTGCAGTTACCTGATTCATGCGCTGGGCACAATTAGTGACATTTTCACTTCTGATGACCAAATTAATAAACTGCATTTCATATATCATGTAGAAAATGGAAGCGCCACAGTTTCGTTGGTCATTTGCTAATCTAGTGACACTAACGTTTTTGTATCGAAAGCTATGACAATTTTTTATAACCCCTACCCCGTAATATGTCGGCTTCGCTGGAGGTCATACGTGCAATTTTAACCCATCAAACAACATTGTAAGTCACAGTTTATCGCCTGTTCACGTGCGTTATCTTAAAGATGGCTTCAGAATCTCTTAAGAAAATATAGATTTCTCAAGTAGAGCGTGCGTGCGTGCGTGCTCGCGCGCGTGCGCGTGTGTGTGTGTGTGTGTGCGAGCGCGCACGCAAGGCTGGCCCCTTACAATCCGCAGATTAACATCAGCGAGAGGCGGAGTGCGTTTGTGGATGTTTTGCGTTTTCCCCCACCCACCCCAGGCGCTTCTAACAAAATAGTTCTATCTTTTGCAGCATTTACGGACACATACCTATAAACTCGCCAGTTTTTCACTTTTACTCAGCGACAAAGTAGGCTATGCAGTAACAGCACTCGCCGAAGGATTGCGAAATGAACTCAGAGCTATTAACAGCCATATTAGAATAACGGTACAGTTGCACACATGCAGACAGGAATGCGGAGAACACGCAATCAGTCGCATACGAATGTACACACATGCTTTGAACACGATACCGACGATAGTAGATACACCCTAATCCTATCTATCCATCTCATCTAGCATATCCGGTCTAGTTTATTGTACACAATCAAACTTTTAGATTAATTACTAATGTGTCTCGGCAGGTAGGGGAAGCGGGACTATGTGGTTGTGAACTCATGAGAGGGAATCTCTGTAGCGGTATCTCGAAAACACTTCCTGAAACTATTTCATCTCAAATTTTAATGAACATATACGGAAACACCTCATACAGTCAAATAAATTTAAAAATATTTGCCAGAACGATTTATAAATATTAAAACTGGCAATTTGCATATATGCACGCTTATTCACAGCGTAGTTATAACACCTGTATATGCGATATAGCTGACTATCATGAAATTACCTAACTTAACAACGATAGATATGCGACAAACCCCCGAGAGGATACCTGGGCACCTGAGCTTACAAGACAGTACCTCCATAGCAGTATCTCGGAAACCCTTCCTGAAACTATTTTGTCTTAAATTTTAATGCACATCTATGTGCAACTCCTCCTACAGTCAAATTAGTTTCAAAATATTCGTCAGAACGTTTAATAAATAGGAGAACAGTCAATGGACCTTTCAATATTTAGCTATGCTCCACCCATCACTAGCTACGCTCCACCGACACCTCACCGTGTTGGGATTGATCGATCACCAAATGTCCTAGCCATTAATTTCCTGAAAACTATACAGGGAAGCTGATGAATATTTTGTAACTAATTTGACTGGGTGCTGTTGCTGCCTTTGGCAAAATATTCAACAGAAAATTTATTAAATAGTAAAAGCTAACAATTTGTACAAAACGCATAGACCGGCTTCAAATATGCGTTTGTGACTTACTTATCGAGGTCATTCATGACGTCATTTGAATGACGGCATTCATTATGACGTCATATGATGGGTGGGTACTCTGGAAAGATGAATTTGCACAAATGGCCACCTATTCCCATCAGAAATATGACACCTGTATATGGTTTATAGCTGCCTGTTACAAAACGCCCTGAGTTAATAAAGCTAGGCCTAAGGCAAACATAGAGGATTGCCCGATAGCGGTATCTGAAACCTCTTCCTGAAACTGTTTTGTCTCAAATTAATGCAGGTCTACTGCTAGTAACATCCTGATGAATTAGTTTCAAAATTTTCACCAGGACGTTTTATGCGTAATAAAACAGTCAATTTGCACAAATGCCTGAGTATTCGCTGCAGAGTTATAAAACCTGTATGTGCATTATAGTTGTCTGTACTCTGTACAGAAATGCCCTAAGTTAATACAGCTAGCCCTATGACAAAATCCTAGAGGGGATGCCTGGACAGGCGAACTTCCGAGAGAGTACCTCTGTAGATGTCTCAAAAACCTGTCCTGAAACAATTTTGTTTCAAATTTTAACGCATACCCGCAGGCAACACCTCATATAGTGAAATTATTCTTCGTAACATTTTATACATAGTAAAACAGTAAATTTGCGCCAAATGCCAGGTCCTCTCTTAATGAGTTATAAAAATCGGTCAGACTGGTTCTGCCAGTTGTCATTGCACTGTAGGTTTCTACCAAGCAGCATACCTTTATAGTTCACTCTCTAAGCTATGTTTTTCCGTTGGGCAATACCAAATCGTCTGGTAGTACCATGGGTATTTTGATCTGGCTAGTAGATTGTCATTTCAAAATGACTCAGTATCCGGTGGTGCATCATGTCTTGTCACGATTAATATATGCAGGTATAATATTTGCCATCTGTTAGATCTGGTTCTATATATGTGGATATTATTTTGTCGCTGGATAATAGATGTGTACATATAATTACAGGTTTGAACTTTTGAAGTTTTTTTAGTTAGACGTTAATCAACAAAGACATAAATTTTGCGTTTTCTCTATATTGATGCTACGATCTAGTGTGCATCATACTGTAGTCTACTTAAATTTTAAAATGTTTCAAATTGTTCAGACTGAGGTTTCCTTAAGATTTAACCATTTGCCCATTGGCTAGACACGTTGTGCCAGTAGTCATTGTACTGCAGGTTACTTTCAGGTAATAGGGCTTTATGGTTCAGTATTAACTCTGCTTCCCAAAAGCTATGTTTCCATGTTGGATAATAGCATTTTGATTCAGCAAGATGACAGCCATTTCAGAATGAGACTGTATCTCATCAATCATATCGTGTGCCAATTAATAATATACAGGTAGGCCTAAGCTATTTACTGTCATGAGGTTAAGCCGTTTCAAATTTCAATTTATCCAGTAAACCCCGTTTTCAATAAAGCTTCATAGATCTGCTCTATACACTGATTACAACGACCGAGTCTACAACAAAATCAAATTGATTTTCAAATATTATCTATATTTTATGGCATGTGGACTTTGATGATTTGAAGGTTGATTTGCAGCCATGTTAAGCATTTTTCAAAGATTTCATTTAAACTCTACAGACATATCCTATGCCATAAATCCATCTAGACAGCATCGTAATTTAGTAGATTTTGAATGTTTTCTCTTTTTAGGGGTTTCTAATGGATGTTATAGATTTCCATTTATGGTTATCTTAGTTTTGATGTTTATATAGCTAATATGGCGTCAAATGTACTATCATGCAATATTATTAAACTTTAAAATTAACCATAATTATTCATTTGCATTATTATTTAACATCATCTTTTAAGATTTCAACGAAACTTAACAGCTGTGTTATATTCAATGCAAAGATACAATGGACATCATTAACAATATACATTCATTTTGGAATCTCCTATTATTCCGTGGTTTGGACTTTTGTAATATTGTTTGGTATTTGGGGTCAAAGAATTGTGGTCAAAAGCCTTGTGAGAATTGTATTTCAAATGATAACGAAATGGCATTTTTCTTCTTCTTTTCTTCTTCTTCTTCTTCTTCTTCTTCTTCTTCTTCTTCTTCTTCTTCTTCTTCTTCTTCTTCGTCTTATTATTATTATTATTATTATTATTATTATTATTATTATTATTATTATTCCGCCTCTTGATTCATTTATTGTATCATATGTGTACACCAGTGGTAGACACGGTCATCAGACATGTCTTATTGTGCTCCCACATCTAGTAAACACACTTTGTTTAAACCAGCTACATACTTACACTAGAATGCTCTAACTTAATACTATATAGTTGTGAGACATATGGAGCGTTAGCATTCTTGTTAATCTTTGAATTTCAGTCTCTAAGCCCAGGGTATGCATTGACTGAGATAATGGCAAACGTGTTTCCCAATCAACCGGAAGTGGTTCAGCAAATACTCCACGGCGATCATCGTGTATGTAGTCTGAAGGAAGTATATTCAATTTCTAAATCTGGTCAGTGGATCAAGTATAGGACGTCATATCAATTACGTCCCATTTAGGCTGCCGTCACAATTATAAATGACAGAAAATACTCCGTCATGAAAGTGGAATACTCCGCAAGTGTATGAATTGTATGTCTTTGATAGATTTACTATTTAATAAACATTCTGTTAAAAATTTTGATACTAAATTTACTGAGCGCTGTTAAAGACATACAGCACTGCCATACAGCGCCCAGTCAGATTAGTTTCAAAATATTCAACAGAAAGGATGTTAAGAAGTAATGACATGAAATGTGTACACATGCCTGACTATTAAGAGTTCCTGTTAGATACGTCATTCATAACATATTTTGATTGTGATGACAGCCTACCTGGTGACGTATTTGAATATGACGTTGTATAATTGACTGACATATTGGATTCCTTTATTGTTCACCAGTCTATTGTTGAGCGCTAAAGCAAAATGCATATAGAGTGACGATAGCAGCCCTTTTTAGTTTTAAACTATGATCACCAGTTAGCTGTGTGATGTCCAGGACGAGGCGGGGAGATAGGGATACATTTTAAAGTTATGCTCCGCCCATTTCTAGCTAAGTGTCATCCACCTTTTTGCGCGTGTTGGAATCGATTTATATGCATTGAACAACTACCTGGATCGGATGTTAGATGTCCGAAAGAAGAGCGCTACCATTAGATCAGAGAACACCAATAAGGAGAAACGCATCAGGGCTGGTATCCCATATGTCAGACGCGGTGTCTGAGCCTCTCCAAAGCGCTTTCAAATCACATGGAGTCGACATGTATCACACGCCTTTGAGCTCCTTACGATCTCGACTGACACACTGCCATCAGCGACAACGCCTATGTTGACGAGACTGGTAGAGCATTAGGGGTGAAAGTCAAGGAACGCGAAACAAGTGTAAGCCTATCGTCTGGAATAAACGAACACTGCAGTGAACATGCATATCAAATAGGCATGGGTAACAATAAACTACTAACAACCACTAAGGCACACGAAAAGTTCGTGAGAACATACAGACCAAACAGCGCAAGCCAACCATGAACACAGACCATGGACTGGAACTACCGGCAATTTATGACACTCATCTGATCCCATGAGATGTCTCGGAACGAAGAGACCCACCAGAGATCAATGTGGCTGATGAAGCTCATGCGATCTGAGCGAAATATCTAAGTGAGTTAATAGAGTAACTTCGAGTAATTTATGACTAATTATGAATCCGGAGCTAGTTAACAATACATTTGGACTTAACTAAAAAGTAATTACGCAGTTGAACCATATTTTAACAAGTGAGGTCCCTTTCAAATATAGCGCATCCAGAGCAAAAACGACAAACCAATTGACATGACGTGGATATTGAAACATGGAGATCATAAAAATTTGGAGAGAACAGGTTTTGCGAATTATGCAATAAAGGTGTGAGTGATTAACTACACTTTTTAAAAATATGTTAAAAACTGGAGGACGTCTGCAGGTCAGTATTTCCTTCAAAAACTTCCACCGATTGAATCACACCACAGACCCCATACCTATACTAATTAGCCTACTCACCTCTGCCTCATTACCAGTACTTCAAACATGTAAAGTCATCTCTGATATGGTTGAGAAGAGAAAAGAACTCATCACCACTCTAACAACGTCATCAACTACACCAGTGCACAATGGATGAAACCAGTTTTAGCTAAGCTCTACCCACGCTTTGCATGTGTTGGGATTGATCGACGCGTGCACTCCCTGAATCTCAATTTGCTGAAAACTATACAGGTAAGCTGTTGAATGTTTTGAAGCTAATTTGATTGGGTGTTGTTGCTGTCTATGGCAGCAACAGCGGCCAGTCAAATTAGTCTCAAAATATGCTACAGAATGTTTATTAAATAGTAAAGACATACAATTCGTACAACTTGACGGACAATTAAGCATTTGTGATGGACTTAAATACGGCATTCATGATGTAGTTGATTATGACGTCAGTCTACATGTGACGTTGTTGATTATGATGTCATATGATTTGTTCGATAAACTGGATTCCTCTATTCACACGGCATTAAAATGCCACATAATTGCCTGCATTTCCTGGACGCACACTTAGTTCTTGGCTATGTTTATGATGTCTTGCTTCATGTGGCTACATTTTCTGCTCTGAAATGAAAACACTGGTGTATCAGGTTCTTAGTAGAAGTGTGACGTAATGGCCGCAAATCTGATTGGTAGAGAGGGGTGTGATGTCAAATCATTTTCATATTAGCCCATATCCGTATATGTTCATGGAGCGTGACCTATTATTTTGTGGCTTTTAAAGGCCACTCCTCCATGACAATATATAGGCATGGGGCGTGGCCTAATATACAAATGGGATACTATCATAACCCTCTCAAACCAATTCAATTTGCGGCCAGCACTCGAACTTCCTTTTGAGATATAGATCTATTGATGATTGACGGTGTAATGAGCCATGGCCAAATTAGCTAACGAAGCCTGCTCTAGACCAATCAGAATTGTGCCTATATCAATGCAGCCATTCGGCATGTATATCTAATAATATTGATGATTGACAGATGTAACGATGTATGAAATGGATACAGTGGTTAGGGTGGGTGCATTGATATATCATTCCTCAATGAGGTCACAATGGGCCGGTCAATCCAAACACATGGTGGTAGGTCGGGAGGACTGGGTGGTGTGGAATGCAGCTAATGTATAATGTAGTCAGCCAGATTTGGTCATGGATGAAGCGACAATGGGCAGGGATGAGTTCAATATGTAGGTCTATTGTTGCTGAATGAAGATCGTACCCAAGGGCTAAAGCATTTAACATTCAATCCATATATAATTAATCAATTCTTCAGTCATAGATCTATTATTCGTAACTGAAGATAAAATGGCCAATCCAAACCTGTGTGGTTCGGTGTGTGTAAGGGGGTGGGGTAGGAGGCTGGGTTGTGTGGGGGTGTTGAGGAGGTATCACGTGGTCAGATATCTTTGTTCCTGGTTGAAGAGGAAACGTGAAGGTCAATCTAAAGTGGCCGGGGAAGTTAAGCAGACAGGTGGTGACAGACAAAGCAATAAATGAACACACGCTATTACTGACTGTTCTGACATTACAGGAAATGCATCTGTATGTGTTTTAAGCAAATATCCATTTGCAGACCGAAAGAAGGCTATTTTTGAAAGTTTACAATGGGAATAACTCGCTCGATGACCTCAACAGGCATTCCAGTGATAAATTATCAAAAATACGTATCTCTGTTTGCATATGTCTGACAATACCAATGACAGAGTGGTCTCGCAAGCATGAACATAATTGTACTTAGAATAGGTAGCAGTAGTAGTAGCAATAGCAGTAGTGTAGCTCGCTGGGTAGTGTCGGGCCGTTCCGGTGTATCATGTCGACTCGCCGCACTGCAAGTGCACGACAAGTGATGACGCTGGTTGGCATCCGGTCTCGGGGTGACAGACCTTTACGAGACTGCCCTGCGGGTAACAAAAACCAGCTCCTAAGGCCGGTGGAACTCAATCATTCCTGCGGGGCTGTGCGACCATCGTCGGGAACATTAAACACAACCATCTCATCCCAAGAATTTGTGTCACCAGTATGCCTGTCCATAGCAATTTCGTGATCTATGGACTTACAAGATTTGATTTTGGTGACCTAAAGATATAAGTCTATACAATGATTTCACCTAAACAATTATAAATATGCTAGATAAAACTAAAATAAGAGCATACGAAAATACGAGACATAGAGACAGGTAGATGAACTTTTAAACATGGGCTCCCGGAGGTACCACACAGACTCGTAGGTCCGCAGAGGTATCCCCGCAAGGGAGACTCCCGTACACGAGACTTAACTAATTAACTTATTATAAGTTATTATACCTCTAGGCTGAAAGGAAGAAGATTATCTCGGACGAAAAGTTATGTGCCTCACGTGGGCACTACTCCTAGTGCTAGTTTGGGTGAGGAGTATTATCCTCGCATGGACCGTCGTCGCTGAATCCTTGCGAGAGGCAAGTGCCTCACGCGGGCCCCCGTCTCAGGAAGGTGTTGCCACTGCTTAAAGTTGGAGAAGAGTAGTAGGCAAAAATGGGCCCACTCTAATATTTCAACCAAAAACGCCTGAGAAAGAAAAGACCATACCTAGTGAGATTATGACTATAGGGTTGCGTGCTGATTTACGTGAAGACAGGACGAGCAATTCCCGATGGATTCCCTCATCACCGTCTTATGTGAGTCTTAGTTTGCTGAATTAGTAGTTGCTGATTTATTTATGCAGGCATTCTGCTTTGCTTAATTAGCGTTTAGTTGTTTTTAAAACAAGAACTATTTTTGGCCACAAATGGCTGGTATCTACCTAGCTATTAGACACAGCTGTCACTGAGAACAGATGCCCTAAGACAGCAATACTGAAGACAGCGCTCATACATGTTACTTAGTAAGATCTCCGAACTGGATAAGAATCCGGACATTCCGCTCTGTAACCACATAAAACATTACAAGACATAGGTTACTTTTCACGAAAGCATTATTAGACCATTGTTCTATCGTTATGGTGGGGGTGAAAGAGACGAATACCCACCGTAAATGTCCTTCCCGCAAGGGTGTGGCAGATCTAAATATCATGCCCAGACATTCTTATGGAATTCGGTGGAGATACGCATCTCGCCTGTCACCGGGTCCTATGGAACTAACTGTTTAACCTGTCATAAGGTTTATATACAAGTTGCACTGCAGTGCGGGAGGTTTGTTCAGTAAATAAAATAATAATTAATATATGTTTTCGCAGTGCTTTCCTACATTGGCTAAAGTGCTAACTACTAAGTATCCAAAGATACAAGGGGAATGTATGTGACACCACACCCTGGCCATCACTGCTCTGAAACCCCAACAGTTTCCCAGAGTCGGATCAGGCCCATGGTGCGGATAGGGATATCCAAACAATTAAGAAGCCAAAAGGCTGAGTGGAGCACCTTTTGAAAATGAGGATAACTATACACAAGCACAGAAATTATAACTAATGGTCCTAGGACTGTTACGGTACCTTTTAGTCATCTGGACCGTTTTTACGGATACAATATAATTAACGAGATACATATAGAGAAATAATTAAACTGTGAAGTATAGTTACTTGAATAATCGGTAGTCATCCTTAATTTAGGCTACCATGTTACTGAAATTGATACGTCATTCCGTAGTTGACATGTGTTGGTGCATTCTCAGGAAGCTGCAGGTTGGTCCCCGCAAGCTGTTTTCCGCAAACAAGATTCCCGCAAGAACACTCGTGGTGGGAGGGGTACATCGCTCAGCACTGTAAGCCTAATAGGATGTCTAACGAGCAGTCAGTAAAAGATACGATAGTACTACTGTGGTGAAGAAAGTTCCCCAGACACCGATGGCACGGATGGAAGTTGTAAACAACCTGATCACAAATGGGGGCTGTCAGATGCGAATGAAGATACAAAACAAAGCTTCACGGTGCTGGGTACGTCAGCCAGCTCTGAAGACGTACCGGGCAGAGTTTACTTGCTGCGGTCGAAAGTTAGAAGAACCTATACTATATTAGTGTGGTGACAGTTCAATTACCACTTTTAGGCGTGGCCGGCAGATCCGGCGAGTCATCCATCAAAGAACATCCTGCCTCTACATCTGTAGAATCACATATTCAGGCCGTAAAGGCCTCACCGCAAATGTGTGTTCCTAAGTAGATATTGATATTCGTGAACAATATCAGAAAGTTCCAAATTATTCCCGTAAGTAGGGAGTTACAAAATTGTTTTAGTGCCATGGGTTGGGCAACTGCCAGCTACGGGAGAAAAACCTGACACAAAGCGAAGTAATATGCATATTGTCTGTCGCGCTGATAGTAGCTGGTACAGATCCAACCTGTTCGGCCCCTGGCCGAGGATGCTCTCAATCTCTGGATCGCATTTCCTTTTATACTCCCCGTGATGTCACAGGCGTTGGCTCCAAGCAATCATCGTTTGAGCAACAGCCAATCAGTGCGTAGCTAATAATAGCACAGTCGAATGTTCTAGAACATTCTAGAAGTTCTGAATCCACGTGGTTATGACGTCACGGTAATAGTTTGAAGATAATCAAGAATGGTTTTCCGTGGATAACTCAGCCATTTCTTAACCGATTTTGAAATGGTTTACAGATTTAAAAAGCCCTTTGAATTCTGGTCTTAATTAATGCCAGATTCAATGAGAACAGGCAATCAATAAGGATTACAGGGTACCATCTCGGTACACTAAAAGCGCCATCCTATCTTGGTTGTAAACTATGCGCACCATCAAAATAGCATCCAGGCGTGCGCATGCGCATCATGCGCTTTAACGAACTTAGTCATTTTCGCAACACGAGCTCTCTCATAGGCCAATATACGCCTATGGCTCTACCCAGGGGGCGTGTTCAGGGAACGAATCCAGGACGGGCAGCGCATACCCAGCTTAGCTGGAATGGCCAGTACCCGACCAGTCAATCCGAACTACACCACCCCCTCCTAGTTTGACATCCATGGCATATGATTGCGCATGGCGGATCGATGCATGGACGTACACTAGGCGGGGAATTATAGACTCCCTGGGTAGGCGTGTGGCCGGAGAGGAGTAGTGACGCAATAGAGGCGTATTCAAGAGACAGAGCACATAGAGGTGCCAGGCGGAGGGGGAGGCATACTTTTAGTTTTCAATTTTTGACCTGGAAGTATTTTTCCAGGCCTTTCTTTTTTTGTTTTGATTTATTAATATTATGTTGCATGCTGTAACTTTATTTAGTAAATGACTCGGATGGGTGTTCTCTCTGAGTGCGGATAATAATTATCTCCGCAGAGAACACGCAAGCTCCAACATACCACGATTTAAGTTTAAATATATAATATAATAATAAAAAGAAAAAGACAAGGTATATATACACCTGTGCAAAAGTTAAGCACCACCCTATTTTTATGCACATGCGAGGGTATATTCATGTGCTATGAAGAAAGCAATAGCATAAACATTTATGTACCCATCCATCTTAGTGCAAGAGGTAATAATGCAACTAGAGGAATGCTGATTATGATGGTGGGGAAACACTGTATGTTTTTGTTTGAACTTGAAAACGAGGCCTGAATATGGTTACGTTGACACAACTGACAACTATTGCCCTACAGTTGACACACGTGGCTAGATTGTCATTAATGGTGTCTGAAAACGAAGTTTAACATCTGTGCACGAGTTTGAGACTGTCATTATTAATACCGGGTATATCCACCTTGTGCCTGGATGACGGCCTGGACACGACGTCTCATGCTGGTCACCAACCGACTGATACGCCATTGTGGTATTCGTTGCCATTCAAGATGGAGTGCGTCTGTTAATTCCTGTAGGTTTTGCACAGGAGGATCCCTCCTTCTCACCATGTTTCCCAGAATGTCCCAGATATGCTCAATAGGGTTCATGTCAGGGCTCCTTGCTGGCCATGGTAGGGTTTCGATGGCATTCTGGCGGAGGTATTCATGCACCTCTCTAGCAAGATGTGGTCGGGCGTTGTCATCCATGAATATAGGGTGGGTTCCAGGTGCATGATTTACAAAATGAGGGACCACAACTCTATCCAGTATGGAATCTTGATATCTTTGTCCATTTAGTGTTCCAGGTACAGTCAACAGATCCAGCTTACAATCAAATGAGATGCACCCCCATATCATAACGGAACCTCCACCAAATGGAACTTCTTCCATGATGTTACGTTGGTCGTACGCCGTGCGTCTGGACCTCCATACACGTGTTCGACCATCTGTGGCATGAAGCAGGAACCGACTTTCATCGGACCAGTGTACCCGTCTCCAGGATCTCATGTTCCAGTGTCTTCTTTCGTTGCACCACCTCAGACGCTCCTCTTTGTGGTGTGCAGTGAGGAGAGGACGTCTGACAGGTCTCCTAGCTTTCATGCCAGCAGCATACAGTCTCCTTTTGATGGTAGATATTGACACTCTATTGCGCGTTTCCCATTGCTGGCTGAGCACTCTGCTGTTGGTGAATGGAGATCTCCTAACAAGGCGTACTAGGGCTCGATCATCACGGGCAGTAGTCTTCTTCGGTCTTCCAGATCTAGGCCTGTCCTTCACCTCGTTAGTTTGCCCATGTTTTGCAATCAAACGACTGATTACAGTATGGTTAATGTTCAGCTGTCTGCCAATCTCTCTGCATGACATACCAGTGGTATGCATGCCTATGATTTGCCATTTCACACGATCACTTAACCTTCGTCTTGCCATAGCGGTTCACAATCAAGAGCTAATTCTCTCTGTACAAATAAACCACGGTCATGAACACAAAATTCCTAATCTTGTCGCCTAAATCTGTATGTAATGTTCTACACCTCAAACTGGACTTTGACATAACTGAACACGTGTGCTGTTTCCCGCCACGCACGGACATCAAGCGGCGTGAAGTCATGCATGCATGTGCATTTCGTACTTGGAATTATGTCAGCTAACGTGGGGACAAAAAGTATGGCCGCCTAGTTGTACCATCATGTTTCTACGTTCTATTGTTTTTGCTGGTGCTTAACTTTTGCACAGGTGTATATATATAAACCATGTAACATACCCTCATGCAATTACTTGCACCATTTATTAAAACTATATTTGTGGCCTGTTATAGCGGGTCCGCAACGGGCAGCTCTCGCTCTCCCCATATCCATCCTGACATCTAAGACAGGAAGAAAAATAACAAGAAAAATAGGATATAACAATAATAACTTAAAAGTTAGTCTATCAGGCAACCCCATCGTAGCTGAGACTGCATGACAGGATTATGACATTATTGCACTGCGGGACGTATTCTTTACGTCGCACACGACGTTCTTACAACATCAGAGTCTGCAGTGCTCATTTCGTGTGGGACACAGCTGGGCACCGAAGTGTGCGGCTGAGTCGGATAACCGTAGTCATCCTAGGGACGGGATTCAATTGATCTAACATATATAATAAGAAGAAAAGTATTTAAAAAATAAAGTAATAATTAGTACATTTCCACGAATCGCACCATTGAGGTTTCTGCTGTATCACAAATGATCCAACCTCTGCTGCGAAATTTCCCCATCGAGTCTGGGTCCCGTGACTGATGGTGGTTGGTCGTGGTGGATGCACTATCATTGCTGAGATGCTTTCACTATTACTGGCACTGTCAGAAATATCTGAAGTGATGGTGGCGGAAGTATGCGCGTCCATTATGTCTCTCACAGTTACCGGCGGTTCTAATATATCTGTCCATAAGGCAGCGGCGGTACTAGTGGTTGCTAATGTCTTTGAGGCTGTAGTGGTGGTAGTCGTCGTGGTGGCTGCTGTAGCTGTCATGGTGATGGTGGTGAGCTGTACCGTAGGGTGAGGCCATGATGCGGGAGCGGATATGGCAGGAGACGACATCTTCCGAAACCTAGCATATTTTAACAGATGATTTGCGGTGATGTTAGGCATGGGGTGAATGTCCTGTGTGTGGGCGATTCGTCTCTTTCCTGCGTATGGACGTTCCGGCGTAGTTCCCTTTCTGATTGCTGGGTCAGAAAGGCTAGGAGGCGGATGCTGGATAACACGTGTCGGAGTTATACTAATCGCCGCAGGCTGTGACGGTCCTGGTCCCTCGTCTATGGTCAGTTCTGGCGGAGATGGTGACTGTTGGTAACTTGGAATGTCTATTTCTGCAGGTATCGTAATCACTACCGAAATCGGCTGACTGGCTAACACTGTCTTAGACACTACGGTTGCGGGTGTAGTGATCATAGCCAGATGGCTAATAACTGATGCGGGTGCTGCCGGACTGGATTTTGCGGGAGGCTTTTGCTTCTTACTCCGCTTCAGGACTGGTGTGGATGAAGTAACTGGTACCGGCATAATACTTCCTGATGCGGCTGCGGGCAGGATTTCACGTCTGGCGGTCGGTATGTTGCTTACGGTAGCCACGGGAAGACGATGACTAACGGGATATCTACGAGTAGTGTTCTTCGTGCGGGACATTTTCTCGGTCGGAAGAACTTTGACCGGGAACCGAGATTCGAAACGGGTGTCTAAAACGGCATGATCCTCGTTCTCTTTCCCAGGAACTAATGTTACTTCTAACACATGGTGATGATATCGGAGTGCGTGGGTCACCCCGTAGCGAGTAGCAGTGTAGAGATACTGGCACGTTACACAGAAGGCTGACTGGAAGAGATGATCCTTATTAACATGAAGTGTGTGGTCTGATCTTCTAGTAAAAGTTCTGGTACATGGCTCTCCGCTAGCTAATACCTAGCTGCACGGGAACCGTTTTGGAACTGGTACCAATTCTTCTTCAGACGAATCCGATAATGCTAAATCTTCAAGGAGTGACATCTTGTTCGCGCATGGTAGTTTTCAAAACCTAATGCCCAATCTTTTCATTGTTTTCAACTTTCCAGGCCAAGTATAATAATGAAATAATAACAGAACAGCAGAATTTGGTTTGCGACACGAAAGAAGCCTAATGCTATCTGTTCTTCCCTAGTGTCAAGTTTTGATGGGAAGACAAAGTTTCAGAGCGCGCTTCCTCATGTTGTGCTATTTGGTGATGTTACAGGTGGCGGATGACCACACCTAAAAGTTTTAACAGGTGATTCGGTCATTCTTATTGAAGGTTTCCTCTTTTTCCGACCTAGACGTCTAGGGATTGATTCTTCACATATAAAGGGAGTACTTTTAATTATAGGAAGAATGGATCGTTAAACTTGTCTTAATTTCGCGCATTTAACAGCCTTCAATCAACAAAAAACGTGGTACTACTTTTTCTTTGCGGTGCCTCACCTTTTAATTAGCATGAGGCGGTTCTCCAGATTGGATGCTTATAAACGTGCGTGTTTTAATTTTAGGCTGGAGCACTCAATGGGGTGTGTGAGAGCCAGGTGACGTCAGCGGCAATTACCCGGACTCAACCTCGCCACTCCTCCATCACGCTGTGGTAGTCGCATCTTTGGGCAGCTCTTGCGTTTAAAGCGTTTGATCCAATTTACTCTAAAAATCACGTGGTTGATCGGGAACATATATGCTGTTTATGGCGACGGCCAAAATGCTGTTGCTGAGGTGTAGTCTGTTGTAGATGTGAGAGATAGAAATATATATGTTACATCAAGATCTTTATAATGTCCCTATTTTGCGCGAGTTCTTTAACATGTGTCTTGGTATGTGTCTGTAATAGGTAGTCCTCAGCCCATGTCGATTATAGACTGGAACGCAAGGAAGAGAATTTTTTTAATTCTCTGTAATTATACTGTCAGATTTTTTATGCCACTTTACTGGCCCATGGGCTATTGATTTATAGCACGGTAGAGCAGTTGTGTTCTTAATCAAAAATTTAACAGTAAAGTTGTAAGTAATTTGATGTGTGGTTTAAACAGATCTATTCAGGCGGTAGATCAACGTTACTGATCCTGTCACGATAGCTGCGTTTTCTGAGCGGGAAGGCTGGCCAAGCATTCTCCTCAATGGGTAGAACTAGCTCCGTCCCGGCCTGGACCAGACACATTAGTACCATTTAATAATGGTTAAATTACAGTACATCTCGAAAAGTATGTGCCACATTTATTACAATTTACAATGCCGTCGTTCGGAGATTGTGAATACAGCCAACCTGAGTGTCTGTGTTTCTGACATGTTGGTGATTTGAATCTGATACGCGTGACTGGTTATCTGTGGATGATACTTGCGCTGTGGTGAAGGTGACGTGTTTATGGCCGTCAGGTGTGGGAGGGGGGAGTGAGTGACGGCGTGAATGTCAACTTTATTGAACCCTGAGGGTATTTCACTCTGTAATGGCCGAGCCCATGGGCGGGACAGAGTTACTTTAGAGCATAGATGACCTATCGGATGCTGTCGTAACTTTGATCAATCCATTGTCGAATTCAACTTTTCGGTAGCAAAATCCTACTTGTGACTGACGACAATGCGGGCATCTTGCTCTCTTAATAATATCGACTTATTACGTGTAGATGAAGTATGTAGATTTAGCTGTTTTCGTACAATGTCGGGAAATGGGAAAAGGGGAGGACCATTGGACAAACGTTCCTCCCGTGACGCATACTGTAGATGGCTGTAGTGCATTCCTTATATCAACATGATCAGTTCTCCCGTAACTGGATAAGAGGGTGTGTGCGGGAGATTTTTCGGCTGTTGTCTGTTGATGATAATGCTGTTGTCGGGATGTCCAGGCTGCTGTATGATGCCGATGTTATCAGTGAAGTGGGCGCATTCCAGTTTTCCATGCTGGTGAATGCCAAGTCTGTTGTTATTGCGGGAGGTGTGGCCTGCAGGAGATATTAATTCTCCCGCAATTTGTGCGGGAGGAACTGTTGCGGGAATTTTTATGTCTCTATCGGGAATTAATTAATACCAGTAGGTGCTGCTAAATGATGTTGTTGCCGATGTTGAATGTCTCTGTTATGCTGAGTATAACCGAGCAAGTATGTGCTGTGTGCGCAATGATGAATTGATGTATCCAGTCTTGAAGGCAGGTGTGTTCTGTAAGTGTTGACGTTCTGTCTGTTGTGTGATGTCCTGACTGCTCACGGTGGTGGGGGGGTCAAGTATGGTGGGCCAATTGGATGGGGTGGCCTTTGGACAGGGGGATGTGGCCATCTCCCATTACATGACGGTTGGTGTCCAGTCATAGTTTTTAGACACCGGGAAAATTCGAGCCGAGAGTCTGCTGAACAGGCTGCTAGCCTGCCTACCATGGGGGTAATGTTGGTTGGTGCGATGCGGGATGCCACCTCCTCTGTTGCAGCAGTCTCTCTCATATCTGAAGATTGACGGTCAACAGACGACGAGTGGAGTGTGAAATGGACTGGGCCAGTGATGTCCGAACTTGGATTTGGGGTTGTGGTGCGGCAATGGATATGGGTGCTGCTTGGGTGTGAATTGGTCTGGCACTTTGGGGGCGTGGTCGGGTACACCTTGTTGTACGGTTTTGCAGTTCTAAACACGCTAAGACCTCATCCAGCCTCTTCACTTCCAGGCTATTCATCATATGTTCCACCCCACAGGAAGCATGGCTTGGATCAGCCTCAGCTTCAGCTTGTGGTAACTCTATGATGGTGGGCATAGCATGAAGTGGGTGGGAATGGGAAGAGATAGGAGGAACAACTCTTCCCTCCGGTCCCTTGGACAAAACAAACACAAAATTCTTCAGATACGACTTCCCAGATCGAGTAGACCCGTGCTGAGGAGGGAGAGGGCGAGTACGTATCTCGTCATCGTCGTCAGCGTTAGCTGCTTGTTCACCCACGTTCTGGCTTGGTAGAACTGGGGCTGAACTGGCACCGCAGTGCTCTGCGCTAACCATGGGAATACTAATTTCCGTAGAAATGTCTGTCTGGGTACCGGTGTCACGAGAAACGCCAAGCCCAAGCTCTGGTTCTGGGTCGTCACTGACACACGGTTTAAGTCGATCGATGTGGATGACTGAGGTCAGGCCATCCGAAGCACGAATACTGTAGGTCATGTCCGACATCTTACCTACTACCACATAGGGGCCTTTCCACTGGTAACTCAGTTTACTTGCCACGTTTGCAGATCGTCATGAATCGTGTACCCAAACCATCCTTCTTACTTCATACGGGTCTCCATGCACCCTCCGGTCGTGCCATGTCTTTTGCCGCTGGTGTGCAGTGGATACGGTTTCTATCCCTAACTCATGGGCATGTTCTATCCTTTGCCACATAGACGTAGAGATGGTGAATTTTTCTCCTGGTATTCGAGGCATGGCCAGATCCAGGGCTAAGGCTAATTCACGGCCTAACATTAACCGAGCAGGGGTGTAGCCAGTGCTGGAATGTACTGAAGTGCGGTAAGCCATGAGTACATACGGGAGCCGTAGTTCCCAATCTCTACAATCAAGGCGTGTTGCCTTAGTAAGCATCTCCGCGAGAGCTCTGTTGAATCTCTCTACCATCCCGTCACTCAGCGGGTGGTATGGAGTTGTCCTGGTTTTGACGATATGGAACAATTTGCAGAACTCTGACATGAGCCGGCTCTCAAAATTACTCCGTTGATCGGAGTGCAACTCATAAGGCATACCAAAGCGGCAGAACACATTGCTGGCCAAGACCTCCGCTATGGTGGATGCCTCTTGGTCCGGCAGAGCAAATGCTTCTACCCACTTCATAAAATAATCTTGTAATACGAGGATGTATTTATTTCCATCATCCGTCGTATTCAAGGGTCCGAGCACGTCGATAGCCACTCGCTCCCACGGTGCACCAACAATCTTAATTTGAGATGGTGCGATATGGTGTTGGCCAACAGCATGTCTTTGGCATGGGATACGTTTGGCAACCAATGCCTTGAGACTATCGCGAATCCCGGTCCAGTGGAATCTCAATTTGATACAGGCAACGGTCCTTTCCCACGGCCAGATGCCCAGCGTTATCATGTAGTTGTTTCAATATAATTTCACGATAACTTTCTGGGACTACCAAACGGTCATTGATATATAGAACGTTGTTTATTAATTGACATTCTTCGAACCGTTGGTAATAAATATTTGCCGTGGTGGATAGTGGTGTTACCGATTCCTTAGGAGAACATAGCCCCTCCTGAATCCACACGTATATATTTCGTGTCTGCACATCTGTTGCTTGGTGGTGTGCGATTTACTCTGGATTCCACTCTGCGCACCTCAATTCGGGGAACTCCAGAGATTGCTGTGTTGACTGTGTTACGGTGGCGGCCTCTTCGTGTTCAGCTTCCGTGTCGATTCTGCTGAGGGCATCGGCATTCCCATGCAATTTGCCGGGACGGAGAACAACGTTAAAGTTATAGGCCTGCAGGGATTCCTGCCATCTCGCTACCTGGCTCTCCGGACGTCTCCTGAGCCACTGTAGTGAGGCATGGTCTGTACGGAGTGTAAAAGGGCGCCCGTACAGAAAGTGTTTATAATACTTGATGAAATGGACCACCGACAATAGTTCTCATTTGGTTGTTGCGTATCTTTTCTCCATTTTATTCAGAGTACGCAAACCATAAACCATTACCTGCTCTGTTCCATCTTCCGTGACCTGAGATAGAACTGCGCCGATAGCGAAAGCTGATGCGTCAGTGTCTAAGATGAAATCGAGGTTTGGATTAGGGTGAGCAAGAATCGGGGCGGTCGTCAAGAGTTCCTTCAGCGCCCGGAAGGAGCCTTCACACTCACTCGTCCACTCAAATGGTCGATCTTTCTCGATGATCTTGTAGAGGGGTGAAGCAATCGCGCTGAAATGTCGGATGTAACGGTGATAGTACTGGCATAGGCCAAGAAAACTCTGTGTCTCCGTAACTGAAGAGGGCTGAGGCCACTGCTACTGCCGTAGTTTTTGATGGCTGAGTAGCCACTCCATCACTGGATATGACGTGTCCCAGGAACTCAACGCTCTGTCTAAAGAGATGACATTTCTTCGGTTTGAGTTTTAAATTGGTCGTGCGGAATCTCGAAAACATGGTGTCCAAATTTATTAAGCTTTGCTCAAACGTGGGTCCAAAGACTATTACGTCATCGATGTAACAGAGACAGATTTCCCATTGCAGGGTGGTTAATACTTGCTCAATGAGTTGTTCAAAAGTTCCGGGAGCGATTGAAAAAGGCCATCCCTACAAACGAAGGCAGTCTTTTCCATGTCAGCTTCATCCATGGCTACTTGCCAGTAACCGCTAGCTAAGTCAAGGGTCCAAAACCACTTGGCTCCGGACAAGGAATCCAAGGCCTGATCTATCTGGGGTAACGGATAAGCGTCCTTACCACTAAGATCATTAAGGCAGCAGTAGTCAATGCAAAACTGCAAGGTTCCATCCTTTGTGCCTGCTAGCACTATAGGGCTAGCCCATGGAGATGCTGAGGGTTCAATAATACCCATCCGTAACATGTCGTTGATGGTGTGCTTCCGCTTCCTTATGAACGGGAAGACGTTGTACCGGTTGTTGTACGGGGTGATTAATGTCTGTATCGATGGAGTGTCGTACGAGATGAGTTTCTCCGGCCGCAGCGTACTCCGGGTTCCAGAGTGATAGGATCTGCGGTACCATTGAGCACTCTAAAATGTATATTTTCCTCATTAGTAGTGTCTACTATTATGCGGGGACTTGCGCATTGTGAGGCGATCATATAATCAGGATCGGATTCCAGCATGGCGATGTGTGTGTTGCTTCCTAACTGTGGTGCGGTGGCCCATAAGATTTGTTTCTGTCCCGGCTCAACTGTGGTAGTACTTGATAATATTACAGCGCATGTATCGTATAATGACGATGCCGGTCCAAGACGTATTCGTCGGCCGTGTATGTCGAGTTCCTGTTGGCTGCAGTGTTTGATGGCTTCGCTGGCACTGAGGAAATCAGAGCCCAGTAGGGCATCGTTATGAATAGAGGCAATGACAACTCGCTGTATGAATTGCATCTCCTCTATTTGGATAACTAAATTAACTACACTGGCTACGGGCATATCGGCTCCCATAGCCGTCTGTAGGTAAATGTTTGTAGGCTTAAGGGGAGGCTTTTTATGAGGTGGGATGCTCTCATATAAGCGCTAGTTAAATACTGTGATAGAAGCACTGGTGTCGATAGTGGCACTGGTGGAAACGCCACTAAACAGACAGGCACATTTGTATATTACTTTGCGGTGTACCTGTGGAAGAGTTTCCAATGATGCTGTCTGCGATAATGGTGTTGGAGCGGCATCACTCTGTGTGTACTCTGACTGTTTCCATATAGCTTCTTATAATGTTGTGGATAGCTGAGTGAGGAAAGGGCCAGTTCGCCGTCGTCGCTGGTGTGAAGGCTGCAGTGAAGGCGGAGCTGGGGGTAGCAATGGTGATGATGTTGTTGCCGTCTGTATAGGCTGTATTGGTGTAGACAGCGGCGCGTACGGGATGATGGATAAGCTCCACCTGTGCAAGCCATTTCTTGCAATGCTTCATGGGATGTTTTGGTGAAGCACAGAAGAAACAGTGATGTCGCCAGGGACGTGCTTTTCCCCGTCTATGTCGGCACTTGCGAATCCATGAGGCGGAGTGAATCGTTTCTCCTGAGTCGCTGCTGTCTGTGATGCGAGATATGACGTTGCATGGGGTGGTGTTCTGCATACCACCAAAGGACACCGAGTATTTATTGTCTTGGTGGCGGGACGTGGAGCTTGCAAAAACGTTGTTTCAGCGGAGGTGCTACAACCTACCACTGCCATTTTACAGAGGAAAGAAGGCTTGTTGTGTGCGGAGAAAGAGGGGGATGTCATTGCTGCGGATGGGGGAGGCAACGTCGGCATTGACATGTGTGAAGCCGCGCATTTGGGTGTCGTTGTGAAAGCTGATTTTGGTGGATGAAGGTGGGATAGAGGGAGGATGACTCGGCCAAGACTGCGGGAAGAATGAAGCGGCTGAAATCCGGGTGGTGCAGGTATCTGAGAATCTGACGATTATACTGAGGCTGGTCATGGTGCAGGTGGTGGTGGTGGTGGTGTTTCCCGTCGATGCCGATGCGGAGGAGCTAGGACACGTGTACTCCAATTTAATGAGTCCGTCCCAGTTGTAGAGCCATAGACTGGCATGGGTCTATGGACGGGAGGCGGATTGGTGAGGTGAGGACTGGTATTCCTCATATGGTGGTGGCGCAGTCGGCTGACAGTCGTGATGTGTTGTGTAACTGATGTACCAGCGAAATGGTGGTGCCGATTCCTCCCGATAAAGCCGTGGTGTGCCCCTTGAGCATAGCGTTGCGCTAGAAGGGGCGGTATGGGAGGTTGTCTGTATTGGTTTAAACATGATTTATTTTGTTTAGATGGAAGCACGATAAGATTTAGATTCTTATGCCCATGTCTCCCATACACATACAGATTACACAAAACCTTTTTACAACAAAATGGCGGCAAATCATAATAGTTTAATTAATTGTAGTCTATTAGTGTGCATAAGTGTGTGGATGTTGAGTGTGAGGTGGGGGAGAGTAGGAAGAAAGACCGAGATATAGAGAGAGAGGGGGAAAGGAGGGGAGAGAGGGTGAGAGATAGGGAGAGCGAGGAATAAGATCAAATGGAAGAATAGCAGAGGTGAGCTCTAGGTGCTGCCTTCGCCCGACCTGTACGTGTTGGGCTGCTGCCCTTTTACCCCTTAAACTATAAGTTCGCGAACGCGAAGCTACTGAAAGCGGTTGGTGTTAATTATGTATTGACATACCGTATTACAGATCAGTTTGTTCAATTCCAAGTTGGCAGTGTAAGTCTCGTATAGAAGCTGGTTGACCGTAAGATTAGCAAGAGAAATATCATTCAAGGCAAGCTGATTTTGGAAAATGACTGCTCGTTAAAAAGGGCACAATGTAAGAGGTAATGGTTTGTAGATTCATCATTGTGCCCCCAAGAACAACTGGCAGATTCCGACAGAAAGTTGTCAAATAGATGTCGGTTTAAAGAACTACAACCATTTCAGAGCCTGCATAGCATTATGTTGGCAAACCTCGGGCCTACGTAATACCACTCAGGGGGTTGGCGTATGGGTGACATAGCCTTGAGTTTGCTTTTAAATTCTAGAAGAGTGACAGAATCTCTCACCGGCACAGGAAGCATATTCCAGGCGCGGACGGTTGCTGGGAAAAGGATCCATAGAAGAACTCAGTACGGCAGTGGAATTGAGTGAAGGAATTTGGATGATGGATATTGTAAGGTTTCGTGCTTGGGATAGTGTGGGAAGATGGTTGACCAGAACCTCACAGGTCATCCCGTTAATAATTTTAAATAGCATAGATAATCTATGAAATTCACGTCTACTTGACAAGGTTTCGATGCTTGTTTCTAAGTACAGGTCTTCAGTGCTCGCACTACGTGTCATTCCACATACCGTTCTGTAAAGCATCTTTTTGGATATCCTCTAACCCAATTACAAGATATTGTGGAATATTATCCCACACAACATCTGCATATTCTAAAGATGGTCTAATAAATGTTTTGTACATGATCTCGAGACATTTACTGTCTAGAATATATTTTAGACTTTTAAGTAAGGAGAGTTTGTGTTGAGCATTTGCTATGAGATTACTCACATGGTTAAGCCAATTCCCTTTGTTATTAAAGGTAATGCCGAGGTGCTTATGATCAGTTGACGGTAGAATTTCAGAATCTTTGAAGTTTATTGAAAAGGATGTGGGCTCATTGCGCAGGAAAAAAAATAGAGATGTAGTTTCCGAGGCATTAAACTCGACGAGCCACATGTTTGCCCAATGCGTCATAGTCAGTAGATCGTAATCGAGTGTGGCAGTGTGTTCTTTTAGATCATCTGATATTACATATAGGCACGTGTCATCAGCAAAAAGTCTAATATTGTGAATTATATCGCGGGGCATATCATTAATAAAAGCTAAGAATAACAAGGGACCTAGCACAGAGCCTTGTGGCACTCCAGCATATAAACGAAGTAGGGTGGACTCATTGCCGTTTATAACTACTCGCTGGTATCGGTTTCCAAGATAATTTTCGAACCATGTAAGTAGATTTCCACAGATACCAAAATTCCTAAGTTTCTGTAGGAGGCCGCGATGCCGTACTTGATCAAAGGCTTTAGATATATCGAAGAATAGAAAGATTATTTCCTTTTGATCATCAAGGGCTTGAGTAATATCAGTGTAGATATCAAGCAGTTGATTTACTGTAGAATGTGATGGAAGAAAGCCAGACTGATATAGAGTGCTATCGTGTCTAATATAGTTATAGATATGTTTAAAAACGGTTCTCTCCATAACTTTACTAAGACAACTCAACAGTGATATTGGTTGATAATTTGAACATAAGCTCTTGTCTCCTTTCTTGAATATAGGGGTTACATTAGCGATTTTCCAAGAAGTGGGGAACTGCGCACTAGAAAGTGAGTAATTAAAGAACTGCGCTACTATTAAGACCAATATTTGTTGGCTCTCGAATAAGAGTTTCGAACTTAATTTATCTGGACCAACAGCTTTAGACGTGTCCAGATTGGACAGTACATCGGAGATGTCAGTGTTTGATATTGTAATTGAGTGGTGAGTATTGTCTGTATACATAGATAGAGGGGGTAAGTTGGCATTAGCATCGTCGATATTGGCGATGCTAGAGAAGTACTGGTTAAGGAGGCTTGCCTTTTCTAAAGAGTCGTAAGAGAATGAGCCGTCATCACGCTTCAGAGGCGGCAATTCGCTAAAATTAAAGTTAGTATCACGTAGGAACGTCTTGCATATTTTCCACCACTCTTTAGAACCTGTGCGTCCAAGTTTTCTTTCGCTGTTCGGACTAATGTATTGATGAGGTTTCTCTGTTTTTTAAAGTTGGCCACGTCTTGCTCTCGGTTAGTTTTTCTTGATTTCTTGAACAATTTTTCCCTGACTCTCATTTCGTGCTCTATTTTGCTGTACATCCAGGCTTTATCGTTTGGGTTTATTTGCGATACTAATACTAGAAGCAGCGATAATGTTTGTAGTGATTGTCTGACACCAAATGTTGACGTCATTAACATCGGAGATGTTGCTCCAGGGTGCGTTAGTTAAGTGATCCCTGAATAAATCACAATCAGCTTTCGCATAGTCCCATATATGGCGAGTGTATGTTTTACGTTTAGGTATGGAGGATGATAAAACCAAATATACTGGAGTATGATCACTACAAAATGGCGCAAGTTCTCCACTTTCTTTTACTATTCTGGCACAGCTGATAATAATTGGATCAAGTAATATATTTGAAATGGGTCGGGTTGGTTCTTGTATTAACTGGTGGAAGCCAAACGTAGATATGATGTCACGTAGATGATGCTTCGATGGATTGAGAAGATCGTCGTTAACATCGCCGAGTAAGACAAGATTTTTATTTGGGTTTAAGTCGCGAACATTCTCAATATTGTCAACACTTGTGTTAGGCGGCCGGTAGATTACACACAATAATAAACCATGGCGGTCGTGAATCTCGACCCATATCATTTCAATGCCACGACATTCATATTCAATACGATGGGTAGTTGCCACGTTGTTAGAGATATAGACGCACACGCCTCCCCACGGCTGCTGGCGGTCCATCCGATAAGGCTCCTGGAAACCAGGTAGTTTGATTAAGCTATCGTTAACGTTTTGGGTAAGGTGGCTTTCAGTAATGGCAATGATGTCAAAGTTGGACAGATTAGCTTCGATAAGATGTATTTTATCTTTGAGGCTGCATACATTGAGGTGGACAACAGACATTTCTGAACAGTTAGTAGGGCCTGGATTAGTTTCTACATTGCCAGCCAAAGGAAGGAGAATGTAAATTATTAAATATTCAAGCAGATATTCCTTATAGCATCAAGGAGGATTTACCATTTCTGGTATGTAAGATTGAATGCGTTAAAATCGATTAATGACTTCAATTTTGGAATTAATTAGATTCGGACTCATAACAACCAATATCTAAGTCTTATATTACAGTCTACAGAAGTGGAGGCATATAGTGAATGCATGTTATTAATCAATTGTATTAATTAATCATTATGTTGTAGCGGATGGACGCTAAAGATATCGCTGATGCAGTCGTGTATGCATTGTCCTGTCCACCACATGTACAGGTAAATGGATGGGTTACTGGGTTCATGTAGTAACTGATGATTAATTCTCTAGTGAGAGCACGGCCTTATTTCAGAAAATTAATCTCTCAAAATCGGCGGTTTATCTTCCGATATATCGTTATACTTCCTATTTGAACACGACATAGTCCCTCAAAATTTGCCAGGTAGCGTTACCATCTGCATTTTCGCTCACTTTACGCTGGGTAGCAATACGGTCATCAGTGTATCTCACTCTCCCCCAGGTAGTGCTACCGTGCAGTCCAGGATTATTTTCCACCAGTGTGAATGCAATCAAATATTGCAGCTATATATTAACCTACATAGTACACGATATAGTTAAACTGGACTAGGCAATGACAAAGAGGCCTTAGGCCGTGTTCTCGCTGGAGAGTTAATCGGGAACAACACCATATGTCAGTATGGCGTTATTCCTTGATTAAGTCTCTAGTGAGAACCCGCCCTTAGACTCAGTAGCCAGCGATGAGTTGTTTGCGGTGACGTGCATAAGGTTTGTTCAAGAGGGCTTTTGGAGCTTCCTAAAGCTGTGTTTACCTGGCACACGGTGTGCGGAACATGGAACGGAAAGCGGGTATGCGGAATGCGGGTAAAATGTCGCGTGTACCATTTCCCTGCATATGGTATAATTGTGTAATTTTATTGCATTTTTATTGGTGATATTGCGATATTTCTATCAAATTTCTTTCAAAAGCGACAACACATTTTTTTATGCTTTGCTATCTAGCTTTCCACTGGGATAATTACAAGATGTTTATGTACAGAGGCGATAGATGTAGATCCAAAATAGCGGATACTGACGACTAGATTCAAAATGATTCCTTTGGCCTAATATAACAACATGTAATTATAATATTACTGATTTCCTAATTTTTTCGACAAATTAGTTTTTATAATTTTAGACGATGCATCAGCTTTAACTACTTGGATTACCCTTTCATTGCTAGGTTACATGTGCTCTATTCCGCAATGGAATCTTTTTCGTCTGGAAAAATCGCTACCGGGCGATCGTTTTTTCTGCATCGCGCCACTACATACTGCTTAACGCGTGCAGGTAAATGGATCAGGGAAAATAGTAAAGAGCGATCTGAAGTATATTCCGCGTTCGGTTTCCGCAACCCGCTTTCCGCATTTCATGTGCCAGGTAAATGCAGCTTTACTGGTGCAATTATGCCGCATTATAGAAAGACATGTTGCATCATATAGTTGCATCTTGACATTCATGAGAAGTTTATAGCCATGAATTCACAACTTCCAAAAGGATTGGAAGGCAATATTTCCTGGTACACAGCGAGTTCCAATTTCGGTAGAGCTGTGGAGGCGGGAAGTCAAGATTCTGCTCTTCCTTTGCTTCTCGGTGCCCCTGTGGGGTGCAGGCATCATTCATTTCAGTGGTCTCTGATAGATATAAGTGAGTGAACTATGTTTTCGTTTCATTCATGACGATATTTGCAACCTTGAGCTGTTCTGCTGCTATTGAAAGATATGTATCAAGAGGACCCTTTTCCTCGGCGATAAGGTCAACCGCATCTGGAAACTCCATATCTAGTGGCATACCTATCATATGTGACGTGCGCTTATGTTGAACCATCACTTCGTGGCGATCCTGTTGATGTTTCAAACTGTGGAGAAAGTGTTGATTTGATGTATACATTTAGCTTTGTGTTTGCCAATAAGAGTCTCACCCAGCGCAGTTTGTCATCATCGCAGCCAGCTTGATGGATAAAATGAATGGTATGTGGTATCTTGATGGTATCAAATGCAATTGACATGTCGATTCCTGTCTTGTAGAAGTCCCAATGCTTTGATAGTACTACTGATGTCAACATATGCTGTGCCCAGACTATATCAGCTCAGCTATGCCCTCTCTTAAAACCACTCTGCCAGTTTCAATAAGTTGTCAATCTGATCTCTGATACAAGATAATGTCACATTTGATAGATTGTTTTCGGATGCTGTTCAAAAGCACTATTGGTATCAGGTTGGAAAGAGGTCCGGCTGGTTTCTTAGACGTGAGTGGTGTGAGTGAACCTTCTCCCACAGTATCGATAGAGATGTTTTATTCAAAGACAAAGTTGATGATGTGTGCGATTTGTGTTGAGATGATATTATGTGCACATATAAGGAATTCACTATGCATACCATCAGGCCGGCATGCACATGCTGACGTTACAGCCTCTCTAACTTCTGCTTTCGTTATTGGCTTATACAGGGCCCAGGTCTGGCCTTCAAACGTGGATAAAAGTTCATTTTCTGTGTCAGTGAATTGATCTTTGAATCATTCCTTGATTTGTTCAGCCTTTCCCTGGTCAGAGCTGATGAAGTGGATATCAGAGTTATGTACAGTATGTGGTTATTGTGGAGTTCTGATTTTTAGTGTTTTGCTTGCTCTGCACATTTGTCGACAATCATCGGTGGGCATGATCTCATTTAGCAGGCCATCTGCTCTATTGTGGGAGTTTTTTCAATCATTCACTGATTCGGCACAATATCGTATTGCGAGTCAGTCTTAGTTCAGTTTGGTGTTCATTTCAACTGCTTTGATATACGCGTAGTCGCAGTATTTTCTCTTGTTCGGGCAGCTCATCAATATAGGATGGCCTTTAGTTGGTGTTCCTGGCTACATTGATGTTTTAGCAGCTGATATCGCCACACATTTTAAGACTACTTGGCGCATCATTTTGTTTTCAGTTGATGTCAACCATAACCACCTGCTCATTTATTATTTTTCTAAGCGATTACTGGATGGTCATGGGTTGAGTTAGTTTTGAGAAATCATGGTTCACCATGGATTTTTGTTTTGAGGTTCGCTTATGGATGAAGCACACGTGATCAATCCATGATCGAGTAATCAGGGTTTAGAATGGATGAATACAGTCTTTGCTATGCCCCGCTCATCGGCAGCTAACCTTTAGCCACGCTTTGCACGTGTTGGGATCGATCTATCACTGCATTCCCTGAATCTCAATTACCAGAAAACCATACAGGTAAGCTGTTGAATATTTTGAATCAGTCAAATTAGTTCTCAAAATATTCAATATTTATTATTAAATTGTAAATTAATCACAGGGATACAATTCATACTCTAATGACGGACTTCGATTTTCATGACAGCGCTATAGGCCTACGTCATTGTAGCATCAGCTACTTAATGGCGTAATTGATGATGACGTCAGCTGATTAAGTGACAGAATGGATCCATCCATTCGTAGATCAATTCTGTTAAACAAATGCATGAAAATTTTCCAAATGTTGTTGCATTAAGCTGCTGATGAATGAATATCTTTGTATAAGTAGAGGACAATGGATTGTCAGACTGTCCTGTTGGAATCTCATATCTTACGACTCGCCCACCCCACACCCACTCCCATCACTATCTGGTAGATAGTCTTTAAACATAAATCATCAGCATTTTCTAGCGATATCGAAATATTGATACAATCTTAGTAGGTACTATGTTTTGTATAGCATATAGCAATAATAAACTCTGTTAATGTTTTTAATCATTGTTAATTATTGTGCGTACATGCGTATATTATTTATAATAATAATAATAATAGTAGTAATAATAATAATAATAATAATAATTATTATTATTATTATTGTTTGGCCTGTTAAATTATTATTATTATTATTATTATTATTATTATTATTATTATTATTATTATTATATTTATTATTATTATTATTATTATTATTATTATTATTATTAGTAGTAGTAGTAGTAGTAGTAGTAGTATTCTTGTTTGGTCGGTTAAATTATTATTATTATTATTATTATTATTATTATTATTATTATTATTATTATTATATTTATTATTATTATTATTATTATTATTATTATTAGGGCTGTTAAATTATTATTATTATTATTATTATTATTATTATTATTATTATTATTATTATTAGTATTCATTTTCAGGTTCACGAGTTGACAGTGAGAGCAACTGAAGACGACTGAAACAATGTGTGAACTGATATCACCCACAAGCTGACGTCATATACATACTGACATCATATACAAGCTGGTGTTAGTAATAATATTAATAATCTTTATTTAGTAATCCAATCAGTAATATAATCGATAGTAGTGTCCGAGACCCTCAAATACGTAATCATATAAATATGGCATTGTACAATATTAAGTCTATATGATATAGAGTATGTACAATATATGCAATAGATACACATCTGCACACGCCTACACATACACACTTGGGCATGCATTCACACACACACGCATGAACGCATGCACTCACACGCATACACACAACTAATATAATACACATTAGTTTGCATGCACGCACATTACATTTATTTACATATTTTGTCATACATCGGTACCTGAGGTCTTCTCTTGTAAATACCGTCTCTCTGCTCTGCGAGCCATCAGTTGCATGTTGACTAACTAATGTCACGAGAATACATGTTGTTTCCTCTTCATTTTCTTTTTATGTTTTTCCCCGACTTGGTTTGCTCCTGTTAGATATAAAAGTTTGAATGATCTGAGCTGAGGTTATTGGTTTGGTTGGCGTCTATCGAGTCCCTGATTCCAGGTCCCATTCACGCCATATCTAGGCTGGTTTTATTTCAGTCTATTATTGAGAGCATCCCCAGTTTTACACCGATACCCATTTATACTCGTGGATGCAGAGAGGCTACGGGGAGTGAAGGAGATTGCCTATGTTTCCACCAATTTCCCGATAGCCAACTGATCATCTGGTAGTCGACCAGGATTTTAACCCCGCCAGGCTGATTACCAATCGACCACGCTAGCCCCACAGCCAATCGTCTCCTCTGAATGATCGGAGGTCAAGTTATTGGTTTGATTGACGTCGATCAGGTCCCGTCCACACAATATCTAGGCTGGATATTTTCGGCTTATTATTAGTAACTTCTGCAGTTTTTACACTGGTACCCATTTATACTCCTGGATAGAGTACGGCAAGGAGCGAAGGAGCTTGCCCTGTTTCCAATGACAGCGAGATAGTGCACAGCTCATGTGTGAACCAGGGTCTTCGATTAAGTAGTCCTGAGTGTTAGCCACTGCGCCAAGCCTCCGCTTCCATTGGTCTGAGTTCTGGAGTTTGCTTCATTATATACCCCTGGCGCAGAGTTTATATGGTCAAATTGGCCCAGTATTGGCAGTTTTTGGGAGCAAGTCTGGATTTGGCGGTTTGGGGTTAAGGTCTTCCTTGGCGGTTTTGGGGTTCATGGTGGTTCTTGGTAGTTTTGGTGGGGGTTTTGGTCGTTTGCTGGTCCAGGGTGATTCTTGGCATTTTTCGAGGTCAGGGTGGTCCTAACAGTTTTGTGAGTTTTGTTGGTGTTTTGCTGGTTTGTGAGCCACCATGAGCGTTGGTGGTTTGTTGGATGTATCCTTGGCGGTTTTTGGGCAACAACTTTATTTTGGTGGTCTTTGGTAATATATAGCAGTAAGTGGGGCCATGGGGGTATTTGTCTTTTATTTAGGAATATAGATAAAACAAGGATGAGTCCGTTCTGAGGAGACCCCAGGCCATTACTAACACCAATTAAAACAGCAGAAGTTGAGAAGGCACTTAAAGCCCTGAAAAATGGACGTGCATCTGGACCTGATGGCATGACTAATGAGCTATTCAAATATGCAAGTGACATTATCTCAAAACTGATCACGCACCTATTCAGTTCAGCTTTTATGCACCACCTTCCCATTGACGCTGTAGGCTAAGGCACCCTTATCTCACTACCCAAGCCCAAGAAGCCACCTGGCCGTGCCCCCCCCCCCCCAGCCAATCTGCGGCCCATTGTGCTCCTCACCAGCATACGTAAACTATCTATGCCGCATCCGAGACAAGATCGATGACTTCCCTGGATCATGTCAAAGTGTCTTCGAAAGTGGATGCAGCTGCGCAGAAATTGCATGGGCTCATTGCATCCTTGTGTCGGTAGACATGTCCAAACACTGGGATTTCCACAAAATGGACACTGGCATGTCACGAGCCTTGGACACAGTTACACACTCAAATATCCTAGGTGTACTATGCCAGGCCAGTTGCAATGAAATGAGATACGACTACTGCTTGCAGACACCAAGCTGAGAGTACAAGTAAAGTCAGTGAAGTATGTAGAGTTTGAGACATCAATCGGCTCTGCCCAGGTAGATGGTATATTTCCCCTGCTTTTAACATGTTACCTTGCTTCTGCATTGAAATCGGTGCAGGAAAGTTCCACAAGACCAAACCTCCCAGTGTCAATACTGGGTATGCCACTAGAGATGGAATATGCCGACGATGTGGGCTTCATAGATGAGGAAAAGAAACCCATGACGAACTTCACCCAATAGCTGCAAGGAAACTAAAAATTGAGAATATCTGTATGAATGAATCCAAAGCAGAGTTCACCCACATATGCCTATCTACAAAGCATGAAATTAGATAAAATGACGACCCACTTCGTGGTGGCGAACCATGGAGGAAAAGTAAAATCCTAGGTCCACTCCTTTGCAGTACTTCTGACATTGCTGCACGCTGCATCATGGGAACATAGATTTCCTAGCCTGGAAGCTATGGATTCATAGATCAAAAATGTCCTCGATAAAAAGGCTACATTTATACAATGCAACCAGCGTACCCTTGAGGCTGTATAGCTGTAACAGCTGGGTAGCTCCAAAGGCAGCTCTAGACAAACTCGTCCGTGTGCACACACGCACGCAAGTATGTCCGTCCATACGCTTGCAGGCCTGCACGCATACCCACACACACACATGCAAGCCCGTACATACGCACACCAGCCTGTATGCACTTACGCCCACACGCATGCACATGTAAGCATGTGCATAACAATGTATAGTTATTTTTGAAAAAAATATCCAATTGTATTTGTGTATTTGTGTTTTTTCAATTGAACCGCTTTTGGGTGTTGGTGTAGCGCGGATCGACCGGACAGGTATGAACCATCCCAGCTCAGCTGGGTATGGGACGACTGGCCCGGGTACGTTCTGAGCATTCCCCACCCCTTAGTAGGATAGTACGCATGTATAAAGAGAGATAAATATAAAGATCTTCTTATCTTCTTAAGATCTTATCTTAAATATAAGAGGTTTCCAAAAATTGACTATGTCTGTGAGATCACGTAGTGAGCATGCATGCGTGTCAGACCTTCCCTGACATCGCATGTCAGCGTTGGGAGAGAATGCCTACTAAAGATGTACCGAGTTGGTGTACATAATTTCTTTAAATTGTCCCATCCTCGTCATTCATGGCGCCTGTCAGGACTGGAATGAAACGGGGAATCCTTATTTAGCACCTTAAATTATGCTCAAAATATTGAAAACGTCATAAACTCATGCATGTACTGAGTGAATGGGGAGGATGTCCATCACGTGATAATGCCCTTGCCCTTGGAGCTCGCACGCCGATTGGCTACAGATCACGCACTGATTGGCTGGGCGTTCTAGCTATGACACCACAAGGACTATAAAAGGAGTGCAGAACTGAGAATCGAGACCACACTTCGACGAGAGAGAAAGGTGGTAGGTTGTGTGGCCAGAGTGGTGCGAGACATGGGTAGCTGCTTACTGACAGCTGGTTTCATCATAACCGCAGCAGTGCCTCTCTTTTTTGAGATCTTGAATCTCTGGCCCACAACGGCTGCATCCATATCTAAACTTGTGAACGCTCTCTGGAGGACCAGACCAGAGAGCAAATAAACTATACAAATAAAGAAGGGACCATCACCTTTAACAGCTTAAGAGGAGTCTTCATGCAGATGGGCCTTGTGGCCCCGATGTAACAAACTTGTAGTATGTATAACGAGTGGTGATTCTTGGTGGACGAGTTGTCAGATCTGCTGGACCATGCTGGAAAGTGGTAATCAAACTCTGTGCAATGTATCGTAATATTTATCTTTTAGACCACAGTCTAGTGGGACATTGCCTGGTGTGTCACATGAGCTATGCGATGCAGCATGTATTGTGTACACATAAGATGCACATGCATTATTTAACTTTCAACTGTAGCCTTTATTTATTACAGGGCAGCTTCCAACTTCCGCTACAATACGGAACTTTTTGACACTCTGCTTAAACTAATATGACTATCTAGTAGACATCCACATCCGCAATCGTTCTTCCTTTGAGAGTGAGCCGCATCAACAGTTCGCCTGCGGATATTTCCCAGGAACTTCAGAATCGTGCCATCTCATGTACCTCATCTGTGATGCATCATCTAGTGATCTATGAACTTTTTCTGTACCGTTGACTAACTGTATCTTTGTATTATTGTACTTTTATGCTTCTTTGTAGGTACTGATGACTAATGGGTACCGACCGGTTGTCTGAGACCCCATTTTATAGTTTATATTTGTAATGTATATATTATCTTTATTTTTGTGCTTATGACTAACTAGCACCGCAAGGTCTGGTGACCTTATTTATTGTCAATACTGTGATAGTTGGTTATATATGGCAGCAGCCATTCTAGTTATTTGTTTTGTTAATATTATATAAAATACTAGGACCGCAGTACACTAGTCTACACTATGCAGCAACAATAAATCTGCACTACCTTTTTCCCACATCATCACTTTTTCACTGAGGTCACTGTTCAAATTCTCTTTAAGCGAACCTGACATGTGATCGACTAAACCTGGCTATTTTAGCTCGATAGGATAGGTTTAAAAGTAGTTAGGGATGATCGCTCTTTAAGAGTAATTTGTGTAAGCCTCTTTTCCGGTTGTAGTGTATATGTAACACCGCACACTGGCTAGGTGGTATAAATTGGCCATGTACCTTAGGGCCTCCTTATTAGCTTATGAGTGATTGTCTCTTCCTATGCTCCTCCAGCCATAAGGCTTATAATTGTCTGGACCTCCCTTCGACACGTTGGTGCGATCAGACTGGAAACTATTGGGGTTTCCGTGCCGTCAAGACTAACGTGTCAATTCCACAAACACCCCCTCTGTATCCTCGGATACCAGTTATTGTAAATATCCATGCCAAAGTAGGAAGCACTACGAAAACATTATATTATTTTAACTGGCCAGCAGTGCATCTCTGGGCATCTTAACATAACCCTAATGACAGGTAGATGTTAGTCCCATGGCTCGGATTTTACACGATCCGCCCCGACACATCAGGTGACGGACAGGACACAGATCTCCCCACACTGACTGGGTGGTCATGAAAGGTCACTATAGCTGGATATCTGTCTCCTCCTACCCACCATAAAACATGTATGCACATTTCAATTGCTGTGGCTTGTCCTAGTGATGTTGTATGTGATTGCGGTGTGGTAAGTAACAGCATTGTTATATGATTCTGAAGCTCACACCATGACATGTCCACACGCTGTCTATCTGAGGGGAATAGGTAGAAATCCCTGCCACTTGCGGCATAAGCATGGAGCATGGACCTAACCGCTAAAGGTTAGTTTAGGATTTAGCAGAATGACTGCATAAATAAAGCGGCAACTACCAATACAGTATCTTTAACCCACATAAGATGACGGTGTTGAATTCTATGGAAATCATCCACCCCATCTTCACATAATACAGCGTGCATCACAATAACTTGCAGTTTCACTAGGTTGACCCACACTACACACTTAGCATAGGTTTGAATAAGAGAGTGGCCCTTTTTGCCAACTCGCTTCCTCTTCTTCGGCATTGAAGGCATTTTCCTGTGATAGAGACTTTCTCTCGCAACAAAATTTTTTTGTTAGGGGTATAATGGTTTATATTAAACTTCATAAGTGACTGCGTTAGGACACTCCCTTGCAGGGATACCTCACAGATTTAAATATCGTCGAGGTCCCTCTGACGAGCTCACGATAGGCAACACACCAACTTAGTTCTATGTACTATATTTCCTCTCTCATACTAGCAAACGAGTAGCATTGTTTATTTGTATCTATTATTCGGTTAATTATGTCTAGACTCCTAAATTGAGTAATCGACCACCATACCAGTAACACGAACAGTCAGGATGAGACGTTGTGGTTCAATTTCGGCGGCAATGGTCACACAGACCCACTGGAACATTATCTTTCCACCGGCTCTAGAAGTCGGTCTTTGTATTTTCCGGAGAGTCACGAAACAAGATCCGTAACCCTGAGAACCGATACTAACCAGCCAACCTGCACATTGTGCACATGCGGTGCTGTGGAATGGAATATATGGACGGACCAGCGCATAGCCCCAGAGGCTACAAGTGGCGCCCCCGAATGAGAAGCAACCCCACATCCACACTCAACACCAATGCATTTCAGTCTCCTTCGGGTGAACAAAATTCCTTAGACGTGGAAGTAGCATCTTATGATAGGAGAGCCGCATGTGTCCTAATCGATTATGACCAAAATTTCCCCAGTGCAGAAATACCAGTACAGTATCAACACGAGTATTCGCCGATTAGCGAGGGGACATTCCGCAATGCCTCGCAGGCGGGTACTCATTACATCATCTGGTCGGACATCCGCGATAGGCTACTAACACCTTTGCTGGATTGCGGTCGACCATGAGAAAGACCCTTATGGGGGCATCTGATACCGTCACCTCCAATGCGTTCACCAGCACCATCAGAAGGTGACCAATGGCCTGCCCCTTATGCACTGTGTCCCGTATCCCCTCCAATGAGGACTTCATCTCTGTGCTACCCTGCGGTACCACGGAATGAACATTGGAATACGGGAACACAGTTGTCATCCTACAACAGAAGATACACACTCGCACCACACCCACCACCCTCGTCAGTCTCCTAGAACCCCTCCATATGAGGAATGCCCGATTCAGCAACCCGTAGAGCTTCCGTGACGTATGCATACACCATTATGACATCTAACGAAGCCTACACCATTATATCGAACTGTGCATGATCGACGGGAGCCCCCTCATGGACGCGGCACCAGGGATATTATCGACCAGACAGGGACCTACCACCAACAGCACCAGCTACACACAGACCAGCATTCGCGTTCATGCCACTTTCCCCTGCACCACCACCAAGATTCGCACCGGTAACACCTTATCATGGCCCGGGCCGAGTCATTCTCCCTCCAGAATTTAATGGGGAGAGTGACTGGGCTAATTATAAATGCTAATTCGATATTATCAGCTGTATCAACAGGTGCACAGATCAGCAAATGAGAGAGTACCTGGCCTCAAAACTGTCATGCAAGACCCTTCAAGTCCTGGCAGATTTAGGGTCAGAATTCACGCCGACTTGTCACGCGCATCTACCCCAGTACAAATCATGAGGGAGTAACGCATCTACATCTTGGCACCTTTATCAACGCATTGAGTGGTGAGCCAGCTCTCAAAGAATAGCTATTTCTCCTCGAACACTACAATGGCAGTCAGGATAGAAAACTTCTTGGAATGGGAAAATGCTAATCGCCGCCAAGCACGTAATCGCGACTGATACCGCATTTGCACCTGCATCAGCATCAGCAACCAGACCAAGCAATACATCATATAATGAAAACCCCACCAGTCAGAATCACGTCCCCAGAGGAAGGGGGCGTCGCCAGTCCCAGCAGGGAGGCCACAACAACACCCCAGGATGCGGGAACCAGCAAAATAATAACAATAGGTGAAATATGCACAATAGGTTAGAGGAGATAACAAAGCAAATCTCAGCACTCACTAACTTAGTTACTATGCTCAGCACCACCGTCGCCACCCAGCAGACCACACGACCAGCACTAAGTAGTACATCCCAGTATACACAGCCGCCGGACGCATATTTCGGACGTGGCCAGCCAGGCCACTGGAAGGAACGATGTCCGCACCATCCTCCTTCCACAACTCTAATCGCTGACTGACGTACACCCCAGCCAGAGCGCCTGTTAAACTGGAAAGGGCACTGATTAGAGAGTCACTTCAGTTCCCACTCCTGCAACCCGGCTCAACAACGGTCTCCAAACAGCAGCATCAGGTGGATACATTTACCACAACTAAGAACGCTACTGCAACAGTACCTAACATCACACACCCAGCTACACATACGTCGGTGACTACGATGCATACTGCATCAGCAGCACTGCCAACACCTCCCCCCTCTGCAAAAAGTTGTGAGCCCGCAATAAAGGCATCTCACAAACCCTCTTTCCTATGTAAAACGACAGTGGTTGGTTGTAGCACCTCCACTGAAACAACATTTATACAAGCACCACGACACACCACCAAAGCACTTAACACCCAGTGCCCCTTCGTGGTATGCAATTCACAAGCCCTATCAGCGTCACGCACCACACCCAGCAGCAGCAATAGCGATACGGCGACAGTCAGCAATCCACATCATGGATTCGCAAAAAGAAGCACCACAAACAGCATGACAAACAATAACGTCGCCACTGTTTCTTTTGCGCATCTACTACACATCGGATGATGGATTGTCCCAAGTGGCTGGCACAGGTTACACTCTGTGGCCACCGCACTACTCCTGTCCAAATTGCTGTTTATACAAACTCAGTACAGCCCAGCAGCATCAATTACACCACCATTGCTACCCGAAGCTCCGTCCTCGCCTAAGCAAATACAGCAGCAGCGACGACGAGTTGGCCCCTCCCTCACTCAGCCACCTATTGCACTCATGGAAGCTATATAGAAGCAAACTGACTTACAGGATGTAACCGCACCAAAAGAGATTCTGCAAGCAGTATCATTGGAAACTCTTCCGCAAGCACACCGTAAAGTAATATATAAGTGTGCTTGTCTGTTCAGTGGAGTTTCTACCAGTGCCACAGTAAACACTGGAGGTTCCATCACCGTCTTCAACAGGCGATTGTATGAGAGCATCCCACCTCATCGAAAGCCATCTCTTAGGCCCACAAACATATTTTTACAAACAGCTACCAGATTCGATGTTCCAGTGGCAAACCTCGTAATACAAATAGAGGAAATGCAATTCATCCAGCGAGTTGTAGTTGCCTCTATTCAAACGATACCCTGTTAGGTTCTGATTTCCCCAGAGCCAGTGAAGCCATCATACATTGCAGACAACACGAGCTAGACATACACGGCCATCGCATACCCCTTGGACCGGAATCATCACTGTACGACACTTGTGCAGTGATATTAGCTTCTACCGCAACAGTTGAGCCGGAACAGGAGGAGATCTTATGGGCCACTGCACCACAGTTAGGAGACAACACACACACATAGCCATGCTGGAACCCAACCCCGAATATACGATTGCTTCCTAATGCGCCAGTCCATGGATGATTGTGGACACAACCAACAAGAAAAACATACCTTTCTGGGTATTCAATGGAGCAGCGGACCCAATAACACTAATCCCGGGTGTTCGTTGTGGCCATTTGGTGGATGTGATATCAATGGAGACACGCCTCACCGCACCTACACCAGGAACAGCTTCTGAGGATAATTTACCAGAACACATGCATGATTTATATTTGCACACCACAGTTGGTTTAACGCAATCTCACAAACGTGACATGCGGCGGATACTACATAAATATCTGGAGAGTTTCTCCACAGGAGACATGAACCTGGGAGAAACTCATCTCATGCGACACTCCATCGATACCAGAAACAATCGAGCAGTACGACAAACAGTACAACGTCTCCCCATTCACATGGAAGAAGAATCACATCAACAGGTCAACGACATGTTGCGGACAGGCATCATAGTACTAGCAGGAAAAAAGAACAGATCTTTGCGGTTTTGTATCGACTACCACGGATAGCTCAGACTTAGATTCCTTGTCCAGAGCCAAGTGGTTTTGTACACTTGATCTGGCTAGTGGGTACTGGCAGGTAGCCATGGGTGAGGCTGACAGAGAGAACACTGCTTTCGTCTGTCTTTCCAATTCCGCCAGATGAGAAACGGCCTGTGCATTGCTCCCAGAACGTTCGAACGTCTCATTGAACAAGTATTAACTACCCTGCAATGGGAAAGATGTCTGTGTTATATTGACGACGTAATCGTCTTTGGCTATTCATTTGAGCAGACCCTGTCCAATTTGGACACGGTTCTGATGCGGTTTCATACTGCAAACCTCAAGTTCAAACCCAAGTATCTTTAGACAGAGCGTAGAATTCTTGGGTCACATAATATCCGCAGATGGAGTAGCTATGCAACCTTATAAACCAAAAGCAGTAGCGGAGTGGCAGACCCCCACTTCAGTCACCGACACAAGGAGCTTCCTCGGTCTCTGCCAGTATTATCGCTGATACATCCATCACTTTAGTGAGATTGCATCCCCGTTATTCCAGATCACCAAGAAAGATCGACTATTCGAGTGGACGAGTGAATGTGATGGTTCCTTCAGGGCATTGATGGAACATTTGACAACCGCACCAATTCTTGCTCATCCTAAGCCTAACCTTGATTTAATCTTAGACACTGATGCATCTGCTTATGTAATAGGTACAGTTCTATCTCAGGTCGCAGAATATGGAACGGAGCAGGTACTGGGTTATGGGTCGCGTACTCGGAACAAAACAAAGAAACCTTATGCAACCACAAAGAGAGAATTATTAGCTGTGGTGTATTTTGTCAAATACTACAAACACTTTCTGTACAGACGCCCATTTACACTCCGTACAGATCACACCTCACTATGCTGGCTCAGAAACCTAAAAAATCCGAAGGACCAAGTAGGGCGGTGGCAGGAATACCTACAGGCCTTCAAGTTCAATGTTGTTCATAGACCCGGCAAGCTGCATGAAAATGCTGATGCCTTGAGCAGAATAGGGCTAGAGGATGGACAAGACGTGGCCGCCACTGTGACACATGCAACACAGCCATCTCCCATGTTCCTCGAGCTGTGGTGTGCAGACTGTCATACCGAAAAAGTCGCTGATGAACAGGCAACAGACGTGCAAACATGACAGATATATGTGTGGATCCAAGAGGGGGTACGTCTTCCTAAGGAATCTATCAGCCCATTATCCACAATGGCTAAATTTTATTATCAGAGGTTTGGGGAGTGTCATGCAGACGATGGCATCCTTTACATTAACAAACGGATAGTAATTCCTGAGTGTTATACGGTCATGATTCTCGGCCAATTACATCGAAAGAACTGCGGAACACATCAAACAAAGACTACACTGGATTGGGATACCACATAGTGTGAAGGCATGGGTCACCAAATGTGTCCTGTGTCAAAGACATGCTGTTGGTCAGCACCATACTGCACCGATACCGATACAGGAATTAATTTTGAGAGCCGGCTGATCTCCGAGCTTTGCAAATTGTTTCACATAGTCACAACAACAACAACACCGTATCAACGAGATGTTAGAGAGATTCAATAGAACTCTGGCAGTGATGTTGACTAAGGAAACGCACATTGATTGTCGTGATTGGGATCTATGACTCCCATATGTGCTCATGGCATACCAACTTCGATACATTCCAGCATGGGTTATACGCCAGCTCGGTTACTGTTAGGCCATGAATTAGCCTTACCCTTGCATCTGGCCATGCCCAGAATTACAGGGGAGAAAAATTCTCTTTACGTAGAACTCATACTGCAGCGGATAGAACAAGCCCATGAGTTAGTAAGAGAATCGTTATCCACTGCACACCGGTGTCAGAAACATGGCATGACTGGCTAGTGCATGGAGATCCTATGAGGCGGGGAAAATGGTTTGGGTTCACAATACGTGACATTCTGCAAATGTGCCAAGTAAACTGAGTTATCAGTGGAAAGGCCCCTATGTGGTAGTAGGTAAGAAGTCGGACGTGACCTACCAGATCCACACATCAGATGGCTTGTCCTCAGTCATCCACTTCGATCAACGTAAACCTTGTGTTAGTGACAACCCAGTGCCAGAGCTCAGGCTGGGCGTTTCACATGATACCAGTACCCAGACATGTCTCTATGGAAACATGTATTCCCGACGTTAGTCCCGAGCACTGTGGTGCCAGGTCAGCCCCTCTACTACCAAGCCAAGAGTCCAGTGAACACAATACTAATGCTGAGGACGATGCCGAGCCACATACTCGCGCTCTCCCTCCTCATAGCGGGTCTACACGATCTGGGAAGTCGTATCTGAAGACGTTCTCATTTGTGCTGTCCAAGGGGAAGGTTGGAAAAGTTGGTCGGTCCTCCGACCTCTTCACATTCTCACCCTCTTCATGCTATTAACCCAATTATAGAGTTGACACAAGTGGAGGCTGCGGCTGTCCCGGGCCATGCTTCATGTGGTGTGGCACATGTAATAAATAGCATTGAAGTGAAGAGGTTAGATGAGACATTGTGCTGTTCTCAACACCACAAAACCGACCAACCCGGTGCATTTCCCCTCCAATCCCCAAAAACGCGAGACCATCCCCACTCCAAGTTGCGCCCTCTCCATTTACGACACCACCCCCAGTCCAACTCACGTCCCTCTTCTCCGCACACAGTTCGGACATCACATGTGCCATCCTTTTCACACTCCACTCATCGTCTGCAGACTGTCAATCTTCAGATATTGTAGTTCGGATCGACTGGTCAGGTGACTGGTCAGGTGCCGTCCGTACCAGCTAAGCTTGGTATGCGCCGCCCATCCTGGATTCGTTACATGAACACGCCCCGCCCCCCTGGTTAGAGCTATAAGCGTATATGAGCCTATGAGAGAGAGATTTCATCGTAAAAGTGACTAAGTTCGTTAAAGCGCATAGCGCGCATGCACGCGGTTACCACTGCATTGACAGAGCGCATATTTCACGACCAAGATAGGATGGCGTTTTAGTGTACCGAGTAGGTACATCGTAATTCTTTATGATTGCTTGTTCCCGGCGAACCGTGCATGAATCAAAACCAGATTCGATGGGCTTTCCGAATCTGTAAACCATTTCAAAATCGGTTAAGAAATGGCTGAGTTATCCATGGAAAACCCCTTTAATTATCTTCAAAATATTGCTGTTATGTCGTAACCACGTGTACGCAGAAATTCTAGAATCTTCTAGAACATTCGACTGCGTCATTATTAGCTATGCGCTGATTGGCTATTGCTCGACCGATGATTGGTTGAAGCCTGCGCCTATGACATCACGAGGAGTATAAAAGGAGATAAAATCCAGAACTCGAGAGCATACTCGGCCAGGGGTCGAACAGGTTGGATCTGTATGCTGCTACTATCAGCGAGACAGGCATTAAGCATATTACCTCTGTCTCCGGAAGTTTCTCTTCCATAGCTGGCAGCAGTAACCCAACCCACCGCACCTAAAGCAATTTTGGATCTCCCGATTGTTCGGGGCAGTTTAGAAACTTTTAAAACAATCTCATTCCCATCTTATTTCAAGATCAAAGTCGGAACACAAATTTCGTGGTGAGGCCTCTCCCGGCCTGAAATTGTAATTCTACAGATGTAGAATCAGCGATGTTCTTTGGTGGATAACTTGCTGGATCTGCCGGCCACGCCAAAAAGTGGTTATTCAACCTCCCCCGCACTGATGTCGTGCAGCCTTATTTAAACGTTCGACCACAGCAAGTGAACTTTGCCCGGTGCATCTTAAGAGCTAACTGACGCACCCGCATCGTAAGAATTGGTAAGAATCCGGACATCTTGCTCCGTAACCACATAAAACGTCGCTTTTACGATGAAATCTCTCTCATAGGCTTATATATGCTTATAGCTCTAACCAGGGGGGGTCGGCGTGTTCATGGAACGAATCCAGGATGGGCGGCGCGTACCAAGCTTAGCTGGTACGGCCGGCACCTGACCAGTCGATCCGAACTACAATATCTGAAGATTGACAGTCTGCAGACGATGAGTGAAGTGTGAAAAGGATGGCACATGTGATGTCCGAACTCTGTGCAGAGATTAGGGACGTGAGTTGGACTGGGGTGGTGTCGTAAATGGAGAGGGCGCAACTTGGAGTGGGGATGATCTCGCGTTTTTGGGGATTGGAGGGGAAATGCACCGGGTTGGTCGGTTTTGTGGTGTTGAGAACAGCGCAATGTCTCATCTAACCTCTTCACTTCAATGCTATTTATTACATGTGCCACACCACAGGAAGCATGGCCCGGGACAGCCGCAGCCTCCATTTGTGTCAACCCTGTAATTGGGGTAATAGCATGAAGAGGGTGAGAATGTGAAGAGGTCGGAGGACCAACTTTTCCAACCTTCCCCTTGGACAGCACAAATGAGAACGTCTTCAGATACGACTTCCCAGATCGTGTAGACCCGCTCTGAGGAGGGAGAGGGCGAGTATGTGGCTCGGCATCGTCCTCAGAATTAGTATTGTGTTCACTGGACTCCTGGCTTGGTAGGAGAGGGTCTGAACTGGCACCACAGTACTCGGTACTAACGTCGGGAATACATGTTTCCATAGAGACATGTCTGGGTACTGGTGTCATGTGAAACGCCCAGCCCGAGCTCTGGCACTGGGTCGTCACTAACACAAGGTTTACGTTGATCGAAGTGGATGATTGAGGAAAAGCTATCTGATGTGTGGATCTCGTAGGTCACGTCCGACTTCTTACCTACTACCACATAGGGGCCTTTCCACTGCTAACTCAGTTTACTTGGCATGTTTGCAGAATGTCACGTATCGTGAACCCAAACCATTTCCCCCGCCTCATAGGGATCTCCATGCACTAGCCAGTCATGCCATGTTTTCTGACACCGGTGTGCAGTGGATAACGATTCTCTTACTAACTCATGGGCTTGTTCTACCCGCTGCAGTATGAGTTCTACGTAAAGAGAATTTTTCTCCTCTGTAATGCTGGACATGGCCAGATGCAAGGGTAAGGCTAATTCATGGCCTAACAGTAACCGAGCTGGAGTATAACTCATGCTGGAATGTATCGAAGTACGGTATGCCATGAGCACATATGGGAGTCATAGATCCCAATCACGACAATCAATGTGCGTTTCCTTAGTCAAAATCACTGCCAGAGTTCTATTGGATCTCTCTAACATCTCGTTGCTGCGCGGATGGTACGGTGTTGTTCTTGTTTTGACTATGTGAAACAATTTGCAACGCTCGGAGATCAGCCGGCTCTCAAAATTAATTCCTTGGTCAGAGTGCAATTCATAAGGCATGCCGAAGCGGCAAAACACATTGCTAGACGGGACCTCTGTGGATGCCTCTTTGTCCAGTAAAGTGAATGCTTCTACTCACTTTGTAAAATAGTCTTGTAATATGAGGCTGTACTTGTTTCCTTAATCCGTCGTATTCAAGGGTCCGAGCACATCAATAGCCACTCGCTCCCGTGGTGCACCAACAATTTTAATCTGTAGCTGTGCAGTATGGTGCTGGCCAACAGCATGTCTTTGACACAGGACACATTTGGTGACCCATGCCTTCACACTATGGGGTATTCCAATCCAGTGGAGTCTTTGTTTGATGCGTTCCGTAGTACTTTCGATGGCTAAATGTCCAGCATTGTCATGTAATTGGCCGAGAATCATGACCTTATAACACTCAGGAATTACTATCCGTTTGTTAATGTAAAGGATGCCATCGTCTGCATGGCACTCCCCAAACCTCTGATAATAAAATTTAGCCATTGTGGATAATGGGCTGATAGATTCCTTAGGAAGACGTACCCCCTCTTGGATCCACACATATATCTGTCATGTTTGCACGTCTGTTGCCTGTTCATCAGCGGCTTTGTCGGTATGACAGTCTGCACACCACAGCTCGAGGAACATGGGAGATGGCTGTGTTGCATGTGTCACAGTGGCGGCCACGTCTTGTTCATCCTCTAGCCCTATTCTGCTCAACGCATCGGTATTTTCATGCAGCTTGCCCGGTCTATGAACAACATTGTAGTTGAAGGCCTGTAGGGATTCCTGCCACCGCCCTACCTGGTCCTCCGGATCTTTTAGGTTTCTGAGCCAGCATACTGAGGTGTGATCTGTACGGAGTGTAAATGGGCGTCTGTACAGAAAGTGTTTGTAGTATTTGACAAAATACACCACAGCTAATAATTCTCTCTTCATGGTTGCATAACGTTTCTTTGTTTTGTTCCGAGTACGCGACCCATAACCCAGTACCTCCTCCATTCCATATTCTGCGACCTGAGATAGAACTGTACCTATTACATAAGCAGATGCATCAGTGTCTAAGATTAAATCAAGTTTAGGCTTAGGATGAACAAGAATTGGTGCGGTTGTCAAATGTTCCTTCAATGCCCTGAAGGAACCGTCACATTCACTCGTCCACTCGAATAGTCGATCTTTCTTGGTGATCTGGAATAACGGGGATGCAATCTCACTAAAGTGATGGATGTATCAGCGATAATACTGGCAGAGACCGAGGAAGCTCCTTGTGTCGGTGACTGAAGTGGGGGTCTGCCACTCCGCTACTGCTTTTGTTTTAGAAGGTTGCATAGCTACTCCATCTGTGGATATTATGTGACCCAAGAATTCGACGCTCTGTCTAACGATACTTGGGTTTGAACTTGAGGTTTGCAGTATGAAACCGCATCAGAACCTTGTCCAAATTGGACAGGGTCTGCTCAAATGAAGAGCCAAAGACGATTACGTCGTCAATATAACACAGACATCTTTCCCATTGCTGGGAGCAATGCACAGGCCGTTTTTCATCTGGTGGAATTGGAAAAAACTGTCTCGACAGACGAGAGCAGTGTTCTCTCTGTCAGCCTCACCCATGGCTACCTGCCAGTACCCACTAGCCAGATCAAGTGTACAAAACCACTTGGCTCTGGACAAGGAATTTAAGTCTGAGCTATCCATGGTAGTCGATACAAAACCGCAAAGATCTGTCCTTTATTCCTGCTAGTACTATGGGACTGGCCCAGGGGGATGCTGAGGGCTCTATGATGCCTGTCCGCAACATGTCGTTGACCTGTTGATGTGCTTCTTCTTCCTTGTGAATGGGGAGACGTTGTACTGTTTGTCGTACTGCTCGATTGTTTCGGGTATCGATGGAGTGTCGCATGAGATGAGTTTCTCCCAGGTTCATGTTTCCTGTGGAGAAACTCTCCAGATATTTATGTTGTATCCGCCGCATGTCACGTTTGTGAGATTGCGTTAAACCAACTGTCGTGTGCAAATATAAATCATGCATGTGTTCTGGTAAATTATCCTCAGAAGCTGTTCCTGGTGTAGGTGCGGTGAGGCGTGTCTCCATTGATATCACATCCACCAAATGGCCACAACGAACACCCGGGACGAGTGTTATTGGGTCCGCTGCTCCATTGAATACCCAGAAAGGTATGTTTTTCTTGTTGGTTGTGTCCACAATCATCCATGGACTGGCGCATTAGGAAGCAATCATGTATTCGGGGTTGGGTCCCAGCATGGCTATGTGTGTGTTGTCTCCTAACTGTGGTGCAGTGGCCCATAAGATCTCCTCCTGTCCCGGCTCAACTGTTGCGGTAGAAGCTAATATCACTGCACAAGTGTCGTACAATGATGATTCCGGTCCAAGGGGTATGCGATGGCCGTATATGTCTAGCTCGTGTTGTCTGCAATGTATGATGGCTTCACTGGCTCTGGGGAAATCAGAACCTAACAGGGTATCGTTTGAATAGAGGCAACTACAACTCGCTGGATGAACTGCATTTCCTCTATTTGTATTACGAGGTTTGCCACTGGAACATCGGATCTGGTAGCTGTTTGTAAAAATATGTTTGTGGGCCTAAGAGGTGGCTTTCGATGAGGTGGGATGCTCTCATACAATCGCCTGTTGAAGACGGTGATGGAACCTCCAGTGTTTACTGTGGCACTGGTAGAAACTCCACTGAACAGACAAGCACACTTATATATTACTTTACGGTGTGCTTGCGGAAGAGTTTCCAATGACACTGCTTGCGGAATCTCTTTTGGTGCGGTTACATCCTGTAAGTCAGTTTGCTTCTATATAGCTTCCGTGAGTGCAATAGGTGGCTGAGTGAGGAAGGGGCCAACTCGTCGTCGCTGCTGCTGTATTTGCTTAGGCGAGGACGGAGCTTCGGGTAGCAATGGTGGTGTAATTGATGCTGCTGGGCTGTACTGAGAGTTTGTATAAACAGCAGTTTGGACAGGAGTAGTGCGGTGGCCACAGAGTGTAACCTGTGCCAGCCACTTGGGACAATCCATCATCTGATGTGTAGTAGAAGCGCAAAAGAAACAGTGGCGACGTTATTGTTTGTCATGCTGTTTGTGGTGCTTCTTTTTGCGAATCCATGATGTGGATTGCTGACTGTCGCCCGTATCGCTATTGCTGCTGCTGGGTGTGGTGCGTGATGCTGATAGGGCTTGTGAATTGCATACCACGAAGGGGCACTGGGTGTTAAGTGCTTTGGTGGTGTGTCGTGGTGCTTGTATAAATGTTGTTTCAGTGGAGGTGCTACAACCAACCACTGTCGTTTTACATAGGAAAAAGGGTTTGTGAGATGCGTTTATTGCGGGCTCACAACTTTTTGCAGAGGGGGGCGGTGTTGGCAGTGCTGCTGATGCAGTATGCATCGTAGTCACCGACGGATGTGTAGCTGGGTGTGTGATGTTAGGTACTGTTGTGGAAGTAGCGTTCTTAGTTGTGGTAAATGTATCCACCTGACGCTGCTGTATGGAGACCGTTGTTGAGCCGGGTTGCAGGAGTGGGAACTGAAGTGACTCTCTAATCAGTGCCCTTTCCAGTTTAACAGGGGCTCTGGCTGGGGTCTACGTCAGTCAGCGATTAGAGTTGTGGAAGGAGGATGGTGCAAACATCGTTCCTTCCAGTGGCCTGGCTGGCCACGTCCGAAATATACGTCAGGCGGCTGTGTATACTGGGATGTACTACTTAGTGCTGGTCGTGTGGTCTGCTGGGTGGCGACGGTGGTGCTGAGCATAGTAACTAAGTTAGTGAGTGCTGAGATTTGCTTTGTTATCTCCTCTAACCTATTGTGCATATTTCGCCTATTGTTATTATTTTGCTGGTTCCCGCATCCTGGGGTGTTGTTGTGGCCTCCCTGCTGGGACTGGCCACGCCCCCTTCCTCTGGGCACGTGATTCTGACTGGTGGGGTTTTCATTATGTGATGTATTGCTTGGGCTGGTTGCTGATGCTAATGCAGGTGCAAATGCGGTATCGGTCGCGATTACGTGCTTGGCGGCAATTAGATTTTTCCCGCTCCAAGAAGTTTTCTATCCTGACTGCCATTGCAGTCAAGGACTGTAGACTGTAGTGTTCGAGGAGGAATAGCTATTCTTTGCGAGCTGGCTCACCACTCAATGCGTTGATAAAGGTGCCAAGATGTAGATGCGTTACTCCCTCATGATTTGTACTGGGGTAGACGTGCGTGACAAGTCGGCGTGAATTCTGACCCTAAATCTGCCAGGACTTGAAGGGTCTTGCCTGACAGTTTTGAGGCCAGGTACTCTCTCATTTGCTGATCTGTGCACCTGTTGATACAGCTGATAATATCGAATTAGCATTTATAATTAGCCCAGTCACTCTCCCCATTAAATTCTGGAGGGAGAATGACTCGGCCCGGGCCATGATAAGGTGTTACCGGTGCGAATCTTGGTGGTGGTGCAGGGGAAAGTGGCATGAACGCGAATGCTGGTCTGTGTGTAGCTGGTGCTGTTGGTGGTAGGTCCCTGTCTGGTCGATAATATCCCTGGTGCCGCGTCCATGAGGGCGCTCCCGTCGATCATGCACAGTTCGATATAATGGTGTAGGCTTCGTTAGATGTCATAATGGTGTATGCATACGTCACGGAAGCTCTACGGGTTGCTGAATCGGGCATTCCTCATATGGAGGGGTTCTAGGAGACTGACGAGGGTGGTGGGTGTGGTGCGAGTGTGTATCTTCTGTTGTAGGATGACAACTGTGTTCCCGTATTCCAATGTTCATTCCGTGGTACCGCAGGGTAGCACAGAGATGAAGTCCTCATTGGAGGGGATACGGGACACAGTGCATAAGGGGCAGGCCATTGGTCACCTTCTGATGGTGCTGGTGAACGCATTGGAGGTGACGGTATCAGATGCCCCCATAAGGGTCTTTCTCATGGTCGACCGCAATCCAGCAAAGGTGTTAGTAGCCTATCGCGAATGTCCGACAAGATGATGTAATGAGTACCCGCCTGCGAGGCATTGCGGAATGTCCCCTCGCTAATCGGCAAATACTCGTGTTGATACTGTACTGGTATTTCTGCACTGGGTAAATTTTGGTCATAATCGATTAGGACACATGCGGCTCTCCTATCATAAGATGCTACTTCCACGTCTAAGGAATTTTGTTCACCCGAAGGAGACTGAAATGCATGGGTGTTGAGTGTGGATGTGGGGTTGCTTCTCATTCGGGGGCGCCACTTGTAGCCTCTGGGGCTATGCGCTGGTCCGTCCATATATTCCATTCCACAGCACCGCATGTGCACGATGCGCAGGTTGGCTGGTTAGTATCGGTTCTCAGGGTTACGGATCTTGTTTCGTGACTCTCCGGAAAATACAAAGACCGAATTCTAGAGCCGGTGGAAAGATAATGTTCCAGTGGGGCTGTGTGACCATTGCCGCCGAAATTGAACCACAACGTCTCATTCCGACTGTTCGTGTTACTGGTATGGTGGTCGATTACTCAATTTAGGAGTCTAGACATAATTAACCGAATAATAGATACAAACAAACAATGCTACTCGTTTGCTAGTATGAGAGAGGAAATATAGTACATAGAACTAAGTTGGTGTGTTGCCTATCGTGGGCTCGTCAGAGGGACCTCGACGATATTTAAATCTGTGAGGTATCCCTGCAAGGGAGTGTCCTAACGCGGTCACTTATGAAGTTTAATATAAACCATTATACCCCTAACAAAAAATTATTGTTGCGGGAGAAAGTCTCTGTCACAGGAAAATGCCTTCAATGCCGAAGAAGAGGAAGCGAGTTGGCAAAAAGGGCCACTCTCTTATTCAAACCTATGCTAAGTGTGTAGTGTGGGTCAACCTAGTGAATCTGCAAGTTATTGTGATGCACGCTGTATTATGTGAAGATGGGGTGGATGATTTCCATAGAATTCAACACCGTCATCTTATGTGGGTTAACGATACTGTATTGGTAGTTGCCGCTGTATTTATGCAGTCATTCTGCTAAATCCTAAACTGACCTTTAGCGGTTAGGTCCATGCTCCATGCTTATGCCGCAAGTGGCAGGGATTTCTACCTATTCCCCTCAGATAGACAGCGTGTGGACATGGCATGGTGTGAGCTTCAGAATCATATAACAATCCTGTTACCACACCGCAATCACATACAACATCACTAGGACAAGCCATAGCAATTGAAACGTGCATACATGTTTTATGGTGGGTAGGAGGAGACAGATATCCAGCTATAGTGACCTTTCCGTGAGGGCGTGGTGGGTTCCAAGACCGCACCCAGTCAGTGTGGGGAGATCTGTGTCCTGTCCGTCACCTGATGTGTCGGGGCGGATCGTGTAAAATCCTAGCCCCGGGACTAACATCTACCTGTCATTAGGGTTATGTTAAGATGCCCAGAGATGCACTGCTGGCCGGTTAAAATAATATAATGTTTTCGTAGTGCTTCCTACTTTGGCATGGATATTTACGCTAACTGGTATCCGAGGATACAGAGGGGGTGTTTGTGGAATTGACACGTTAGTCTTGACTGCACGGAAACCCCAATAGTTTCCAGTCTGATCGCACCAACGTGTCGAAGGGAGGTCCAGACAATTATAAGCCTTATGGCTGGAGGAGCATAGGAAGAGACAATCACTCATAAGCTAATAAGGAGTCCCTAAGGTACATGGCCAATTTTTGCCACCTAGCTAGTGTGCGGTGTTACATATACACTACATCCGGAAAAGAGGCGTACACAAATTACTCTTAAAGAGCGATCATCCCTAACTACTTTTAAACCTATCCTATCGAGCTAAAATAGCCAGTTTTAGTCGATCACATGTCAGGTTCGCTTAAAGAGAATTTGAACAGTGACCTCAGTGAAAAAGTGATGATGTGGGATAAAGGTAGGGCAGATTTATTGTTGCTGCATAGTCTAGACTAGTGTACTGCGGTCCTAGTATTTTATATAATATTAACAAAACAAATAACTAGAATGGCTGCTGCCATATATAACCAACTATCACAGTATTGACAATAAATAAGGTCACCAGACCTTGCGGTGCTAGTTAGTCATAAGCACAAAAATAAAGATAATATATACATTACAAATATAAACTATAAAATGGGGTCTCAGACGACCGGTCGGTACCTATTAGTCATCAGTACCTACAAAGAAGCATAAAAGTACAATAATACAAAGATACAGTTAGTCAACGGGACAGAAAAAGTTCATAGATCACTAGATGATGCATCACAGATGAGGTATATGAGATGGCACGATTCTGAAGTACCTGGGAAATATCCGCAGGCGAACTGTTGATGCGGCTCACTCTCAAAGGAAGAACGATTGCGGATGTGGATGTCTACTAGATAGTCATATTAGTTTAAGCAGAGTGTCAAAAAGTTCCGTATTGTAGCGGAAGTTGGAAGCTGCCCTGTAATAAATAAAGGCTACAGTTGAAAGTTAAATAATACATGTGCATCTTATGTGTACACAATACATGCTGCATCGCATAGCTCATGTGGCACACCAGGCAATGTCCCACTAGACTGTGGTCTAAAAGATAAATATTACGATACATTGCACAGAGTTTGATTACCACTTTCCAGCATGGTCCAGCAGATCTGACAAGTCGTCCACCAAGAATCACCACTCGTTATACATACTACAAGTTTGTTACATCGGGGCCACAAGGCCCATCTGCATGAAGACTCCTCTTAAGCTGTTTAAGGTGATGGTCCCTTCTTTATTTGTATAGTTTATTTGCTCTCTGGTCTGGTCCTCCAGAGAGCGTTCACAAGTTTAGATATGGATGCAGCGGTTGTGGGCCAGAGATTCAAGATCTCAAAAAAGAGAGGCACTGCTGCGGTTATGATGAAACCAGCAGTCAGTAAGCAGCTACCCATGTCTCGCACCACTCTGGCCACACAACCTACCACCTTTCTCTCTCGTCGAAGTGTGGTCTCGATTCTCAGTTCTGCACTCCTTTTATAGTCCTCGTGGTGTCATAGCTAGAACACCCAGCCAATCAGTGCACGATCTGTAGCCAATCGGCGTGCGAGCTCTAAGGGCAAGAACATTATCACGTGATGGACATCCTCCCCATTCACTCAGTACATGCATGAGTTTATGACGTTTTCAAACGTTGTTGTACACATTGTATATCGTTATTATTTAATAAACATGTTGAATATTTTGAAACTAATTTGACTGGGCACTGTTGCTACGATAGGCCATATTCAAAAGCTTACGACTTTTTAGTTTTCTAGGAATTGGTAGTCCGAGAGTTCAAGGATCGATAGATCCCAACATGGTAAAAGAAACTAAGATGTCATTGTGTCAGCATTTAATACTATCATTCTCTGTTATTTTTACATAACAACTATCATCGTTTGGTGTCCTGACGGTGGCATGATGAAGTCCAGTTTGATTTATAACAAACAATGGGCGTTGTATCATCTAGATACATAGAGGTCCTTATACAAAGTGCCATTCCGTTGAGTTACTATATATCCAAGGCCTATCTGAACACATAGGCAGTCGTAAAGCAACATGACATCCAGTTAACATGGTGAGATCGCAATTACGCAGACCCAAAGACAATCTCACCACATATGAACGCTCTAGACTCATCTATAAAAATATGGCGATGGCGCAATTAGCAGCGAGACCAAACGGCCTCTCAGCACCAGAGTGAAAGAACACCTCCAAATCAATTCCAACTCAGCTGTGGTAGAGCACACAGAAATCACATGGCATATCATTCTGCCAGCAATGTCTCGGCAATTAATATCGCAGAGCTCAAGGAGAACATCAGGAAACCCTGAAGAAGCCACGTTGGGAATTCGTATTCCATTTAAAATGGCTGTTATTCCATGTTATTCCTTATAAAATGGCTGCTATTCCATGTTATTCCTTATAAAATGGCTGTTATTCCCTTGACTATGGCCGTTATTCCATATAAAATGGCTGTTATTCCGTGTTATTCCATTTAAAATGGCTGTTATTCCATGTTATTCCATTTAATATGGCTGTTATTCCGTGTTATTCCATTTAATATGGCCGTTATTCCGTGATATTCCATATAAAATGACTGTTATTCTATGTTATTCCTTAGAAAATGGCTGTTATTCCATGTTATTCCATTTAATATGGCCGTGATTCCGTGTTATTCCATTTAAAATGGTTGTTATTCCATGTTATTCCTTATAAAATGGCTGTTATTCCATGTTATTCCTTAGAAAATGGCTGTTATTCCATGTTATTCCATTTAATATGGCCGTGATTCCGTGTTATTCCATTTAAAATGGCTGTTATTCCATGTTATTCCTTATAAAATGGCTGTTATTCCATGTTATTCCTTATAAAATGGCTGTTATTCCATGTTATTCCATTTACTATGGCCGTTATTCCGAGTTATTACATATAAAATGGCTGTTATTTAGTGTTATTTCTTATAAAATGGCTGTCATAATGTTATTCCATATAATATGTCTGTTATCCCGAGTTATTCCATATAAAATGGGTGTTATTCTGTGTTATTCGTTATTCTTTATTCTTTATTTGTTATTCGTTATTCTTTATTCGTTATTCGTTATTTATTCGTTATTCGTTATTCGTTATTCGTCATTCTTTATTCGTTATTCGTTATTCCATTTAATATGACCGTTATTCAGTGTTATTCCATATAAAATGGCTGTTATTCCATGTTATTCCATTTAATATGGCCATTATTCCGTGTTATTCCATATAAAATGGCAGTTATTCCGTGTTATTCCATATAAAATGGCTGTTATTCTGTGTTATTCTGTGTTATTCGTTATTCGTTATTCATTATTCGTTATTCTTTATTCATTATTCGTTATTCTTTATTCGTTATTCATTATTCGTTATTCTTTATTCGTTATTCTTTATTCGTTTTTCATTATTCATTATTCTTTATTCATTATTCGTAATTCGTTATTCGTTATTCCTTTTAGTGGACACCCCCCCCCCCTGCACAGCCCTTCCGTGGAACGGCTCCCTTAGAAAAGTTTGGATTGGGAGTTATTACATTAAGTTATTTTACCCCCGGATGTCCGTCCGGGGGTATCAAAAACTCGTGGAAGCTGAGGACTCCCTAACACCATGGAGGAACTGAAATCCGAATGGCACCGGATAATGCAGGAATCACCGTCGGTTATGAGTTACACACGTCAATCCCGATGGTCCAGCAGTCCTGCGCTGGCCGGTTTCCACGCCGGTGATGCTCCTGATTCTCGATTTTTCACCCCTTTTATGCTACTCGTGACGTCAGAGCCAGGCGCCTCAGCCAATCAGCGGCCGAGCAGTAGCCAATCAGCGGGTAGCTGGAAGTGGTGACGTGGCTATCACGCGCACAGCACATATTTTATTTATTTATGCATACACGCGATTACGACGTCACGAGAAATATTTTGTGAAAATAATTTACGTGGATTTTCGAGGATAGGTCAGCTATTTCTGGTTTTAAAATAATAAAAAGTTCTGTAATCCTCGTTTTATTTCAGTCTTGATCGGTCCCAATAATCACGAAGAAGATATAGTATACGACATTTACGAGTACCGACTCGGTACACTATAAGCATGCACTCGCTTCCAATTCTGAGATGTGTTGTCAGGGAAGCTCTGACATGCGCGCATGCGCACCATGCGTTTTAATGGACTTAACGTGTTTAACATAAACCTCTCTCATAGGGCTTATATACGCATACTATCCTACCCAGGGTGTGGGACGTGCCTGGAGCGAATCCGGAATGGCCATTCAGTACCCAGGTCAGCTGGGATGGCCTGTACCCGTCCGGTCAATCCGTGCTACAGTCTAAAAAGATGGGGTGCTTAGTAAGATTCATAGGGTGCAATCTACTTCCAATGACTGAAGTTATGTGCAAAATGTTTGGATGGCCGTTTGGAGACTGCTACCAGACTTGTTGATAAGATAACTGCATTATTGAAAATAAGAAAAAGCATAATTTAGACATCTCTAATGATGCAGCGTTTCTGTCTTATCTAAATAAATATTCATACATTCGACTATGAATAATGGTAAACTGTGTAGGATGGTTCACTTTTGTTTATCTTATGTGGACCATGTTTGGTTGGTGTTATCTTTCCTCGATACAGTGAAAACCAACAATCTCTACAAGCATGGGCCATGCCTCCAATGAATAGCTTCCATGCCCCTCAGATGCAACATCCCCTCTTCATCACATACACTCATGCAATTTTGTGTGTTTCATACTTATATTTCTATGTTCTGAAGCCTTTACGACATCGGTAGACAGAATTTCAAATTGACATATTCTGTTATTAGAGAGTCGATTACAGTCATTTGTGAGTCATGGAATGCACCAGAAAGTATCTTTCTTAAATTAGAGGCTTTCACCAGACTAATGCACAGGACGATTCGTGTCTCCATGTTATTGGCAAAGTATGGTGATGGGGCCAAATAGCTCAACCCCAAGAACAGAGATGTGGACTTATCAGCTCTAGCTACATCGAGTTTTCCTTTGTGAATTCATATTTATAGGGTTAGCTGTCGGGTAGGTATTTCCAAGACAGCCCGTCAACCAAAACCTGACACCTCTGCAGATACTTAGAGGAATGGATGGACTGTAAGTGATGAACAACGATGGGAACACAAGTGGTGTGAAAATGACATATTGCTGTATATTCTGGCAGGTATTCCACAAAATGAACGTGGCAAGATCCATGAACAGGAAGGCAGTTCAACAGACGATGATAGCAGCAAATGAGTGTGACCAATCAGCATCTGACAGTGACAGTGGCTAATTAAAAGATGATATGTTCAAATGTAATTAGCATATATACTTATTGTTTTGTATGTCAAGCATACAAATACCAGCGATTTGAGTGATTATTCATCAATCTAATTTATTTAGATGCAATGTTATGCTCATTTAATTTTTCATTTTCCTAATATTTAAAGAAAACGGACATCATGTCCGTTCAAGATGTTAACACCAAAGTATCCCTTTGTTAACACTTTGTCAGTGGCAAATACACAGTTCCAAGATTTTAAGCAGTGACCAGAATTAGTGAGCTTTTACCCTCTACTGACCTAATTACTAAACAATTGCAGATGTCATATATGTAATTGTGCAGGCTAGGATAAGGAATATTTTGAGCGGTCATTCATTAGTCTAGCTTATAAGAAAGTGACATTATGTTAATTTAATTTTTCAGTACGCCATAATTGCACATTTGTTATTTTCGTAAACAGTCAGTTGCGATTTAACAGCATTTCAAGAAAAAGGTGAACATTGGTCCTTTAGATTCGTCAAATGGTGTCTATCATGCACTCATTAGGGTGGTAACATCAGGATATGCATTTATTAGCATTTTTGGCAGTCACACTAATGCACATTTGACCTATTTTAAGAAACGGGAAAAATGTGTTGCCTTTTATCGTCTGATGACTGATTGGCATATAACATATAGGAAATTATGGAAACCGCTATAAGGAACATTTTAAGTGGCCACTCCTTACTCTAGCTTATGTAGATGTGAAGGCATGTTCATTTCATTTTTCTGTAGCCCAGAATTGCATTTTTTTGTCAGTTATCATACTACCAAGATTTTATGAAAATAATTAAGGTTGGCCCCTTAGATTTGTCAGATGGAGTCTAATGCTAATTGTTAACATTTTGACCTCTGATGAGCTAACTCCATGATTGGTGTGCATAAAACATGTATGAAATTATTGAGACCCAAGCCGAGGTTATGTAGAAGCAAAGGTATGTTCATTTCCTTTTTCAGTAGCCCATAAGTACATAAATGAACATTGGCCCATTAGATTTGCCATAGGGAGTAAAATACTCACTTTTCAAGAGGTTAACATCAAGATATGCCTTTATTGCCACTTTATCAGTCACAAAAATGCATTTGTCCGATTTTAAGCAGTGGGCGATATGGTGACCTTTTGACCTCTGCATACCTAATAACTTGACTCATCAACCGATATCATATAGAAAATGGTAGAGGAACATAGGGGCGACATTTGCAGTTGTCATCGGCTAGGTTACTACGATTGTATCAACGGTCATGGCCATTCTTGCTACCACCACCACTTAATATGGTCAGCTTCGTTGGGTCATAAGCACAACTTTACTTCCTCAAAAGACACATTGGATCTTAGTTTATTGCATATTAACGTATATTAATTAATCAGCATAGATCAAAGTAACAAAATAATTTAGTTTGGCTGATTGGTGGGTGGGTGTGTGTATGGTTGGTGGGGTTGTAACGTGGGGCCTTGTAACCCATGGACTAACATGGAGGCCACTGATCAGCCACTCACGTGTTTGATATTGAATAACAAGAAATAGTAGCCAATTGGTATGCAATAGCTTTAGAATTACTCGACTTATCAGGCGATATCACATAGTAAATGATAGAGGAACATAGGCGCAACATTTTCAGTTGCCATCTGCTGGTTCTCTACGATTGTATCAAAGGTTATGGCCATTCTTGTTACCACTAACCCTTTATATGGGCATCTTGGCTATGGTCATTAGCGCAACTTTAACTCATCAAACGACTTAGTGGATTTCAGTTTATCACATGTTAACATAAATATATTAATTAATCAGCATAGCTCAAAGTACCAGAAAAATATAACTTGGCTGATTGGTGAGTGGGTGTGGGAGTTTGAGGTTCGCTGGGGTTGTAAGGTGGGGGCCTTGTAGCCCATGGACTAATATGGAGCCCACTGATCGGCCACCCATATTTGATATTGAATAACTAGTCAAGTCACTCTAAGGAATATTGTAGGTGCATGTCGGCAAAATTGCAACAGAATTTCTGTCAGTAGATTTATGGTGAAGAAGCATTGGTATATTTAGTAAAAAAATCTAGCCAATTCGGACAGTGGGAAATATATAATTTTATTTGTTATAACCCGCACTCTTTTGCGTCACGTTTATTACTGATTTAATGAGCGCGCACATTGCCCTTACGGTCGTCAGCTCAGAATTTAAATTAGTAAATCTTCCTTTATGCTTCCCTATACCTTATTTTTAAACTGGCACGCTTATTTAGGTTATGTTAGGTGTAAATCTATGCTTTATGAACGTTCATTTGTACAGCAGTTACTAAAATATCTGCCGTGCTACCGGATTTGTAATTTTCTTCTTACGTGTTAGTTGTAGTGTATATCCCGTCTATCTAGTCTAGGAGAATCACAAGTCGATATTTTAAAATGATATACTGAGCTAAGATTTCTGTCATTTCCTCGTATTGTGACCAAGTTATTAAATTATGTTATAATATAGCAATCTATGATGGCATAAACATAGCTTGGTGTGGTAGGTGATAATCCACCCACTTTTGGTATATTATTCATTAATACATGCAACCCTCATTTTTGCCTGAATGCAATGTATTTACATATACCAAGACATACATTTTTCAAATAAATGTAGGCGACTTGTCGCGTACATGTGTGTGTCTGAATTAAATCTATTTTTCAATTAATGCATCTTAAGCAATTATAAAAAATGTCTCGGTGCTGCACTCTACATATTATAATGTTCATTGCTTTTCCTTGATTAAACGATGATGGACCCCTTGTCATCAACTAGTGCAGCACGTCTACGATCACACAGAACAACATAATCAAACGTAAGGTGGCATAACAATCATATCAAATTTGAACCACAACATTATTTAATGTGTGTTTACATATCCTGATACACTTTCACTTAAATGTAATGTACCTGGAGTGGTATCTGTTGTCAATTCTAAGCACTGAAAGACAATAATTTACCAATTCTTATTGCTAAAAACTGAACCCTGATTTGTTACCACTTCTGAACACTGAAGGATGATATGTTGCCAATTCCGATCATTGATGCATGGAATTTCACAAATGGCATGCCATGAGAGATGACCTTTGGCCAAACCTAACCCCTGAAACTTGGCATTTACCAATTGTGAGTGAGGAAAGCTGGTCTATTGTCAATTCTAAGTAGTGAAAGACAATACTTTACAAATTCTCAATGCTCAAAATGATATTTCTACCCAGAAAGATGATTTGTTACCACTTCGGAACTCTAAAGGATGGTATGTTGCCAATTCTGATCATTGATTCATTGAATTTCACAAATGGCATGCCATGAGAGATGACCTTTTGCCAAATCTAAACCCTGAAACCTGACATTTACCAATTGTGAGTGAGGAAAGCTGGTCTGTTGTCAATTCTAAGTAGTGAAAGACAATACTTTACAAATTCTCAATGCTCAAAAATGATATTTCTACCCAGAAAGATGATTTGTTACCACTTCGGAACTCTAAAGGATGGTATGTTGCCAATTCTGATCATTGATGCATGGAATTTCACAAATGTCATGTCATGAGAGATGACCTTTTTCCAAGCCTAACCCCTGAAAGATAACAGTTACAAATTGTGAGTGAGGAAAGTTGATTTTGTTGTCAATTCTAAGCCCTGTAACAATACTTTGCTAATTCTTAGTGCTTACAAAAACATTTCTGCCCTGGAACATGATTTGTTACCACTTCTGAACACTGAAGGATGATATGTTGCCAATCCTGATCATTGATGCATATAATTTCACAAATGGCATGCCATGAGAGATGACCTTTGGCCAAACCTAACCCATGAAACTTGGCATTTACCAATTGTGAGTGAGGAAAGCTGGTCTATTGTCAATTCTAAGTAGTGAAAGACAATACTTTACAAATTCTCAATGCACAAAATGATATTTCTACCCAGACACCACTTTCTAAAGTACACAAGTCTAGTGTTTCGCTTCTAAGTGCTTGTGTATTATGTTGTCTTTGTCTTGTATAGTTGTGGTTGCTTTAGTGGACACAGACTGGGAGTCGCTCTTTCAGCTCAGTCCGCTGTCACTAAAGTAGCATCTATAATGCGCAGTCTGTTTGTTTGGCCTGCTCACTGGTCGAGTACTACTAGGGTGTTAGGCCTCAGTTGCATTAAACCTTTGTGTTAAAAAAACATTATGTGGTCCTCTTGAAGGACCACTAACTACAGCGGCATCCACCTAGCTTAATTAACATGAGTTTCAGCTTGTCTAGTATCTGCGGAATCAAACCAGCAATTTCTCATAAAACAGTGTACATTCACGTACAAATACAGACAAGCACATCCCAATACACTCTTTTTGTTTTACCCAACAGCAGATGGACAGGCATATATTGACAGAGGCCTCTGTAAGGCATTTCCTCTCGCTTCAGTGAAAGCTTCTGTAAGGAGAAGATTATTTTCACATATAATCTATTCAGTGTATAAGAAGCATTGGTGACCCTTTGTCATTATATTTATCACTTAGGTACCGTATACAATAATTTGTTATCTGGCGAGATACAATTACGTTAGAGACAGTAGCTCTCAGTAAATCAATAAGTCTAACACCGGCTTAAAATTACCCAAACCAGCCTTCGGCCAGTGCCTATAACTGCACTGAACTATGACTATTAACTTGTAATACCATAAACCAGCGAATCGAAAATGTATACACATCACACTGGATTGACAAACAGCATGGATGGCACCATGGTATTTAATCGCAATGTATGCACGCATGTTTGCTCGGCCTCACTGGAACTTTCGTTCCGCTGATCCCAGAGATCGGCTTCTGTATTCTTCAGAGTATCTGATCTCCCACCTCCATAGAACTGAAAACCCTGAGACCTAACAAAGAAACCTACCCAGCATATGGGCCGGACCCCTGTACGAGGAACAACATGGAGGCGCCGACGCTACACTGACATAGCAGCACTGGACGTGTGATGCTCGTGTCGGCTGGACATTCATCACCTTCCTTGTGCTCCTCTGCCAGCGTCATACACATCTCGGCCTGGCAGGCTGCGCTGGAGTGGCCTGCCCCCTCCAGCTGGCCTACGCTGGTGTGACTGTAGCCTACGGTGTGCTGGTGGCTGACCTCTGACCTGGTAACTAGCACCTCTGGCGTGCTGTGGGCAGAAGGCATGGGGCGCTGCATGCACGCACTGCCTACAGACCACCTCAAACTGTTCGCGTAGTGGCCTCTGGTTATTTACCAGCATTACCATCTCTTGGAGGTTCTGGCATCCCTCACCTCCAACGAGACCAGGACCTGACACAGGCATCCGCAAAAATCCTATTGTACAGGTCCTTGAACGGGCATGAATTGTCCAGGGCAAATGTGCACCATACCCAGAAACTGCAGGTAGCTGACCACGTCATACAGTCCACAGCCAGGTTAATGCCATCCAGGATGGCACTCTGGACTGTGATGGGTGAAGGTGTGTGTGATACGGATGCTGTTAGTATTCCCTGTAGCATCTGGAAAACATTGTACTCTCCTCCGTATCACGCAGTATGGAATTTTCACTTCACAAGGCGCTAGTGCACAAGAGCCCCGTGTCCTTCCCTAAGGCTGCATGGTCATCCGTACATGGCTTGGGGATGCCACATAATTTCTGGTGCTGCTCAGAATTAATTCGCCGACGCAGTGCCACCTCGCAAGGGGCCTTTGTGAGCCATCCACTTCTCTTCTACGATATGATCTGCATAAGGCAGAGATGGCATGGCATCCATCGTCGGCTTACCCATCAACCACGACTGCTCGTCCGACTGGGTAGCTAACAGCTCCACTTGGAGTTCTGGCCGGATGTTTACCAGCCATTGACAGGTGCCAAGCCAGATCTGACCCGGGAATGCTCGAAGAGCCTAGGGCTTTCGTCATCCTCTATAACATTCCCAGGTAGAGCGGGGGCTGGAGCCATCAATATCACTGGATATCCAGGGAATCCATACAGGCCCGCAAGTGTCACCATGGTTTGCACCCTGGCTAATCCTGGAGCTGGCTCCACGGCGTCATGAGGGGTTAAATACATGACGCCAGGGTCTGGGCCTTCCGTTGCATACCTTTCGGCAAGCCGATGGATACGCTGAGCCGGGAAACTTGCTCCCGTAGGAGTAATTCCATGGAAAAGGTCATCTGTATGTCCCCCACCCCACCCATGACCCTCTCTCCTAAGCCACGACCTTTGTGCCAATCGAGTACCCGAGTCCAAGTTCAACTGATTACAATGCCCTGCTTAAAATCCTGTATGGGGTGGGGTGGTCAGGCAGTGTCGTGTACTATGGAATACTGTGTTTCCCATATGTTAACCATTGTTGCGATAGGGGGGGCGGGGTTGGGGCGTAGCGGGTGGCTGCCGGTAGTAATTGTTTAATGGTAATAATCGTGACCCTTGACCCCGCATGGTATTGATTATAATGTCCTACTTAAAATCCCATATTCGGGGGTGGGGTGGGATGGAGGGGGTGGGGTACCTGCCTGTAATAATAATAATAATAATAATAATAAATAAAAAAATAATAATAATAATAATAATAATAATAATAATCGGTACACGCAATGAATGGCTATGCGTTTTGTTCTCCTAAATGATTAATGGGTTAATGAATGCAAATGAGCTCACGTGTGTCCATATTTTAACCTGTTTTGGGTGGCGGCGGGTTGGCCTTGGCCCCTTGAACCTGCATAGTATACCGTATGTGGCAGTGCATGTAGAGTTGTTCTCAAACAACGATTTCACAAGTAAAGACGTGTAAGGATGTTGCGCGTTCATCAGTTATTGTTCTTCTTTGACAACGTGAGCCCTCGTGTCGGTGGTGACAGTGCCTCCTCTATACTGTATGTTGTTCAGAATGTTCAGCGAGTAACATAGGGTGTGCTATTGTTCTCTTGGAATAAAGTTTTAAAAAAATCGATAATGCTTTTACGCGTACACCTGTTCACGCTATTGTTGGTTGTCGCTTCGTGTTTAAATGAGTAATGTGTTTTAAGTACTCTCCCCACAGTTCATTCGTTTCAAATCTACACTTGTTAATAGTATTTCATGCACAATGCACACACGCAATTCTTAATATTCCATAATTTAAATAAACCTCTGTCTGTGTATTACGGGGCTTGTTTGACTCGCATCCGTCAATTGGTCGCGTGGTGAGCGCTAGGTGCGTATGGTTTAAAACACGTCACAGTCAAGGTGAGCATTTTAAACTAACTAACTGATTTTTTGGTAAAATATTCTAATTCGTATGAAAAGTTGATGGTAGCAAAGGTAGCAACATTTTTTATTAAATATCCCATCGCATGCCTAATAGATCTCCCATCGCATGCCTAATAGATCTCCCATCGCATGCCTAATAGATCTCCCATCGCATGCCTAATAGATCTCCCATCGCATGCCTAATAGACGTGAGCATTTTCACCTCTCCACAAACAAAATGCTTTATGTGTGTTTTTACTATCCACTAGTACTAACCGCTTTAATTTAACTGAATAGCTTTTTATTTACTCTTGTCGCTGTTTCAAAGACCTGGGCTGTTTGATCGAGGGAGAATTAATATGTTCGGCGTGTGGAATCTTTTTTTTTTTCGTGATACAGGGTGTGAACAAAATTGGCATGTGGCCGGGAGAGTTGTATGTCAATTATATGTTGAAGAACGTGTATTGCGCACGCCCAGCTACCGCAATTGAATAGAAATTTGTGATAGGAGAAAATGACTGAGGTGCGTTCAGCGCGTGGAACTTGGGAGAGGGTGCAAAAAAATGGCATGTGGGTAGGCAAGGGGTATTTTAATTATATATTGAAAAAGAGTAAACCGCCTAGACGGTGTATTTTCCAGTCTCAACGCTCATCGTTACCCGAGAGTTTGTTACAAGTTGAGTGTTCAAGTTCATCATAATAAAAACTGTTCTTTATCAGCAAGCAGTTTCCGTATTTTAGAGCAAATGTATTTATATTTATAGGGGTATAAAAAAACACCGATTAGGTAATTTATGGACCTACACTAAAACACACATTAAACACAACGCCACTGAAATATTAAGATCACAATTCAACTAATTTCCACATTTTACAATACATTTATAAAAAAAAAATATATTTTGATAAACATAAGAATCATTTTCAAAAAATTATCATAATGATGTTTTTTCTGAATAATTCAAACTCATTTTATGTTAATGTAAAATAAACCTTTTAACAAATACGGGACATGGGGTGGGGGTGGGGTGGGTGTTAATACGACACTTTTTAACTACTAACATTTTATTCATCATGCAAAAATGTGAAATTTGCGAGAGAAATAGTTGACATCCGCGTATGGCTGTTACGCACCCACTGTAACAACATTAGCTTACATACGCACACCGTGAGAACAATAGCTTACATACACGTACCATGAAAACACTAGCTTACATACGCAGACCATGAGAACAATAGCTTACATACGCACACCTTGAGAAGAATAGCTTACATACGCACACCATGAGAACCATACCTTACATACGCACACCATCAGAACAACACCTTACATACGCATACCGTCAGAACAGTAGCTTACATACGCATACCGTCAGAACAATAGCTTACATATGCACACCGTGAGAAGAATAGCTTCCATACGCACACCGTGATGTCAATGGCTTACATAGGCACACCACAAGAACAACAGCTGTCATTTGCACACCATGAGAACACTAACTTACATACGCACACTGTGTGAACAATAGCTTGCATACGCACACCGTGAGAACAATAGTTTGCATACGTACACCGTGAGAACAATAGCCTTCATGCGCACACCGTGACAACAATAGCTTACATACGCACACCATGAGAACAATATCTTACATACGCACACTGTCAGAACAATGGCTTTCAATGTACACCATGAGAACAATAGTTTTCATACGCATATGACTGGTACAAGGCAATGTGCAAATTGGACTCCGTTCAGTGGTGTATGATGTGGCGGAGCTAAGGCTTACATACGCACACCGTCAGAGCAAATGCCTTACACACGCACATCGTCTGAACAATAGCTTATATACGCACATCGTTAGAACAGTAGCTTACATACACACACTGCCAGAACAATGGCTTTCATATGCACACCATGAGAACAATGGCTTTCATACGCGTATGACTGGTACAAGGCAATGTGTGCATTGGACTCGGCTCAGTGATATATGAGGGGGTGGGGCGAGGACTTCAATGTTCCTCAATAAGATCTGGTAAATTACAGTGGCACAGTTCTTGGGACACTTCATTGCTGCTTGCAGCTATATTTGAAGTAGTTCTTGTTTCTCAATATTAGTTAATAGGAAAACTATGATTTGCTAAAGGGATAAAGACATTTCATTTTCAGATTTGATATGGTTATAAATTGGCAAGTATCTGTATATTCCATACAATCTCCGTCATCGTCAATGCTAATATCCGGCTCTACCTTGTTAAACCTGGTGGCGTCAAAATTAGATAATGGCACGAAGAATGATAACACTCGTTCTTGGATGGTAACATTTTCCATGAATGTTTTAAGTCCTCGCCATCACAGATCCGATCACAACCGATCTTACAGAACAAAATCACTGGCGATAAGTAGGCCTACATCTCTTGAAATAGATGAATCCAGTAGATATTCCCTACCCATCTCTAGCTAAGATCAGCCCCTGCATTTCCAGTGTTGAAATCGATCGAAACTTGAACTTCTTTAATCATAATTTCCTAAAAGCTATACACTTAGCTTAGCTGTTGCTTATTTTGAAACTAATTTGACTGGGTGCTGGGTTTAAAGAGCATAGGGCACCCCCCCCCCCCCCAATGCATTCTATATATTTAAACTGCGTATAATTTTTTAAACCCCTCTAGGTAGACTACCCATCTATATTGCTTATGGTACCAATGGAGGATTCCAGTATTTAAGTGAATCATATGACGTCATAATCAACTAGGTAGCGTGTATGATGGCGTCATAATCAATTGCGTTACGAATGACTCGATTTAGTCTGTCTTAAATGCATAATAGTCCATCAGATTGTATGAATTGTATGGCTTTACTATTTAATAAACAGGTTGTTGAATATTTTGAAGCTAATTAGAATAGTCGCTGTTACTGCAATAGGCATCAACAGTACACAGCCAAATTAGTTTCACATTATTCAACAGCTTACATGTATATTTTCCTGGAAATTGATAGTCAGTGGGTTCAGGGATCGATCGCGAGCCTGACCAGCATCTGTTTTAAGTTACTTGAACATGCCATCGTATCATGCATAGTGGGTCATTGTGATAACGTGGATATCATTATTCCGTATTCATTATTCCTCTCCCACATGGGTTCAGCGGAATACATAACGTGAAGTGCAGTTTCACATCACCACAACTGACATAACCAGAACCCGTGATGACTTGGGCCAAGCTGACACAGCCATCCTAGACATATTCAACGCATTTGACAAAGTTCCACATCAGAGACTCCTACATAAGCTAAAATGCTAGAGTGTCAGAGGTTTCATAGCACAATGGATCCAGGGCTTCCTTGCTGATAGAACACAAAGTGTTGCAGTCGATGGCGAAGGATCAAAAGAAGCCAGCATACGTTCCGTCATTCCACATGGTATGGTTTGTGGCCGTTTACTTTTTCTACTCTTCATCAATGCCATTCCTGACAACATCAGCTCGAGCCTAAGACTGTAGGCGATTGTCTAATCTAACATCATATCAAATCCCACGACGTCCATGAAATGCTGCAGTGCGACCTTGACTTACTTGTTAAGTTGGAAAATGAGTGGCAGATGTCATTCAACGTCAACAAGTGTTATATAATGCGCTTCAGTAACATCAATAAGTATGGTAGAAGCTCTACATGGTAGAAGCTCAACTTAACACCACCATGACTAGGTGTTCATCTGCAAAGCCACATCAACCGGACTACTTATATATACCAAACTGTTACAAAGAGTACCCTGGGTTTCATATTGATAAATTTAAGGTCATGCCCAAAAGTCATCAAAGGCAGGGCATATATAAATGCAATGGTCCCGTCAATCCTAGAGCATAGCTGTTGTCCAGTCTGGAACCCACAGCATGCAGTGCACTCGGATATGGTAAATAAACCTTGATAGGAGACGCTTAAAGAACGGCGAGAATATCACTCCCTGGAGATGTACCACAAAATATCAAACATCTTGGTAGATGTCCCAACAGACTTCCATCCAAAGCCACTACTTACGAGAACAAGGCGATATCACCATCGTTTCCAGCAACGTAGGACAAACAAAATGGTGCTCAATCACAGCTTCCTCTCACGTACAATAGCCCGGTTGAACGGCCTACCACAGGAGTGGCCCTTGCTCATGGCGTGATAGCTTCAAGGCACAGGTTCAAGCGACATGACATTAAACAGGTACAAATTTACTGCAAATATCTACATACAAATTTGAAATCGACATTTACCTACAACATTTTGAGACAGCTTCCTGATCCGGACATTATGCTACCAAACTTATTGAATCATATCCTGAAGAGGACATATCAATTATCAAATAGAAGTAGAAGTAGAAGATTGAAATTTTACAGTACCGTTCATCTGACATTAGAAAAAATGATTACATAAATTAAAATATCTCAATAACTGCCGGGATATGAAAGTCTACCCCGTTTTATAAAATACATCTATACCCCTATTACATATATCTGGAGAGTAAATTTCTGCACATAACTTGGCCCATAGGGCCGCTACCAACCACTTGCTTCATTGCGTCCGTCCACTGAACTACAGATTACGATACTTGAATCCAGACAGCTAGTCACCTCGATTTCTAGAAAGAGCTATAAATTAAAAATACAATAAGAACAGTTAATTTATTTTAATTTAAGACTACAGCGTTTATGGAAACTAAGGCGTGGTATGTATCATTCCACAAACATGTTCGATTTAAATGTCAGTCACGTGGTCCTGATTGATGTATTTATTGTCAGAATCCCTAGTTATCATGGAGCGTTGGTCTGGACGTGTTGCCCTGGTAACGGGTGCCTCGGCAGGAATCGGTGAAGCTACAGCCCGGGCATTGGTACATTGTGGTATGAAAGTGGTTGGGTGTGCGCGGAGACTAGAAAAACTGCAGGTAATTAAATCTATATGGTTTATACATTTTCTCAGCACGTTCCCTGATAGCGCACAAGGCTGGTACTGGGTCAATACAGGACCGTATTAGCACAGTATTGGTCTAGAGCAGGCCCAGTATTCTGCGTTATCCGGGTTACATTGCCAATGGCGTAATACTAGAAACCATTTGCAATGCAGTCCTAATAAATGCCAGGCCTAAGGTTGATATTTTGAAATTGATTTGAATTGGATCGCTCTCTTGTTAATAATGTATTTGAGAGGTGTACTGGCATATACTGGATTTCTGCATGGTACGAACTACAAAAGGATATTTTTATGATCATTAGACTGAGTTCGTCCTGACAGGGTTAGGATGTTTCTTGATCTTTTGTAATAATACATCCATCAGATAAAGATACTAGTAATGATTGCGAGGTCATTGATATAAGTGATGACCAGTATTATCATTGCCAACATATTTAACCTAAATGAAAGCATGAAGTTAGATGTCTAGCGTTATATAGCTTCGATTAAGAATGGTTTAAGAGATTTCTCATAATCGATATTCTATGACATTCTACTCTTCAATATCTTGGCTCAATTTACGAAAGAGTAATCGGAATTAGTATTTGAACTTAATACTATACGCATTGATCAGAAGGTGGATATGGCGAGAAGAAAAGTAAACTAAAAGTGGTCAAGGGCCACAAAAGAGCTAAAAGTGCCATCACCAATTCTCTGAACTGTCTTCGGCAACACTTGCCTATATATTTCCCTCCTCCAGTGTGGTTGCACCATTGTTTAAATCACTTAGGTTTATTGATGGACTCAATCTTAACGGAGACGCATCACACTTCCACCTGTATGTTCAGCGACACAATAATAGGATATAACCTTATGCCAAAGAAGGAATTCACTGCAAAATAAATAATATTATATCAGCCCAACAGTGAATCTAAGGAATTATCAATATACACCTAACGCTGAGTAATAGTTGATTCCTAGGAATCAGGTCTATATGGCTTGATTTTGACACTCCGTTTCACAGCAAAAGATGCGCTTGGCAGACTAACTCCTAAGGCGACCTAGAAGGGCTGAGTGGGACCTCCACGCTTTCTAAAGTACACGAGTCATCTTCGGTCTGTCTAGTGTTTCGCTTCTAAATGCTTGTGTATTCTGTTGTTTTTGTCTTGTCTAGATGTGGTTGCTTTACTGGACACAGGCTGGGAGTCGCTCTTTCAGCTCGGTCCCCTGCTGCTAAAGTAGCATCTGTAACGTGCAGTCTGTTTGTTGGGCCTGCTCACTGGTCGAGTCCTACGGGAGGCCAAATCTATCCTTTGGCAAGCAGACGAAACCTTTTATAAACGCTAGGCTATGGTGTTAGGCCTCAGTGGAATTAAAACTTTGTGTTAAAAAACCCATTGGGTTGGGATCCTCTTGAAGGACCACTAACTACAGCGGCATCCACCTGGCTAAATTAACATGAGTTTCGGCCTGTTTAATATCTGCAGAAACTAACCAGCCATTTCTCATAAAACAGTGTGCATTCACATACAAATACAGACAACCACATCCCAATACACTCTTTTTGTTTAAGCCAACTGCGGTTGGACAGACTTATATTGACGGCGACCCGCGTGAGTCATTTCCTCTCGCTTTGGCGAATGCTTCTCTAAGGAGAAGGTTATTTTCACATATAATCTTATTCAGTGTATAGGAAGCATTGGTGATCCTTTGACATTATATTTATCACTTATGTACTGTATAAGATAAATTGTTATCTGGCTAGATACCAATCAGCTAGAGACAGTAGCTCTCAGTAAATCAATAAGTCTAACATCGGCCTAAAATGACCCAAACCAGCCTTCGGCCAGTGCATATAGCTGCGCCTAACTATGGCTATTAACTTGTAATACTATAAACCAGTGAATCGAAAATGTACACACCACACCAGATTGATAAACAGCATGGATGGTACCATGGTATTTAATTGCGATGCATGCAGACGGGTTTCCTCGGCCTCACTGGAACTTTCGTTCCGTCGATCCCAGAGATTGGCTTTTTTATTCTTCAGAGGATCTGACTATCACCTCCATAGAACGGGAAACCCTGAAACCTAAGCGCGAAATCTAACCAGCATACCGACCGGACCTCCTGTATGAGGAACAAAATGGAGGCGTTGATGCTACACTGACCTAGCAGCACTGGATGTGTGATTCTCGTGTGTGCCGGACCTTCAGCACCTTCCTTGTGCTCCTCTGCCAGCGCTGCACACATCTCGGCTTGGCAGGCTGTGCTGGAGGGCGCTGCCCCCTCAAGCTGGTCTGCGCTGTCGTGACCGTTTCCTACATTGTGCTGGTGGCTTGCCTCTGACGTGGCTACTACCACATCTGGCCTGCTGTTGGCGGAAGGGAAGGGGAGCTGCATATACACGCTGCCTACGGACCACCTCAAGCCGTTCGCGTAGTGCCCTCTGGTTATTTACCAGCATTAACATCACGTGGAGGTTCCGGCATCCCTCACCTCCAATGAGACCAGGACCTGACATAGGCGTCCGCAGAAGCCTATTGTACAGGTCCGAGAACGGGCCTGAATTGTCCAGGGCAAATGTGCGCCATGTCCAGAAACTGCAGGTAGCTGACCACATGATACAGTCCAAGGTCAGGTCAATGCTATCCGGAATGCCTCTCTGGACTGTGACAAGTGAAGGTGTGTGTGATACGGATGCTGTTACTATCCCATGTAGCAACTGGAAAACATATGGGAGGGCTGAGGTGGCTCCCATCGTACTCTCCTCCATATCACGCAGTGCAGCATTTTCACTGTACAAGGCGCTAGTGCACAAGGGCCCCGTGTCCTCCCCTAAGACCGCACAGTCATGCCACCGAATTTCTGGTGCTGCTCAGAATTAATTCGCTGACACAGTGCTACCTCGCGATGGGCCTTTGTGAGCCATCCATTAGGCTTAATGGACGTCTCTGCCACAGTGAACATATCTACGATATGCTCTGCATAAGGCAGAGATGGCATGGCATCCATCGTCGGCATACCCATCAACCACGGATGCTGGTCCCGCTGGGTAGCCGACAGCTCCACTTGGAGTTCTGGCTTGATGCTTACCAGCCGTTGACAGGTGTCAAGCCAGTCCTCATCCCGGAATGCTCGACGAGCCTAGGGCCTTTGTCACCCTCTATGGTATTCACAGGTAGAGCGGTGACCAGAGCGATCGATATCACTGGATATTTACGGAATCCATACAGACTCGCAAGAGTCAGCATGGTTTGCGCCATGGCTAATCCAGGCGCCACCATGCCACGAGGAGTTAAATACATGACGCCAGGGTCCGGGCCTTCCATTGCATACCTCTCGGCAAGCCGATGGATATGCTGAGCCAGGAAACATACTCCCATACGAGTAATGCCATGGAAAAGGTCGTCTGTATGCCCGCTCCCGCACCACCAATCCCACCGGGAGCATATGGATATCCAACTCCATGACGATCGACTCATCGGCAGACTGTAGCAAAATGTCCTCCTCTTCCTGGTTAGAAAGGCTAGACGGCTGGTTTGAAAAGAAATCAAACCCGGCCTTTACAGGAATCGTAAGATGACGCAATTCCTTGCTCTAGGGCATCTGTTAATATACCCGGACGCCCGTGGCCATGACTGCTGCCCCAGGTTTACTGGTGAGGCAAACCTCAAGCCTGGACATGTGGAGGCCACCTCTGATCCAAAATCGAAACCTGATTGTGGCTTAATGGAAAACCCTGTAGCAGAGGTGGGAACATTTCGCTCTGGTATAAAGGAAAAGAATGGTAAACTATCTGAACCGACAAGCCAGATCTTTTATCGTCCTCTTCATTCCTCCAAGCATTTCTAGTTTCTACATGGAAGGCACCCCAGACATGAATGCCTTCCTCCTCTTACCAGAATAACACTCTTTCTCCACTCTCCTTGTCTCCATCGCCGCCCTGTCCTTGGCATGTTGGTGAAGAATGTTATAAAAGGGTCCGAGGACCACCCCTCATATACAGAGCATTTTATAAGCGGCCCAGAAGTACTACAGGTAGACCATTCCTGCAGGCCGAACTTTGCTTTAATGAAGCGGTGGCACATTGGGCAATCAGTAATAACATGCTGAAATACATAAAAGGGAGACAATTAGTGTTTAGTCATTAGAGAAACTAAGAATTAACTCAAGAGGCAGCAACTGTAAAGGTAATCGACTTTGAACCATTGAAAAGGAGGCGTTGCTAAAATAAATTAGCCTGGACATAATAGTTTGTTAGTAAAATAACAAGGCATATTATGACGTCATATCTATTTAATAATATAAAGAAGGATAATCAGTATTTGAACAATCATCATAGTGTAAGACTAATTATACACAACACCCTATGGCACAGCGTCATTAGTATGAACTTTGCATAAACCTATGCATACACATCAGAGAAAACAGTAATAAAAATATGGAAGTAGAAAATTAGTGAGATTTTCAAATAAGTTGAGTGCCTACTGTATAACTCTCTAAGTACCTGACAACCATACTTATCACATATGTATACCACTCTTGAAGTGCCAGAGTGCCATCCACCGGTCAGAACAGCCAGCCTCTCAATAATCTAGAAAAAGCGACCATGGGGCAAAGAATGCGAAAGTTAGCTCTTCGATAACTTTAAAAAAATGCCAACTCTGCGCATAGATTTTTTCAATAAAAAAACAAGTAAAGCGCCATACCAGCAGATTGAAAGAAGCTATGCACGTGGATCTTCTTGAGAAGTACCTGTGAACACAAGAGGAAACATGTGATTAGCTGATCAAGGCATCACATAATTTTAAGAACCTTATACAGATGCCTACCACGTCTAAATTGCGTTCCCGGAAACACATTACTATACGAAAACGCAATCTAAGCAATCTTAATTTTAATTAAAAGCACCTGATGGCTTGGTGCTGGAGTGGCCTCCGGCGACTTGACATGATTAGACATCTTTATAGGTGTATTAAACTAGCAAAACTAGCTAAAACCAGACTTGGATTGGAAAAAATGCAAAAGATTATTGAAAACCCCCAGATGTGTTGCAATGGCGGCAAATAATCAAGAGAGAGGAAGTGATGGCCTGCGCATGCACGGCGCTGGGCGGCCCATCCCCTGAACTGTCAGATGTATAACCTGCCCAGTGGGGGCACTTTCTTTAAAATCCTGAGTCTTATTGGAACTAGGTAGATATTTGGGACTATCAGGGAGGTAAGTATACTCGTAAAGTGAAAAGTGAAATCCTGATCCAAAAGAAATGACTACTGCAGATATCTATGTAGAATATGGAAAACAGTCCTCAAACGTCCACTTGCCGCCAATAGCTGGAAATGCAGATGGTAACTGACTTTAGTGTCCAGATACTAACGAACTGGCACGGGCCGTCATGAGCTAATATTCGGAACCACCTGCTTGTAGGCTGCCAGAACCTGAAAACTCCAAGCAACCTGACCACAGGCTGCCATGAGCTAAAGAGTCTAGTGAACTGACCACAGTTTCGGCAAGAGGTGATATTATGACTGGAACGGTTATGGCTACACATCAGTTCTTTAAACAGACGATGGATTCAGCGTTTACTTCAAATGATGATGATGGGTATCATCGATGAAATATCTTCTCATGAAGCCGGTTTTAGCTTGTCATGAAGACGAGACACAAATGCGAATCCGGATGGCTGTAGAATACCACGTCACCAATATGGTTGTAACCACAGTCAAGATACCGAGCCTCATAATCTGCGACAATGTCATTATATTAAGAGCATCTTTAGCTATGCAAGGCTTGGTTGTCGTCTGTTCTACAGACTCACGATATCAGCATGTAGTCTTGTTGCAATCTAAATATAGTGATGGTATGGCTTCGTACCGAGAATTCGCTCGCGTTAGCATAGGATGTCTGGCTAGAGCATGAATGGTCTCTGTTGGAGTAGATGCATGCTGTGTCAATGGCAGCTAATCACAGCTTTCGTCACAACTGGCAATGTTTTTCAATCTCCATAATGATATGACGTTACACATAATTAATAATATGATGTGATGTCATGCAACTCTTATGACGATTTATTCCAAAATTTGATTAAAGGTACATATTCACACCAAAATGTTTGAAAATAAAATTGTTGAAAGTATATACTTTTAGAGGCTTAAATTGTGTACCTCAATGTAATGAAACGAAATAAATCTTAACATATGATGATTAGCGATCCCATATTTGACTGAAAATAATGGGGCTTTGCAATTCCACTAAGGAGATAGCCTGGTTCTCAGATGGTCTCCAAAATTGACTATTTGTAACAATCATGGTTTGATTGCTGTTTGTCTTGTTATTTTGGCAGCAAATTGCATCTGAACTGACGTCAGCATCCGGCAAATTCCTACCAATCAAATGCGATGTTACAAATGAGAAAGAGACACTCGCGATGTTTGCTATGATTAAATCTGAATGGGGCGGTGTGGACGTCTGTGTTAATAATGCTGGGACGTATAGAAACGCACCGCTGTTATCCGGGGAGACTGATCATTGGCGCCTTATGTTAGATGTAAGTTTATTCAACTGATGAGGCCGTGTTCGTATTTAAAGGTTAATCCAGAATACAGCTAAGTATCCATTAGCGTGTTTACATATGTGTTTACATCAGTTGTTCATGTATCATTAACCGTTTTGTCGCGATGTGTGTGCCCATATTGTAGGTATTTGATTATATCAAGTGGAAGTCTTTGGTGTACATACATCTCACGCAAGACCTTATTAAGAATTTATAAGAATGCTCAAGATGTTCGACACCATTTCTTGATGGATGGATGGATGGGTGGGTGGGGGTGTTCTAAATGTGGCAAGCCATACCACAGCATACGTCAGTCTTGCCTCCTTAGGCACAACGACCACCATGTATGCATAAACTGCACAAGTCAATAACGTGTTTCATGTGCACTAAGGTAGGATACTGTGTAACATAGTGCACGGCCAGAGTGATTAACAATCCATCCCCATGACTTGCAGTGGTAGTTAGGAATTCACCCTCTAAATCAGCGGTTATATGTTGTTGGTGTAATTAGACTTGGCATTATCATTATACTATCTGCAGAATTAACCACGAAATGACGTTACAATGCCCACAGAATTACCAGTGAAATGGTTTGCAATGCATGCAGAATTAACCGCGAAATGACTTTGCAATGCCTGCAGAATTAACAGTGAAATGATGTCGCAATGCTTGCAGAATTAACAGTGAAATGACTTTGCAATGCCTGCAGAATCAACAGGGAAATGGCGTTGCAATGCCTGCAGAATTAACCGCGAAATGACGTTACAATGCCCACAGAATTAACAGTGAAATGGCGTTACAATTCCTGCAGAATTAACAGTGAAATGACTTTGCAATGTCTGCAGAATTAACCGCGAAATGACGTTGCAATGTCTGCAGAATTAACAGCGAAATGACATTACAATTCCCGCAGAATTAACCGCGAAATGACGTCGAAATGCCTGCAGAATTAGCAGCGAAATGGCATTGCAATGCCTGCAGAATTAACAGCGAAATGATGTTGCAATGCCTGCAGAATTAACAGTTAAATGACTTTGCAACGCCTGCAGAATTAACAGCGAAATCACTGTGCAATGCCTACAGAATTAACCGAGAAATAGCCTTGCAATGCCTGCAGAATTAACACCGAAATGACTTTCGTAATGATTGAAATTGAGGTGAACGGACTGTGATAGCAAACACAGTAGCATCCACAAGGAAACTCTGACAGTGAATCACCAACTACAGAGCCTGTTGCATTAGACAACATGAAGTCAATTCAGCATAGGGATCACGGAGTGTGTGGGAAATCAACTACCATCAGATTCAGTGTGACGACTGACGTATATGTAAACCGAAACAGTTTCTAAAGCCAGCTGCCCATCTACCAATTTTGCCGACAGGATGCACTGCCTGTCGGAAATTTGTAGCATAGGTAGATAAGCAGGAAGTGCCGGGCCAGGAAAATTGGTTGAAAAAATCTTTGACAATGTCAAGGATTCGCCAGATTTTGCCGGCCGGATCGCTACAGATTATTATCAGTTGGCTTGAATCGGTAGATGAGATAACGGAACCGACAAAATCAGGCAACTTTTTTTAGTACATTTGGGGTCACATGATCTGTCACCTAAGGACTAACTCTTCTATTTCTTAATATTTCAAACATATGCTCTTTCAAATTATTGTCAATCACAGTTCAGGCTAGTTGCTATACAGGGTAACTAAAAACGAGTTCGATGAAATAGAGTTTCGACAAAACCTACAAAAATATCTTTGGCAAAAATGTCCATTTTACCTCATATAGAAAACATGTAGATAAGTACCGGGTAGCAGTTTGTAGTAGCAGCAGCAGCAGCATCCCCCCACCCCCCCCCCCTCCCCGCTTGAAAATCACAGTGATCCCTGCTTACGGCTGACATTAATATATATATATATATATATTGTAGCGAACGCACGCACGTGATGACAACTGCGTTCGCCTACTGATGTAGGTATGTTGGTGCAATGTCAGAAAAGTGCTCTATGTAACATCGGAAGTACTGGCAAAGGCGCAGACAAAACTTCTCAGTTCAGCCAAGTTCTTTGACGTTTGCTATTGTTGTACTGTATTGATTTTCTCAGGATTGGTTGCGATTTCCTTGTCACTGATAACATGTCCTAGAAAGTTTACACTTTCTCTGAGCAGATGACATTTACCGGGCTTGAGATTGGCAGTGGCAAATCTATCCAGTACTAGCTGTGGGTTTTGTGCGGCTTCTTCGAAGCTTCTTCCAAATATTATGACATTGTCTAAGTAATATAGACAAACTTGCCTTTGGAGTTGGATAATAACGCATTCGATCAGACAGGCCGAATGGCAATTTGCGAAACTGAAACAGGTCGTCCCTACCGCAAAATACGTTCTTCTCCTTGTCAGACGCTTACACGGCCACTTGCGAGTATCCACTAGCTAACTCAAGAGAGGAGAACCACTAAGCGCCCGCAAGGGAGTCCAGGACCTGACGATGCGTGGTAATAAATAGGCGTCTTTCTTGCATAGGACGTTTATGTGTCTATAGTCAACACAGAAGCATAGTTATCCATCTTTCTTGGTGGCAAGTACTATGTGACTTGTCCAGGGTGACGCAGAAGGCTCTATTATTCCTGTAGCAAGCATGTCTTCGACTTGCTTGCTTCGGCTTCCTTGTGCATTGGAAGGTGGCTGACAGGTTGCTAACAGGCCTATGATCACCTGTGCCAATACCGTGGTGGACCAGGTGCGTCTCGCCTAAATCAAAATCACTGTAGCTGTCTTTATTCGTTAGCAGTAAGTCTTTCACTCGCATAGCCTGTCTTGGACTTAAATTGTCTGTGGTGAGCGCATACAAGTCGTGGAGAAAACTTAGCAAAGTAGCAAATCTGACCTCCATATTTGGGAAATTCCTGGTATTGCCTGCATGCGTACGTTTCAAATATACTGATATCATGTAATTTTCTTGTATCTACGAACACTGAGGTCATTTAGCATCCTCACTAACTATATAGAACGTGGCAACTCGGGAGCAGTGACGCTCAGCACGAACAAGGCCATTAAAGGCATTCATTGATTTGTATCCCGCGAGATCTCCTTCGATACGTGATCGAGAAAAGTATCTCGTGTGCATTGAGTAGCCATTGGCGCAGTGCTTTCCACCAGAATATGGTGGTAGATAGAATTTAAACTTAAAAGGACACGAGGTCTACTCTCTTCATACCAGCCAATATTATTTCACGTAAAACGAGATGATACAAAGCATATCGTAGTTTGTCTGGCAAGTCGCTAACCGTAAAATAGTCCCTCTGAATTCGTCGTAAAATTCAAATCTGTCGCACACAAAATGAGGTCAAGAATTTGCTTACGTTGCGTAGATGATGATATCACACGAAGCACTGGATGGATCGAGTGGATTTTAATGTCTGTATTAAGCTAGTGATCCAGCGGTTAAGATGGTACCAAAATCAACAACACCCACAGCGTTGCATTTATATCCCGCTACGGAGATAGACTGGGTCCTGATCTGTCTGGTCTCCGAAGTGGAGTCTGTGTAAGTTTCTATTCGTTGTGATAACGTATTAAGATGGCCGGTCATTACATTAGAGGTGTATTCTCGAAGAAGCCACGCCTCTATTTTTAGATTGGTTTTCATTACCACGTCCATCACATACGCTAGGACCCGGGTAATACCATGTTCGAAGTACAGCACTGATAAACACCGGGTCTGGAAACGATCTGACCGCCTGTCCAGCCACACGACCATACTAACCAGGGCTCCAGTGGGTCATAAGGACGTTAGTTGGTCGGTCGTAAAACCTGCCATCTATGGCTACCTAATAGGCACATTATATCATAACCATGAATTTAGAATCTAAATTACCAACTACAAAAAATAATTATTAAAGTAAGAAATCATGCTATTGGATATTGTGAAAGTAATTGACTGTAAGCTGATGCTGCCTATGATAACGAAAGACCCCCTATCAATTTCAAATAATATTTTGAAACTAATTTAACTGGGAGCTGTTACTGCCAAAATATTCAACAGCTAGCGTCTATGGTTATATTAAAATTTAGAGTATGCGAATTCGGGGTTCATACCGTTAATACAAGTAACCTACTATTAGCTATGGTTTTCGTAGCCATACATCCAATAAGGTGGTCGCATAGAACATGTTTTACGACTACTATACCCTCATCTAACGTAATCTGTCCAAATAACCAGAGCATTTTAAAGTTTTCTACTTTTACTGTCCAGTTGTACTATGACCATTATTAATTTTAGACAATAACAGTTTTCAACAAAGGTACAAACCATTTCATTGAATTGTATCTATCCTAGTTATGCGAATGGCAATGAACTAGTAATCTTTTGTCATCATTGTTTGTATCATGTTCTTATTACTGCTGAGAACATCAATATCCTATCTACTATTACCAATATAGCCTTTACTATAATTGTGTTATTGAGCACTAATGCCATTCTAATTAGTATACCATGAAACACCTCTCTCTCTCTCTCTCTCTCTCTCTCTCTCTCTCTCTCTCTCTCTCTCTCTCTCTCTCATATATATATATATATATATATATATATATATATATATATATATATATATATATATATATATATATATATATATATATATATATATACGTTTTAGTTAAGTGTTTTGCAGTCTTATTAATTATGTAGGGAGAGGGCCCAGATAAGTTGCTAGAACACTTGTGCTCTACAATAAAACGTTTTAAAAATCTATCCTAATTGATTATATTTTCCTCATTAGATAAACGTTCTAGCTCTGTCCATCTGTACACGCGAAGCGATCAAGTCAATGCAAGACCGAAATGTGGATGATGGTCACGTGATTCACATAAACAGGTTAATGCAATAATTATCGCAGGCGATGTCCGCTAACATGCACTTAAACAGAGCATCGGGGTGAGGTGGGGTGGGAGGGGGGGGGCTCTTAGAAAAATATAGCTTACTTAAGTAGAGGGGCGGCAGAGGGGACAGTGCAAGATTGGTATATTTTAGCCCACGGACTAACTTCCGCGAGAGGCAGAGTAAACCCGTATGCCCGTGTGTGTGCCTGGATATTGTTGAGTTCTCGTATTAATCTGGTTGCCAAACTCAATTTTGACACTGAACCAAGAATTGTGTGGTTTTCACCAGATTCTGAAACGTAGAGGGGTCTAGACGAAAATGAAGTCAATGAAGTTACCCTTTATATCTTTATAATGATTTGATGATTCCTCATTCGGAAATCCAAGATGGGCGTCAAGGTGGCCACCAATCAGCCATAAATACCAGTAGACAGATATATCAGCATGAATAGAGAATATTTAAATCAAATATGGTTTGACCTATATGTTCATCATGTTATGGAAGTCACTCGTTATATGGTTATGATGACTGGGTGCTTTCATATATGAGAATCCAAGATGGTCGTCGAAATGCCAAAATCGACTGTAAATACTGGCAGACATATATATTGGTCGTCAAGTTGCCAAAAATCGCCTGTAATTACTGGAAGACATGACTTTGCGGGCAGTTTCGTCGTCCTCCGACTTTCTTTATAGGCAGTTGGTGAAACTTGTGAGCAGTTGAAAACTGCCCATAGGTCATGTTGAGCTTATTTTCATCTAAATAGCTGAAATCATCAAAATCCGGGGGAAAAATCTTTCGGAAAAAATCGACACTAGGTGGCGCTAGTGTGCAACTGGTTTTTTTAGTTATGACCCTTTGGCTGAAACGTTAACATACTGCTTTTACCCGGAAGTAAATTGTTTATATCTAATTGATAGATAAGTGCTACAAATGACGCGCTTATGGGCCGTTGGAAATTAATTGAGTGTTTAGCCTCTCGGTCGCGCGTGCTTCTTCACTTTATAAGCAAACAACCCGGGCACTTGAGATACTCTCGACGTGATATTAGTGATTAGTGGGAATTTTACCCTTTACAAATTAAAAGACGTGCTATTTTTAGCATTTATCTGAATTTAAATCATCTCCCGCAATGTTGTAAAATTACTGTTGTTGTGGCTTTGACAGCGGCGGCAGTGGGGGTGGTGGTAATCGTGGCGCTACTAGTTGTAGCGGTCATGGGATTAATAGTAGTATTAGTAGTAGTAGTAGTAGTGGTGGTGGTGGTGGTAGTAGTAGTAGTAGTAGTAGTAGTAGTAGTAGTAGTAGTAGTAGTAGTAGTAGTAGTAGTAGTAGTAGTAGCAGCACTAGCAGCACGAGTCCGAATTTGTAAATTTCAAACAACTTACTACCGCAATACTCACACCGTCCTTTGGCAGTGTGAATAACTAGAATTCTTTTGTCAGAATGTGTGCTTTAAATCTCGTTTTTCTCGCATTGGGATCGATGTTTATACTTTGAACCCTGAATTCCCAGAATCCTAACTTCAAGGTAAGCATAGGGTTAACAGCTAAGATGTTTAATGTTCTGTTTAATTTTACTCTTGGCTGTTGCGGTCTATGGCAGCAGCAGTAACCAGTTAAATGTATTTCAAAATATTCAACAGAATGTTTATTAACTTGTACATTCACCAAAGACATACAATTCGTACATTTGCCAGGACAATTTCTGCTTCACGATTGTACCTTACACACACATTCATACCTACCCACTCCAGCCTTACACGTAGCGGGATCCTTATGTTTTCTTTCCGTATGTGCGTTCGTATGTATGTACATACGTGCATGCGTACGTGCGTGCGTAGATGCGCCACGAAAATGTTGGAAAGAGAATTTTTTGAAACTGGACACGATGATTGTATATCACCCAAACATGGGCCTAATCCTGCAATTTTTGGCATTGATCCTCTATGTACATAGGTTCGTCTGTCCCACATATATAGAAAAGCTCTTCTTACGGATTGAGAGAGAATAGGCGGAACATATATACCGCCCTCCTACCCGCTACACGTAGCGTTATGTACCTACTCTAATATCATATCCAGACAAATCATGCATTTACTCATCGTACTAACATACGCCCACTCACATAGCTTCGCTATTCGATATGCCAGAGAAGCGGGAGGGCGAGACCAGTGCAATAGGACGATGGCATTTACTTGACTGTATTGTAAAAGAAATCATGTTCGTAATATACGCATGCCGAGCCGCAAGCGTGAGGTGGGCTGGGGACATTTTAACATCTAGCTGATTTTCTCTTGCTGATTATGACGTCATACACCTGAGTGACAGTTCTGGTCCCTCCTTTGCCTCCCGCATATATATGTCTCCTTCTACAAGAGCTAGAAGTTATATGATCGTCATTTCGCGTATAGAATACTGCTTATAATTGCCTGGATCATCTATCACTTATCCTACGATGGATGAAAAGGATAAAGTTGATCGTTTCTCAGTTAACGATTTATCCAAATCTTTCGTCTATTCTCTTGTTCATGACACAAGTAACGGTGATTTTTGCAGCAGAAGGTTTTCTTTTATCCGCCATCTGATTAACCTGATCGTTTAAACGCTCGTCAGATTAGTGCTACGGTGTCAGATTAATCTAATCGTGAAAACCGGCCTTTAGCAATGCACTTAATAACGTCGTGACCGTCCTACATCGTTGTTCTGTTGACCTCAAGCTTAAAACAATAATAAATTGTCGTAATATGAAGGCTTGAACTAAATCTGGTGAGTCTAACCTTCTTGCACTCCAGAGTTATGGCCAAAATGTGTATTCTTGTTTGTATCTTTTAACCCCGTGACCTAGATATTTTGTTGCTTTGAGTTCAATCGCATGAAACTTCTAGGCACCAATAATGTAGCTGCTCGTCATTTTTGAAATGGATGTGCCAAATTTGGTGAGTCTATATACTTGCGTTCCAGATGTATAGTTATTTAAATATATTTTCCGGAATACACTTTGTCACTCAGTAACCTAGATATTTGACCGTTTGACATCAAACTTTTTTTTTGCCTGACCATCTGCCATATGAATAGATATGCAACATTTATGATTCTACATTCTCGGACTCCGATATCTACGCGCAGATAATCAGACAAACACACACACAAACAAACAAAGCAGACACCAGCCACAATACTCACACTGGCCTCTGGTGGCGTGAGAACTGGCGAGTAGGACAGTTCTTTAAAATGCACTATTGCTTTAACAAGCAGTTTTTAACTGACGGACAGACATTCTACCTTATACAATGCATCATTAAACCAAGCAAAATCTCACAAGGATTGCACAGATAAAATATCTGATCTGGTGTCTACATCTATATTTTACACAAAATATCAATGAGGCATGTGTTATTACTCTCAGGCATGAGCGCGCGCGCGTGCGTGCGTGCGTGTGTGTGTGTGTGTGCGTGTACGCCTGTGTTTGTGCGTGTATTCGCGCCCGTGCATACTTGTGAGCACACGTGCGTGAAACCAGCCTGCCTGCAAACTCAGGGCGGGGAAGCATGATGTTTTGAGGAAGAATCAACGCAAGGGTAATTGGTTCCCGAGCTGGACTGAGCAACGGTGTGTGAGCGGGCGTCACCATCTCATATACGATGTTAGCGGTCTCTCTACCTCCGATATTTTACAATCTTAATCTGAATCCATCTCCTGCATTTCTGGAAGTAAATATACATGATAGATTGGCTGTGAAATTATCTTATTTTGCCAGCTATTCCTGATAAAAAAAGATATATAGCGTATCACTCTAAATGGAAATCTTTTGAAATTTCCCAATACTTCGTCGTAAATTATGCGAAAATACCGTGGTTCTAGTTGCACTGATCACTTCGTGATAAAAGCATGGGATGTTGTATATAGATACCTTTGTAAGTCTTGGTAAGTCTTTATCAGATTAGGACCAAGAACCCAATAAAATTTGTCTTACAAGCATGCTAATTTGCATAAACCCAAAATGGCCGCCACAAGAAAAGATAGTTGCTTATATTTTCATATATTTTCCGAGTTTGAGCTTTGTTACTCGTTATAGAAATCCTTGTCACATTTTATTCCTCCGAGATTGTTTATCTTCCATATTTTTTCATTAGACAATGCATTCATTTGCATATTTCCAATATGACCACTAGTTCCACTCAAACATTACTATGTTTTTAGGAACATTATGATAGCAAAAGAACAGAACGTGTTTTCCCTTTACGTTTGTGTTTTGCTCTTTGAGAGAGCATACTAATGATCTTTATGTCAGTCTTGAGGTGTAATATCGAAGTCGTTGCTTGCCCAAAAGTACTGATTTGTTAGCATTTACTCTTGATGTAAGTTAGACTAATCTCATTGTAAAGGCATACAACCACCCAGGCAGATGCCCAACTCTGTACATTTAAGCGCATTTGATGACTTTCGGTAATGCTGTCCACTATCATTTTCTTTCCAGCCCCAGTCAGAAAGCCATGTTACAGTAGGTTCCTGTGCAAGGCATTGCGCCCACACGTAGCTACCTCGATACACCACTCTCTTACAATGCGCAAACAAGGAGGTTTCAGTTGGCGGGATATTCCTAAGAGATCTGGAACCTTGGGAAAATGTTTCCCGGCGTCGTTCACTGCCAACAGCTCATAAGTCCTGCTATACAAAAGTACAACAAACGTTTGGACCTTCTCAAAGAAAATTTGTGGAATTTCTGCTAGATAGTTGGCTACGGCTTGAGGGGTGTTTGTAAGTTGTTCGAAGACATTCCAAATCCCACAACACGTTTTCCTCCCACGTTCTGTGACGAACGAGATATTATCACAACCAGTTAGGCTAGGAAACATGGGAAGAGTAGTCGAATTTTCAGGGCCAATATTCGCAAAGATACTCTGGGGCAGCAATATATCTGAATGACTTTCAAGTTCTAAAAGCCACCCATAATTTTGTTATATTCATCTGTTTGGCGACACACACAGCTAGAACAACAACATCGGTATCCAATGTGCGAATGCTTACTTTTGAGTGTTCATTCTGCACACAGTCTTTAACATATATGAATATCCTGCTGTCAGTTTCCTCGTGGCTACACGATTGTAGGTTACTCATGTCCTTGCCACAATGTGTAGACAATATTTGTGTGCTGAATGTCGCGACACTTTCTGTTCCCTCTGGCGGTGACGATTTGGTTACGCACTCTGCCAAGTAGAGAAACGCTCCTCCATGTTAGCACCAACTTGAAGGTATGTTGACCATTCGGCAGGCAGCTTGGTTATATCAGAACACGCCAACGTTTTCCTGTCCTTCTTGTTTCTCAGACAGTTTGTTTGGGACTTGTTGGCAAATATCAACCCTCTTGACAGATTGCAAGCATTTGTGTATGTTAGGAACGAATATGGGCATAGCATATTCATTAACATGTACACAACAGCGACACTCTCTAGGAGTTCGGCAGCTACACCTGGTTTATTTTCAGAGATCATTGTATTAGACTTGTCGATTGGAGACAAACCAGTAAGTCTGACTGTGGTCCTTGCCTCATTTTACTCATGCTGGTGAAAGGTGGTGGACATGTGTGATTCTCGTGTTTGAAAAATTCAGCTTGGTTCCCACCACGTGATTGAGGAGCCAAGTAAAGTCTGGAGAGGTGTGCACAGTTTTGGTTCAAAGACAATATCTGACATGCAGCACTTGACTTTGAAATTGTGGACGGTGTTCCAAACAGTGACACTTTGTTCTTAGATATGGTGTCAGTGAGTGGCACACGACAGCTAACCAAACGCTGTAGAACAAATTCCTCATACTGAGTTTGTCCAATAGATTAAATTGTCTTGACTGCATCTAGTGTCACTCTGTCCATGATACTGTTGGTGTCAATGTGATGTAACTCGCTACTGTCGTCAAGGAAAGATTTCTCTGCTCTACAAAGATTCTGTCCAGCTCTTGGTTGCTTTTCACAAACTCTTTCTGAGTTGCTTCAACTTGATCATGGTGTTTCGTTTCATTTTGAGCTGGTGTATCTCTGAATTCTTCGGCCAGTCTGGCCCGCTCCGGCCCACCTAGCTTTCACCTTAAGGGCACACTAGGATTTTGTGTCAAGCCGATAGCACCCCATCTCCTTTCACCAGTTGATTCAGCTGTTCATCACACTGGTCAAGGACCATAAATGAGAAATTGTGAGACGTTTTCTGAGCGGTGGTATTCATTTCCAATGTGTAACCCATCATTATTACATAATGACCCTCTCTGTATTTATCTGGCCATGTCCATTGAGCCTGATTTGTCAAGGCATACAGTCGTTGGTTAGCAGTGGCAACACAAGTCTGCTCAGGATTAAGATGTTGCATAACGTGACTGACAATTCCCATGGAATGACAAACCATTGCGCAGTCATGGTCATGATAATAATTGCACACCCTGTTAGCTATATCTGTCGATAAGCTCAGTAGTCTATCATATGAAATACAAATCCCGTATGAAGGAAGATCCAGTGTTAGCTCTCTGCTGTACGTGCTAGTATTTATATGTAGACCAAGGTATATGGTAGATGGGGTCATATTTTACTTACTCTGTCTAATGTGTGATTTAGTTCCTGGTTTCCTCGGATGCTTAACGCTGTTGAAAATCAGTAATGGGATATATTGAGACCTACTGACCATTGCTTGTTTTCGGATTGCCCCCTTATCTTGGGTCCCTCCATAATCATATCTGCCAGTGCTCCTAGCTTATGTGCCACTGAATTGCTTTGCCACTGTGTATCAAAGGAGCCAGCGAATCTGTACCGAAAACATTCAGTGATCATATCACATCGGACTATTTCAGCTGCCTTAGCAAGTATCATAGCACCAGTTTAAAGGTTTCGCTTGCAAGCTTTGCTTATGCTAAATCCAATCTTCAACAAACATGAGCAACAACGTCTTCCCCTTTCCTTCCGAATGAGCTTTTAGACCTGGAACAATTTTGAAAAGTTCCTCTTTTAGTCGAGTGCTATTCACACGACCTTGTGCATTTACCTCTAATTGTTCCTGTCGTCTGTTATGCATCTGGACTAACTCAGACAACGGGAACACTGGACACACGTCTGGATCTATTGTATCTTCAATGCACGAAACAACTCTACTAATACCAACCCTTTCAATTCAGCTTCTATATCTGGACTGGACGATGCAATGGGAATAGACCACTCAGGCATGATCTGTGGTAGTCACTTCTTGTTCTACAATGTCAGAATTTGTTAATTTTGCAAGCAACGGTCTATCATTCAGGAGAGTTGATGCATTTCGAGCAATTTCATCAATTTGCTTGGTAACAGCTTTGTGAATTACTTCGTGTTCTCTCTCTCTCTCTCTCTCTCTCTCTCTCTCTCTCTCTCTCTCTCTCTCTCTCTCTCTCTCTCTCTCGTCACAGAAGAAGCACACATGAATGTCAGATGACAGTGCGACATTTCCAGTCTTAACAGGGCTGCACTCAGTATCAATGTCCCCAGATTTTGGATGTGTTTTGGCACGATTGAGATGATACGTGTGAAACTGATTGAAACAAGTCTTATGGCAGCATAGTTGATGTGTGTCAAGTGTCCGTTGGATACCACTATCATCTACTATATAGTCAAAACACCGTTCCCATATATAATATCTCTATGACCATGAATAATATGAATAGTATAATACCATGCCTCAACACACTATATATATGAATACTAAACCGTTGCTGTGTAAATTCATAAGTTGCGCTTAAATAATTTACCAGATTATTCTGGTGGAACGTCTGTAATAAATATTTGAGAAATCTATTTAACATTCAATAGCTGATTATGTAAGGTGGCACAAATGTAGTTTATCTGACCATGTAGTGACCACAGGTATGAAGTTCGAAGCTGACACTTTTTAAACCATACAATCAGCATTACACATGGATCCTGATAACGCAGGAAACTGATATTCTATGCCGCCATAGCTGCCATCTTGGAGTTATGCAAATAAGGCTGTTCCCATGACAAATTCGTTGGCAGTCTCGTTTTTCGAGTACTTGCAACGGTCATTGTTCATGGGTCTCACGAGTCTTGTTAAGATATCTGTAGATGGTCACTAAATATATGCGTGTGTGTGTGCGTGCGTGCGTGCATGCGCGTGTGTGTGCGTACGTGCATTCTAGCGTGCGTGCGTGCGTGCGCGTATCAGCATAGGCATCTGCCAACGTCATGGTTTGAGGGCGACGTTTCCCTTCCCACCCACCCCCAAACCCACACCCTTCAAGCGCTTTGATCAGTACTGTTTTATTAAGTCTGCTACTCCAGTGGCACAACTGCATAACAAGGAGATATTGTCTGGGAGTTTAGTCATCAGTTGCCGTTTATGATTTAGGGCTCGTTCCCTGGAAAGCTTTTGGATAAGTGATTTCTTCGAATAAATGAGAAAATTCTACTCAAATATAGTTCCCTTACATGGCCATAGTTCGATGCGTGGGAGACACGTCCCCCTGTTCTCCCAAATCAAGCGCGTATTATATGGTTAACCGTATTAGAAATTTAATATCACTTTCCAAGAATTACCTTTTTTTTTCTCACGGAGGATTGAGCAAACCAGATACATCCGTGGCTCATAAATCTGGCCTATTCTTTCTACAATATTTATGATGTAAATTCGTTGGGTAGCATTTAATCAGTATTTTTATTTATTCAATAAATTGTTGACACCAATACTGGCACCTGGTTGCGAGGAATGTCGCTCCACATAGGTTATGAAGGTGAGAAATGTCACCTGCGTTCTTACAAGCAACAGTTAACAGTAAAAATGACCCCGAATTCTATGTTTATGGTGAATACGGAAGAGCACGCTTTGTTTGACGAATGAAACAAGACTTATAACGTATTCGTTTAGCAATAGAAAAATAAAATGTATTTACAATACCCTGCACAATAACTGTAACATGAATAATAAATGAAAGAAGTAGGTTAATAGGATTAGAGATATATTGTATGGAAGGGTATTTAATTACGTATATTTATTTTTCCAGATTTCTCATTTAAATGCTATTTAGACGAGATCAAGATTGTCAAATATAGACACGCATTGTATCAAGTTCGTATTGGAGCACATAGATTATATATAAAAGGGAGCAGAAACCAAAAGCTATGCCTTTAAAGTAGAGGAAATGCCCTTTCTCTGACTTAGACCTTCGCGAAAATATAACAAAACTTGGTAGAAATAATAATTCCAGCAAATGGGTCAGTTTAAATGAATTTGAAACTGGCCATGCAGTTTCATCTACAATACACTTCAGAATGGCAAACAGGCCACAGAATGAACATTTTCACCTCAAATCTAGTTGGTAATGGGTGGGTGGGTCTTGGCGGTTGATCCATGAAATAAGATTGTTGTCAAGACTTGTGGTGGGTGGGTAGAAAAGCTCGTCGAAGCGGTAATCTTCTAAAACGTTCGCTACAAGTGTGTTAAGCTTAGTTTATTTAAACATAGTTTATTTTAATATGTATGCCTATTTATTTTGATCAAGTGGAACCCGATACAATTTAAGGCCGTGTATTATTACAAAGCTATAATGGGTAAAGTGATATCGTAAATCTTAATGATGTAGAAACCGATGACATTACCGTTTTTAGAGAAGTTCATTTAATTGATGCAACATTTGGTTTAGAAATAGAGTAAGACAGGGAGAGAGCGAATGATTTTGAGAGAGAGAGAGAGAGGTGTGGAGGGAGGAAAGGGGAGAGGGAGAGAGATTGAGGGAGAGCGAGACGCAGACAGAGAGAGAGCGAGAGAGAGAGAGAGAGAGAGAGAGAGAGAGAGAGAGAGAGAGTTGTAGATGGAGAGAGAAGCGGGGTGAGGGATGGATATACAGAGTGAAGGAGCGAGAGGGAGAGTGAGAAAAAGAAAAACAGAGAGAGAGAGAGAGAGAGAGAGAGAGAGAGAGAGGGGGGATTGGGAGGGGGAAAGAGATAGAGCGAAATGGAATCAGAATATTTAGACGGGCTGGTAGTAGGGTTACTCATGCCTGTACCCCTGATGTGGTGTGAATTTAATGGCGTGGGAAATATTCTATTAAAGGACAGTTCATTTGGAGCTGGGTTTTTTTTGGATGGGGGCAGTTATAGAGATGACAACAGAAGAGAGGATGTTCAGCTTGTTCCTCGGCGTGGTCACGTTGGCACTTGGGGCGTCAAAGAGGTTGTTGTTGAAGAGGTCTCTATTGAGACCGCTACAACCATTGCGAAGGCTATACCGATTTATGTCGACTGGTCGAATACCAGCATAGAACCACAAGGTTGGTGAATGGATAGGGGATATAGCTTTGAGTTTGGGTTTAAATTCATTTAAAGAGGATGATGAAGTAATGAGGCTGATGAAGTTATAGGGGTGAAGTTATATGGGTGGGCCAAGGAACAAACATTTACTGGGAAAAGGAAGTTTTGACGAGTTCAGTACAGCAACAGTAACTGTGCTACCATGCCGTAAGTTCTACGGGTTTCTGTTTTGGGTGAGCTGTGGGAGTTGGTCTGACAGAGTCACAGAAGTCATTCTATTAATAATCTTGTATAATCGTATTATCCTATAGGTTGCGCGTCTTCTGGAAAGTGGTTTGAATCATGTTTAGGCATACAAGTCATCGGTGCTCGTAATACGAGGCAAGCCACGTATCGTTCTAAACGTGTATTTTGTATATTTCCTAGTCTACGCACCAGACATTGGGATATGTTGTCCCAGATAATGTCGGCGTATTCCCAAGGATAGTCTGATAAACTTTTATATATGATTTCCAAGCACTTCCGGTCTAGGATAAATCTGGGACCTTTAGGTATGGAAAATTCGTGTTAAGCGTGTGAGAATGGGTTATCTCAGTGGGTGTGCCAGTTCCATCTATTATTAAAATTAGTACCAAGATGCTTGTGATGATTTGATGGGGCAAATCCATGTCCTAATTTAATAGGACGTACGGGCGATAGGATAGGATTATTGCAAAGAGGAATGCAAATGGGTGTGGTCATGGAGTGCTACTGCGGTATTGTTTTAAGTCGTTGTCGATCGCTGTTGTGTGTGTTATTAAGTTGTCTGATGATACATAAAGGCATGTGTCATCAGCAGACAATGTTATATTGCTTACGATGGGACTTGGTAGGCCATTTATAAAGATTTAAAATAGTAGGTGACCAAGGATTGTCCCTTGGGATACTCAAACAGTTAGACTCCGAAGGGTAGATTAACCACATATATAACTACTCGTTGGTGACGATTTCTTAACTAAATCTCAAACTATGCTAGCAGGCTTTCATTGATGCCATTTTTTTAATATTTGAAGTAAACCAATGTGCCACGCCTGGTCGACCGCTTTGAAGTTGTCGAAAATGGAAATTGCCTTCCTTGTGGTTGTCAAGAGCAAGCATGAGTTCATTATAAATGTCTAGAAGTTGGCTGACTGTAGAGATATATAGAAAGGAGGTAGGGTATAATGCCACTTCTAAGTGTGTCTTTATGTATATGTCCGTGCGTGTGTACGTTGTTGTATGTGTGGGTGTTACGTGATTATGTGTATAAGTGCCACAATATAGCAGTAATACCTCCTTTATATTTCCAATGTGCCGGCTCCTCATTAGGGGCCTGGTGCACCACGGGAGCGGTTGGTGGTCGTTCGTGAAGCTAGCCATATTGCAGTCACCTGATAGACAGATTCTATCTTACCACTTTAGGACCAGGATGACCAATTGTAGAAAATAATTTCTAATGTAGACCTTTAGGTATGGACTAATCAATTTTTCCCGACTGTGTTAAACCTATTAATGATTATGGCATTAGCCCTCTAAAAATGTAATTCATTATGACGTCACATACTTGAGTGACAGATCGGATCTCTCCACTAGCAACTGTGCCTATTTTTTAGACAGGTGCTATTCTGACCACCTGTCTAGGAGATGTGCCGTTCTCTTGCTACATGAGCTATGTGGCTCGTCGCACAGTGCTGACTGTATATATTATGCAATTTCATGTTCAAATTATGCTTTTGTTCGTTTATAAATTCTAGTTAAACTGTTATACTATGCCAACTTTCTATGTTACATTTGTTGATCTCTGTATGGTCAAAACGTGTAATTTCGTTCGGTACCAATACATTTCATTTTATTTCATTGTAGGAAATCGTACTGTTGACTACTTGGGGCGGGGCTAATTTGACTGGAAACCGTTGCTGTAGAATTAATTTCATGATATATTTTGAAGACAATTTTACTTGGAGCTGTTGGTGCCTCTGGCAGCAGCTGTTCCGGTCTGTTTGATTTCAAAATATTCAACAACCTATTTGCACGATTTCTAAAACATTTAGTGTATGGTACTTCGAGGTTCATGTGACTAAGACTATTGGATATTATTTTCATAGCCATACGTCATATAAGGAGATCAAAAGGGGTGTGACACTAAGACCCAGGTGTCCGCCCAGTGTTCATTAGACAAATTTCATCGCATTTTTTCCCTCTCTCTTTCTCTCCCTCTCTCTCTCCTCCCTACTTCCCACCTCGCACTCCCTCCCTCCCTCCCCCTCCACTCTCTCTCTCTCTCTCTCTCTCTCTCTCTCTCTCTCATCCTCCTTCTCCTCCTCCCTAGTTCCCACCTCGAACTTCCTCCCTCCCTCCCTCCCTCCCTCCCTCCCTTCCTCCCTCCCTCCCTCCATCTCTCTCTTTTGTTATCTTGACGGGAGATGGCGTCGTTCTCTTTCTTTGTTTTATTGTCTTGTTGGGAGGGGGCAATATTAAGTTGTTAGAACGTGTTGCCAAATCCCATTGTACTAATGCTACAATAAAATGTTTTAAAAAGGGAATATCACGAAATAATGAGAATATTGTCGACGCTCTTTTGTCAGTTGCCTATGCTAGACATGTTATAGATTGGCCAATAATCCATTATATACTTTTAAATATGCCGAAATACGTAACGTATATACAGCGAACTTGTAAGTCTTGAACATTGAAAAATGTGCGCCAGACAGATAAGTACGATAGCTTTGTTTACGGTTCAGTTACCTTGCCCGGGTGTGTGGGCACTTGTAAAGAATTACTGACCTTAATTGATGGGATTATGCAACGTGAGCCTTTATCGCGGCAGGTTTACAAGACATTCCACGGCTCTGTTTACGTCTCGTTAGATTTTCAATTTTCAATTTGATAATCGTGGAAGGGAAATCAATATTAAGAAACCATTCCCTATCAGAAGGGCTGATGGGACCCGAACGGCTGTAATACAACTTACAGTTACACACGGGTGATCATTCTCCCAATGCGGTAGACAAATCGCCCAAATCGCCCAAATCGCCCAAAATATGTTTGCCACACACAGGCGAATCGAGAATCGTAGGAAATCCTTGAAGCGCCAGTTATCTCCTAAGTCGCCGTCGTTGAAATCACCCAAACATCCACACACGGCTGAGTTCGGCCGATTTGCCCCTCTGGTCTCTAGTAGTCTCTCTCTCTCCCTTCCCCTGCCCCCCCCCCCCCCCATCTCCCTCCCCTCTCCCTCTCCATCTCCCTCTTCCTCTTCCTCTCCCTCTGTCTCTCCCTCTCCTCTCCCCCATCACTCTCTCTCTCTCTCTCTCTCTCTCTCTCTCTCTCTCTCTCTATCTCTCTCTCTCTCTCTCTCTCTCTCTCTCTCTCTCTCTCTCTCTCTCTTCCAAATGATATGATTGGACACAAAATCCCTCATCTTCCATTGACATATATTAACATGTAGATGATGTTGTAGTAGTAGTAGTAGTAGTAGTAGTAGTAGGAGTAGTAGTAGTAGTAGTAGTAGTAGTAGTAGTAGTAGTAGTAGTAGTAGTCGTCGTAGTAGTGGTGGTGGTGGTGGTGGTGGTCGTGATGGGATGGTTGAGGTGATGCTGGAGGTGGTGGTGGTAGTAGTAGTAGTGGTAGTAGTAGTAGTAGTAGTAGTAGTAGTAGTAGTAGTAGTAGTAGTAGTAGTAGTAGTAGTAGTAGTAGTAGTAGTAGTAGTAGTAGTAGTAGTAGTAGTAGTAGTAGTAGTCGAAGTGAACACACGCGTTTATTTAGCTCTGCAATTGCTTCCCGAATTTGCGATTTTGTGGATAAATTTTATACATATATTTCGTATTAGTATTTCCTTTCAAACTTTATGTTTAATTTGTAAATTCTTGTCTTGGTTGGAGCGCATTTTGTGTCTCCATTTTCTAAAGGCATTCCTCTTAGCTGGCCGTTTCCGCCATTTAATAGGGATCCTCTTACTGTGGTCAATGCAACACATTTCTCCCCGCGCCAGTCTGCTATTTCTATAGTTCGTAGGCTAGCGCATTATATTTGGCAAGATCGCTTGAGTGAATGGATTTAATTCCTTTGTCATTTGTAAGCACAAGCCTAGTTCAAGTTCAAGTTCAAGATTATTTATTTTGATATAGAATATACATTTACAGTTTCACAACAGGTAGTCCACCAAAGGCAGAGCATATGTGGCGGTGGACCCCTACATATAACATATAACAACAATATAGGACATGAGAATACTGAATACATAAGGTTAACATGTTATAGTCCTATATATACATATAGTTAACTGTCTCGCTGCCAAGCCTCTGCAGTCTACATTTTCCATAACTATATAAATCCTTATAGTCAGTTGGCTGTCCCCGGTCAACTCGAACAGACTAACAAATATATGACTGTACTATCTATTCATATATTTGTTAGTATACTTTAATCGGCTATGTGTTAGTGAACCACTTAGAAAGTGGTTCAAACTAACAAATATACGACTGTACTCTCTATTCGTATATTTGTTGGTAGACGTCAGGGTTTCAAAAGGGGACACTATTTATTTAGTGTTTAGCTCTTTCCCTGACGTCCTGGTGTTATATAAGTATATATTTATTATATATTGTAGTAGTATGGGGTTCCTCCTTTGATAAACCACCATGGCAACCTATACGCGTACCCTAAGCCTTAAAATAACAACTAAGGGGTGGGGTATCACGGCTATCGACGTGTATCATGGGTTAAAAGACGTCGTTGGCGCGGGACCTGCTACTTTGCAGGGGCTTATCAAAGTTACTAAAACTGGATGGAATGTAACAGTGTCAAATGAGGGGGTCAAGGAAAAGCTTCTGGAAGATGTTCTTATTGTAAAAGGTGAAGTTTGTAACGTAGAGGAAATCGAGTCAGATAGGCTGCTAGTGAAGATGAAAGTTCCACTAGAAATTCCAGATGACAGAATCATGAGTGAACTCAAGAAGTATGGCAAAGTGCAAAAGATTGAACGGGAAACGTATCCCTTTGACAGAACGCTAGAAAATGGTAAAAGACGTATTTGGTTTGATAAAGTGGATAGCCCTTTACCAAGCAGATTGCCGTTTGATGGCATCTTTGTCCTGCCCTTATGGTATAGAGGGCAAATTAAAGAATGCCTGATCTGCCTAAGTACTAACCATTTGGCAACAGATTGTCCCAATCGAAACAAATGTTTGCTCTGTGGTTCAGTTGACCATTTTAAATGGCGCTGTCCAAAAAATCAAAACAAGCCCTCAGTATCAGGAGATAATCGCTCATTAAAGGATGAAACTGAGTCAAATGCTTCTGAAGCAACCGCTACGGAAGCTGTTGTTTTGGTTCATGCCACTGTAAATGACACAAACAAATCATCAAATCCTGTTAAAGTAACTACAGTTGATGAAATTCATGTATTAGAGGAGGGTATAACCTTAAGTCAAGAAAATACTCAAAATGCAGTGGAGCCAAACGTTGCTGTAAAAGACACGCAGGAAAATGATGATCTTACAGAAGAGCCAGTTTACAATTCCTTAGAAGATGAATTAAAATTAGGACAGGATAAGTTTAGGACTCAGAAGACAGAAAGTTCAGTCGATTTTCCGCTAAGCCCACTTGATTTAAGTCAGCTTGAAGATATGGTAAATGATGCTCCTGCCAAATGTTACTTAAGTAGCAATAAGCGTCATAAAGAAGACAATAGCTCAGAATCTGAGATTGAAGTAAATGATATGGATGATGATACAATGTCAGTTGCAGAATCAGATGTGTCCATTCAAACACAGAGTTCACAGATGAAAGATGAAATGGTAATGTACCGATCAGAAGGGGGTGAAGTGTTAGTGCCATATGTAACGGCGAGAGGCGTGAAATATCGTCTACTGCGCCATGATTCTGATATTTCCAAATATGAATATTTGTCTGTGGTTGAACTAGGAAATATTGAATTCGCAGGAAAATTAGGTAAATGGTCTAAGAAACGAGCTAAAAAACCCAAATCTAGTTAATCTAATGATGGCGGTTGTAAACATCATTTTACAAATTATGATTATCTGCACCATCAATTGCAGAGGATTAAATACCGAATTCAAGCAGCGCCACTTGCTTGAAGAATTAGCAAATGAGAGAGTTGATATTGCTTTTCTACAAGAGACCAAAATTCAAAAAGCTGAAGTGTATGAATCTCTCAAAGATATTTCAAAAGGGCAGATTTTTTTTTCTTTATCACAAGATAATAGTGCGGGAGTGGCAATTCTTATCCTGCCCCATAGTCTCAACTATGTTGACGTTATATCGTCGTCATCAGATTCAAATGGACGATGGATTTGGGTATCAATTGATGTACTAAACACAAGTTTAAATTTGATGTGCCTTTATGCACTTACCTCTCATCAATTGCGCCGTGAATTTCTAAATGCTGTTTCCACAATAATTCAAGACAGAAAGCCTGAAAACCTAATTATGGGCGGTGACTTTAATTGCATATTAGACGAGGCCAAAGACAGAAACTCTAGGTCTAATTTTAATGACACATCGCATAATATTTTGAAACACATTTGTGAAAATAAAAGCTTGCTAGACACTTATCGGATTGAAAATCCAGAAGGCCAGGAATTTACTTGGTTTTCAACCGATGGAAGGTTAGCTTCAAGGTTAGACGGGATCTATGTAGAACGTTCATTGAAAGGTTACATGTGTAAAACTAACATAAAACCAGTAACTTTCTCTGATCACAATATGTTTTCCATCACATTAGACAATGCTGACTGGGTCAAACGAGGAGATGGATTTTGGAAACTTAATGTAGCATTCCTACGAGATAGTTGCTACCGCAAATGTGTGGAAAGTTGTTGGAGGCCTTGGGATGAAAGAAGAGGTTCGTATGAATGTATAACAGACTGGTGGGAAGATGCTAAATCAGACCTGAAATATATTTCAAGGCAGTATTCCATTTGGAAAGCACGTGAAATACGAAAGCGTAAAAAGGCGCTTCAGAGGTCGTTGTGTAAAATTAATAAGAAAATTAATGATGGGGAATATAATTATTACGAACTATTAGTTAAAGGTAGCCTAAATGAAATAGAGCAATATCAGTTTGATGGCGCCAAAATAAGGTCAAGAGCACACATGCACACCGAGGGCGAAAAGCCTACACGTTACTTTTGTAATTTGGAAAAAGCAAGAGGTATAGAGAAATTAATGCGCTCACTGAAGACTAATGATGGAGTATCAGTGTGCTCAAATGCAGAAATGATTGAAACAGTATCCAAATTTTACAAATCATTGTATAAATCTGAGGGAAGCGAGGAAACTGCAACTAGAGATGTTTTAGCTAATATAACGAAAAGACTTCCAGATTCATGTCGCGAAAGTTGTGACCAATCAATAACAATTGATGATTTGACACAATCCCTCAAAGGTATGAAGTTAGAAAGGTCTCCTGGATGTGACGGACTTCCAGTTGAATTTTATCAAACATTCTGGCACATATTTGGGCCAGTATTAGAAGAAATAGCAACCAGCATTTTTAAGCAAGGGAATCTCCCTACATCGATGGCGCAAGCATATGTTCGGCTTATATATAAGAGGGGTGACAGAAATAAAATACAGAATTATAGACCAATCTCTCTACTCTGTGTAGATTATAAGATTATTACTCGGGCACTAACATTAAAACTTGGCGCAGTCCTAGGCGAAGTCATTCATGATGATCAAACCTGCTCTGTGCCAGGAAGATCAATATTAAACAACACTTTGCTTATACGGGACCATATTCAATTAGTTGAAAAGGATTGTATCCCAGCAGCAATAATAGCACTTGATAACAAGAAGGCGTTTGACAGACTAGAATGGGATTACTTGTTTAAGTCTTTAGACCATATTGGCTTCGGTTCAAGATTTATTAAATGGGTCAATATTTTATATACTGATATAACAAGTTGCTATTTAGTTAACAATCAGCTATTCAAACCTGTAGTGTTGGAACGAGGTGTCAGACAGGGTTGCTCACTGTCCCCGCTTCTATTTGTCATAGCTATGGAATCGTTGGGGGCCACATTGAGGCAACGCAATGACTTTCAAGGAATATGTATACGTGGCGTAGAAAGGCCACTAAAGGTTTCTCAATATGCAGATGATACGACTGTGTTTGCGGGTAAAAATACGGATTTTAGAATTTTAAATGGAGTATTAACAGATTTTCAAAAGGCATCAGGACTTAAAGTCAATAAAGATAAATCTAAGGGATTGTTTTTGGGCGATTGGAAGGACAGAACTGATAATGTGATGGATATTAACTGCTCAAATGATGTCATGAAAATTGTGGGTATTTACTTTAGTAGAGAACAAAATGTATTACTAAACTGGGAAGAAAGGATATCCAAGCTAAAGTGTGCATTACTAAATTGGAAACGACGTCGCCTAACTGTCTTTGGCAGGACATTTGCCCTTAATAATTTAATTTTATCTGGACTGTGGTATACCGCTTCTGTAGTTCATATGCCCAAATCAGTAGAGGCAAAGATCAACACGTTACTTTTGTCCTTCTTATGGGAGGACAAAGCCCATTTAGTATCACAGTCAATCCTCACCAATGAAAAGCATGCCGGAGGCCTGGATTTGGTTAATGTTTCAGCAAAGTCTGCTTCTTTAAAATTGAAATTCTTGAATAAGTTACTTACTTCAAACTCATCTTGGTCAAGTGTTTCAAGGGCACTTCTCCAAAGGTACGTTGACCCATTTCCAGTAGAATGTTTATTTGTGAGCAATAAATTGTCACCTAATCATCAAAAGATTCCAAATGTATATAAAGAACAGCTCGAAGCCTTAAAAATATTTACACGATCAATGCCACAACCCAATTGTTGGGAAGATGCCTTAGAGCAACGTCTTTGGGGGCAACGAGTTGATTCGTGATAATGATGATGTATTATATTTGCCCTCTATGGCCAAAAATGGTATTCAATATTTACGTGACTTGGTAAATCCAAAATCTCGTAGATGGATTGCGATGCAAGATGTAGCAAGAATAACATCAATGAGACATATTGATGCTCAGCGCTTATTTGTTAGAATAAAGAATGCAATACCTGCTGTATGGTTCAAATTGCCGAAATCACGTGGCAACATTGATATGTTGCAACCAACATTAGTATTTATGTCAGAACATAAAAAATACAACATGGCATCTAGAGACTGGTATAGAATTCTAATGCAAAGTCGGAGACAGACTCCTATTGTGGTTAGGCATTGGAACAATTTAGGATGCACGCCAAAGAACTGGAAAAATGCCTGGAAAGCAATACATCTACCTTGTCTACCAGGAAATGCACGGGACCTGGCATGGCGATTACTCCATCGAAGGCTATGGGTCGGTCATCTTACTTATATGTGTAAAATATCAAGTACAGACCGGTGCTTATTATGTAGTACTGAGGAGGAAACGATAGACCATCTATTTACTCAGTGTCGCATAACTACAGGCTTTTGGGTATATATCAATATGCTCCTTGCTAAATTTGGAACCAAATATGTGAATTTAGTGGCTGAAACAATTTTGTTCAAAGATTGCTCAACTATCGGACGAATCATTAATAGCAAGGAGAAAGAATTGTTAATAACCTTGTTATCTGTAGGAGTGTGGGCCATCTGGAAGCATCGGTGTTCAGAGGCCAGAGATAAAACCGGCAACAACCATCAGAGAGCCATACAAGTTATATTTCGATCATTGTTGATAAACTGCATTCATTGTGAATTTTACAGGCTAGTAGAACATGGGAGAGAAAGTAGATTTAAAGACGTATGGTGCAAAACTGGCCTAGTATCAATTGAATACGGCGATCTTAAAATATCAGAAGCGGAACTTGTATAAGCTAGCACACTCGCTGCTTGCTGTATATTGATAAATGCTATTTTAATTTAATTTAATTGCCTTTATTTTAAAATTGTAATGCCTTAGGAGACTCTAATCTTGACGAATATCCTAACCTTGGGATCAGAATATTTAAATATCAAATGAGCATTATGTCAATATTCTGGAGGTGATCCGATTTTCAAGTTAACAATTAGCTTCATGTTGTAAATATTTACTGTGGGTGTATTTGGTCCGGGGTGATTTGCACAAAAATTACAATGAAGTAAATTTAGAATGTGAACCCAGAACGCCATCTAAGTAGTCATAGTTTGTATATGTTTGATTTGTGCATTATATTATATAAAGGCTACTACGTCCATTGGGTATTTAATAATCGGCTAACTGGCGTCAATGAGTGACTTTTTGTTACTTATTGACGAGTCACCTCGCCACTTGTTGGCGAGCTGTACTCGCCATTTGGCCCTACTACTATACGGTGTGCTACGTTAAACTACATATGATCTACTTAGCCTGCCGGTCATGAATCGGCTCAATGGCATCAATGATTAGCAGTAGCTTACTGCTAATTATTGATGAGTGGCTTTACCACTTGTTGGTTAGCTATGCTCGCCATTTGGGCCTACTACCACACGGTGTGCAAATAGCAATGTCTTTGTTGAATTAAGTTATATTATCAGCTCTTTATTAATTATGTTTTCTATGTGTTTATGCCACGGTTGTGGTATATGATAATAGAGTATTTTAGCTTGCACTGTTTTGACATGTTAGGTTTGTATTGTTATTCTATTAATAAAGCCTGCTATTTCAACCGATTTTTTATGGGGGTTTGCAAGCCTTTTTAAAGGAGTTCCTCCGGGAAATGTATCCGACTGCGTCAGCGTCGGATTTTCCAAAAAAAAAAGAAGAAAAAAAAGTAGTAGTCGTAGTAGTAGTAGTAGTAGTAGTAGTAGTAGTAGTAGTGTGGTGGTGGTGGTGGTGGTGGTGGTGGTGGTGGTGGTGGTGTTGGTAGTAGTAGTAGTAGCAGCAGCAGCAGCAGCAGCAGCAGCAGCAGCAGCAGCAGCAGCAGCAGCAGCAGTAGTAGTAGTAGTAGTAGTAGTAGTGTGGTGGTGGTGGTAGTGGTAGTGGTGGTAGCAGCAGCAGCAGCAGCAGCAGCAGCAGCAGCAGCAGCAGCAGTAGCAGTAGTAGTAGTAGTAGTAGTAGTAGTAGTAGTAGTAGTAGTAGTGTGGTGGTGGTGGTGGTTGTGGTTGTGGTGGTAGTGGTAGTGGTAGTGGTAGTAGTAGTAGTAGTAGTAGTAGTAGTAGTAGTAGTAGTAGTAGTAGTAGTAGTAGTAGTAGTAGTAGTAGTAGTAGTAGTAGTAGTAGTAGTAGTCGAAGTGAATGCACGCGTTTATTTAGCTCTGCAATTGCTGCCCGAATTTGCTAGTTTCTAGCGCGATTTTGTAGATAAATTTCATACATATATTTCGTATTAGTATTTCCTTTCAAACTTTGTGTTTAATTTGCAAATTCTTGTCTTGGTTGGAGCAGATTTTGTGTCTCCATTTTCTAAAGGCACTCCTCTTAGCTCGCGGATTCCGCCATTTAATAGGACTCCTCTTACTGTGGTCAATGCAATACATTTCTCCCCGCGCCAGTATGCTATTTCTATAGTTCGTTGGCTAGCGCATTATATTTGGCAAGATAGCTTGAGTGAGTGTATTTAATTCCTTTATCATTTGTAAGCGCAAGCCTAGTACCTTGATATTATAAATCTTTATAGTCAGTTGGCTGTTCCCGGTCAACTCGAACAGACTAACAAATATTTGACTGTAATATGTTAGTATGCATTAGGAAACCACTTTACTCGGTTAGGTGTTAGTGAACCACTTAGAAAGTGGTTCAAACTAACAAATATACGACTGTACTATCTATTCGTATATTTGTTGGTAGGTGTCAGGGTTTCAAAAGGGGACACTATTTATTTAGTGTTTAGCTCTTTCCCTGACGGCTTGGTATTATATATTTATATTACCCCTTATATATTGTTGTAGTATGGGTTTCCTCTTTTATTAAAACACCATGGCAACTTCCTATAAGCGTACCCTGAGTCTTAAAATCACGACAAAGGCTTGGGATGTTTCGGCAATTGAGGTGTATCATGGGTTGAAGGATGTAGTAGGGGCAGGGGCACGCGTCCTTCAAGGTCTCATTAACGTTTCGAAATCTGTATGTCACAGTAGTTAATGAAAGTGTGAAGGAAAAGTTGCTCGACGAGGTCCTTGTCGTGAAGGGTGAGGTGTGTAATGTGGAAGAAATAGATTCTGATCGTCTATTAGTCAAGATGAAGGTTCCATTAGAGATCCCAGATGAACGGGTTATCTATGAATTGATCAAGTATGCAAAGTGGACAAAGTAGAACACGAGACCTATCCATTTGATCGAACCTTAGAAAATGGCATCAGGAGAATTCGGTTCGAAAAGGTAGAACAACCTCTCCCAAGTAAGGTCACGATAGATGGTTGATTTATCTTGCCATTATGGTACAGGGGGCAAATCAAAGAGTGTAGAATCTGCTTAAGCACAGAATATCTTGCAACACATTGCCATAACAAAAACAAATGTCTAGTTTGTGGATCATCTGATCATTTTAAGTGGCGATGCCCGCAGAACAAATATGTCAAAAAGCGTGCTGATAAAAGTGCAGACCAAGTTGTCTCTAAAGAGAATGTCATCGAACCAGTAGTTGCTGAGATTGTAGTTGAAGTCCATGTTAATGAGAAGTATGGTGAAAAAACTAAGAATCCAACCGCTCTAGTTGCAGGCGATGAAATAGAGGTTCTAGATGAGGGGCTAAGTCTTATTCCAGTAACAAGTCAATCCAAGTCTGATGTCAGAGAGGCGAATTCCACACAAGTTGAAGATGCAGGTCGCAAGATACTGAAACTAACTTTGATTTTCCACTGAGTACACTCAATCTAGACGATTTAAATAATATAGAGAAAGTAATTGGTGTCTCGGATCGATTGAGTGGAACAAAGTGACAGAAAGATGGAGATAGTTCTGAATCAGAAATAGAGGAAAGTGATATAGAAGACGATAATATGTCAGTCGCTGAATCCGATATATCCATTCAAACACATAGTTCTAAATCACCCGATGAAATGGTCATGTACAGGTCAGAGGCAGGAGAGGTGTTAGTTCCATATGTGACGGCAAAAGGGGTTAAATATAGGCATCTGTGTCATGATTCAGATACATTAAAATATAAGCATTTGGAAAATGTTGAGCTAAGTAGTGCAGCGTTTGCGAGTAAAATAGGTAAATGGTCTAAGTGCGGGTCGAAAAAAACAAAATCTAGTTAGCTTAATAATGGCGGTTATACACATCATTTTATTACTTTTTATGCTAATTTGCACACTTAATTGTAGAGGCTTAAATAGTGACATAAAGCAACGTCACTTACTAGAGACTCATGAGCAGATTGACATTGCTTTGACACAGGAAACAAAAATTCTGAAGTCAGAATCATACGATAATTTAGAAAAGATTCCTGGATCCAGAATATTCTATTCGTTATCTCAAGATAATAGTGCAGGCGTAGCAATTGTTATACTCCCTCGTTGTTCAGCCTATGTATATATAATCTCTTCAGTATCGGGTGCAAATGGTCGCGCTAGATATACAACAAACACGTTTCACGTTGCTGTGTATATATGCACCCGCATCTCATCAACTACGTCGTAAATCTGTTAATGAGATGTCTACAACAGCACTAGATACATCACTGAAAACGTAGTAATGGGTGGTGACATTAATTGTGTCGTAGACAAAGAAAATGACAGGAATGCAACTTCAACTTATACTGATACCTCACATAGACTCTTAAAAGAAATATGCGATAATGAAAATTTATTTCACACCTATAGAATATCAACACCTCATGGTAAAGATCTTACATGTTTTTCGGCAGATAGTAAAGTTGGTTCAAGGATCGACAGAATTTAGGTGAATAGTTTGTTGACTGGGTACTGGAGAGATGTTAATATTAAGCCAGTCGCATTCTCAGATCATAACATGGTTTGTGTAACCTTTGCCAATGCTGATTTGGTAACAAAACGGGTTGGGTTTTGGAAATTAAACACAACACTGTTGGGAGAAGAATTTTATAAGCATAATATAGAGAGTTGTTGGCAACATTGGATTAATTTGAAAGCATCATATAAGAGCACATTGCAATGGTGGGAGGATGTAAAACTGGATTAAAAATATATTTCGCGAAAGTATGCTCTTAGAAAAGCACGGGAAATACGCAAACGCAAGAAAACACTTTATCAATCACTGATGAAAATTAATGCTAAAGTAAATAATGGTGAAGATAATGATTATGAATCACTGGTCAAAATTAAAAGTAAAATAAGAGATATAGAACAATATGAGTTTGAGGGTGCAAAAATTAGAGCAAGAGCCCAGATGCACGCAGAAGGGGAAAAGCCAACCCGATATTTTTCCATGTTAGAAAAAGCACACGCAATAGATAAGGTGATGTGCTCATTAAACATGCCGGATGGTTCACCCGTCTTTACCAACAATGAAATGTGTACTATTGTATGCAATTACTATGAGTCATTGTACAAGTCAGAGGGAATTGATGAAGATGCAAAATTGGATTTGTTAGCATATATAGGCAAAAATGTGTCAGACACAGGCAGTGAATTTTGTGATCAACCCTTAACACTAGAAGATTTAACTAAATCCCTTAAAGGTATGAAACTAGAAAAATCACCGGGGTGTGATGGCCTTCCAGTTGAATTTTACCAAACGTTTTGGCACCTTGTAGGTCCAATAATGGAAGAATTAGCCACTGAAATTGTTTAGAAAGGCCATTTACCACCAACTATGGCTAGGGCATACGTAAGGCTAATATACAAACGAAATGACAGACGTCTAATTCAGAATTACAGACCAATTTCTCTACTATGTGTAGACTACAAAATAATATCCAGAGCACTGACATTGAAACTATGTAGTGTTTTAGGAGAAATCATTGAAACAGAGCAGACATGTGCTGTACCTAGGAGGACAATTTTACCCAATACCATGTTAATAAGAGATCTTATACAATTGGTTGAGAAGGATAGCATCTCTTCAGCTGTGGTTGTCTTGGACAATGAAAAGGCATTTAACCGTGTGGAATGGGATTTTCTTTTTAATTCTTTGCAATCGTTTGGGCTAGGCTCAAACTTTATTAAATGGGTTAAGATTTTATATACTGATATCAAGAGTAGCTATTTAGTGAACAATCAATTATCCAGAGAAATTGTCTTAGAACGTGGTGTTAGACAGGGGTGTTCCGTATCGCCATTATTATTTGTTATTGTGATGGAATCTCTTGGCATAGCATTGAGGCAAAATAATAACTTTCAAGGCATATGTATTCGTGGCATAGAAAGACCACTTAAGCTGTCACAATATGCTGATGACACAACTGTGTTTGCTAGTTCAAACAATGATTTTGCAATTTTAAACCTCGACTAGAAAAGTTCCAAAATGCATCTGGTTTGAAAATCAATAAAGGAAAATCCAAAGAATTATTGTTGGGGCCATGGAAAGAGCGGAATGACCAGCTACTTGAAATCAATTGGTCTAATGATACCATTAAGATTTTAGGCATCTATTTTAGCAGGAAACCGAATACAACACAAAATTGAAATGAACGAGTATCTAAGCTTAAGAGAATATTAGCAAATTGCAAGCGTCGTTGTCTTTCGATTTTTGGTAGAGTGTTTGTTGTCAACAACTTGGTATTATCTGGGCTATGGTATACAGCATCTGTTGTACACATGCCAAAACATGTAGAAAAGGAGGTTAATGAGTTGATAGTGTCATTCATATGGGAATAAAAGAATCATTTAGTTTCCCATCGTGTTCTCAATAATGCTAAGTTAGAAGGAGGACTTGATTTAATTGATATTAAAGTGAAATGTGTTTCCTTAAGGTTAACATTTTTGAATGATCTTATTACATCAGATGAGATGTGGGCATGTGTTTGTACCACGGCACTATCTCTGTAAGTAGGCTATTATGCACTTTACACCAAGCGATAAGGTTTAAATGAAGTGGCCCACTTGACACGCGCGTATTGTCAAATTACTCAGTCAACTCAAGATACCATTATAAAGCTGCGTTTACCTGGCATGCAGGGTGCGGACTGCGGAATGCGGAATAGAAAGCGCCTATGCGAAATGCGGGTAAAATATCGCGTGTACTATTTACCTGCACGTGTTATCATGGCGTTATTTTACGAGACATTGCGGCCGTTAGGTTGATTACCTTCCCCATGTTTGATGATATTGCGATATTTCTATCAACTTTCTTTCAAAAGCGACAACACATTTTTTACGCTTTGAGATCAATCTTTCCACTGAGACCATTACAAAATGTTTGTGTACGGAGGCAAGAAATGTAGATCCAAAATGGCGGATACTCACGACTAGATTCAAAATGATACCTTGGCCTAATCTAACAACATGCGATTATAATATTACTGATTTCCTTCTTTTTTTTCTACAAATTAGTTCTTATAAGACGATGCATCAGCTTTAACTACATGGATTACCATTTCGTTGCTAGGTTACATGTGCTCTATTCCGCACCGGAATCTTTTCCATCTGGAAAGATCGCTACACCGAGTGATCGGTTTTTCGCATCCCGCCGGGCCGCGTTCCCCCACTTACCGCGTGCAGGTAAATGGATGAAGGAAAATAGTAAAGAGCGATCTGAAGTATAATCCGCGTTCCGTTTCCGCAACCCGATTCCCGCATTCCGCGTGCCGGGTAAACGCAGCTTAACGCATGTCGTAGAAAGTGTAAATATATGTTCTGAGAAAACATATGATAATATTGCCGGAACCACAGAACCGATTGTAATAATACTGATGTCTACCTGTTGCCGCAAATTCGAAGATATATCCAATGCTAGGGATGTTAGAATCGCCCAAGTGGTTCAAAAGATACAGTCTGCGGAATAAACTAAGCCAGCAAAATTGTCAAACAAAAATTTTAGGATGCGTTCTATCTATCATCCCATATTAAAATAAGTATTACAGCTACAATAACAAAATTTGCCGTGTCGGTGCTTTATCGTGTTATCCCATAACTGCGACAGCTTCATCAAAATATCTTAATTATTGAAATTACTACAGCTTGCCGGGCAATATTGATCGGCCGCGGAAAATTCCCAAATTTTATGTCATAATGTTAATTCATTTGATGATATCCCCGCTTGAGCAAAATTATAATTAGTCAGGCAAATAGGCATTTCTTTCAGCTTTAAGCACACTCTGATTTAATGGCAATAAGCAAAGTATTTCCAAATATAGAGCCTGTGAGACAAAGGCATCACATACTGAATTTGACCAAAAAAGGAAAAAATATTCTCAGATAGTATTTTAGATGATTAATCTTTGTATATTCCATTCTTTTGAGCCCCTTGCCAGATTTTAACATCCATTATAGCATATTAATCCCAAAGTCCTAGATCTTGGACTCATTGGAATCGCTCCAGCGGGTCCATTGCTATTATCATGTACGTACACTTCCTTAAAATATGTACCCGCATCTATAGGCATTGCGCCTCCATTAATCCCTAGTGGTGGTGGGGGAATGTTCAAAATAACATGATTGGTCGATTTGCTTGGCGGTCATCTTGGACGACTAATTTTCCACAAAGGTACTTCTTCGGAACCTCTGAATTGTCCGGCAATTTGCTAAATATAACCAGCAACTATGGGGCATTCAACAATTTTGTATTATTATTATTATTATTATTATTATTATTATTATTATTATTATTATCCAATTTTACGAAAGAAATTCCCTTAAGCAACCGATAAAGCGTGCAATTTCAGTCAGCCCTCGATCCTCCTGTTTGTATTATTTTACACTTGCACCGCAACAAAGCTGTATCGTCAGCCCAGCGGTCGGTCGTTAGTCGCGACATGTCTGCCTGTCTGCCAGCCCATCATGCACGCCCTCCCGCCCACCCGCGTACGCGCTCACCAACCTGCCAGACACTTACCGACCACGCACCCACCACCACACACACACACCGCCCCATTGGCACCCAGCTACCCACCCGCCCACATGCTGTCTGACCGTTCGCCAGCGCGCCGTCCAGGCTGCCAGCCCACCCGCCCATCACCCCTTCAAGCTGCAATGCATTTTTGGCTGGGCCTATAATTAGAAGTGCTTAAAATGGTAATGATAGCTAGGTGATATAGGCCTACTACGTATAGATACGAAGCCCTGTGAGTTTGGTGACCATAACTTCAATAATATAGCATCTATAGACTTTCAAAAATGAAAACTATTACCGCCTACACAAACGCTGGACTGGTTTTATATAAAGCACAAACGTTTGAAGAAAATCAAAAATGTTGTGCTGGAGACCCCTGCTTCAGTTACCTTTTAATGACCTCATAACACATAAGCACATAATGCATGTCATTTACACTATCGATGTCACAGTACGGAGATCGCGGCGCCATAATAGAAAATATGGTTTTTGGAACCTGGCATTTTTCGTTGTTTAAAAATGGTTACGCGTTTTTATAAATGCTCGTATAAACAATTTTAGAAACATGGTTTAAACCACAATGCACCTCTTTTTTAGTAGATTTCTGTTTTTGCCTTATAGGCATAATCCCTTCTTAACCTTTGGTAATTAAAGATTTCCTCCTAATTGACTGTTATAGATATATTCCCCACACCAAATTATCTTTGTAAAACTGGTGTAGAAGATAAGTCATATTTCTGGCTAATATGCCCTTATTTTGTTTTCAAAGAGAATACCTAACGAAACAATTACATCGTTTATCTCCATGGACATCCGACCTGCTTTGCAACGGAAACATAGTTCTGTCAGACATATGTCTTTAACCCCAATGCACCTCTGTTTTATGGCAGATTTCTGTGTTTGCTATATAAGCATACTCCCTTAACATTTGGTAATTAAAGGAAAGGAACAGGGAATTAACAAACTTATGCTCTTGAATGATAGATTTAGATAATAATCACCCTATAGCCACCAGTAAAAACAGAAAGAAATCGGAATAATTTGAAAAAGCAAATAAATACCATTTATGTCACTCTGACAATTGGAACTAATTAGTGACGCTCTGGTGTACGCCGAGTTAATAAATAATAAATAATAATAATAAATAAGTAGGTCATATAATCTCGCGTTAAACTGATTAACCACTACTTCCTACAGGTAAAATACTGTCTAATATTAAAACAATTTGACGGAAAGCCGTTGTTTCCAGATGCAGGATCTGCATTCAGTTACACGAATTTCTAAATATTCAGTAGGCATCATGTTGCGACCTTGGAAACCAGCAGTGTATTTTGAAATCATTTGAACGAAACTCGTTGCTTCCAACAGAAACCGGCTACGTCACTAATTGGTTCCAAGTTAAACACTCTTAGATTTAGTAAATGATTTTTTCTCAAATAATCCCGATTCATTTCCATTTTTTTACTTCACGCTACTGGCAGATTATAGTTTAATGGATGAATCCACTCTAGATAGGCTCCACTCATACTATGCCCGTGTTGGGATCGATCGAACCCTGAACATTCCCTGAATGGTTATTAAGTAGTAAAGGCATGCAATTCGTACAACTAACGAACTATATTAACTTTCACGACGGATTTAGATATGCCATGCATTAGTATTTTGACTGTTCTTATGACGTCATATACTTGAGTGCCAGATTGGCTTCCTCTATTAACTTTGCGTTCCTCTGCGGGAGTCAATAAATTGCAAGACACCTACAAGCACGTGAATGCAGATGAAAATAATGATGCAGTGCAGCTCGGGAATGGAGACTTAGTACACAATTTCGAATACAATGTCAGAAATATTATGTTGGGTATTTTGGGCCTAGTTTCATCGGAGGCAATAGACCCTTGTTTGGAAATAAAATAAAATAAGATAAAAAAAATAAAAATTTTAAAAATTTAAATAAAATACAAATAGTAAATTAAGCACCACAAAGCAATCTTCTGCTATAGACAGGTTTATATGGCGCTGTTTTCAGTCTTTCAACCAGAAACTTATATTGAGACTCAATAGCCAGATGTAAGCCTAATCGTTTAATGGATGAATTTGCGCTATACAATCTCAATTCTCTCATCATAGAAATTGATAATTTGCAGACCAAGACAACATTATTTTGGAAAAATTTTCACTGGAATGACTGTCTTAGTATATCAAGCCAGTCATATCAGTGGTAGATTTTCAAAAGTCTCTTCCCATGGTCAGTAAATGGACATTTCTCAGGACCATTAAATAGGATGGTTTGTACCAGCGTAGACATCAAAGGGTTACTGGCGTTACAATCGAAACCTTTAACAATGTATAGAAAACGAATCCAATTTCGATATTGCATTCATCGCGTTTTCTGTCCAATTTCTTATGATCCCATATCTCCTATACAACAGCTCTCCTTTTGAAATCCTGCCATGCTCATGTTTAGGCCCACATAACCATACGTAGGTGCATACCCACACACACACACACACACACGCACGCACGCACGCACGCACGCACGCACGCACGCACGCACGCACGCACGCACGCACGCACATGCACTAATATCTCTCTCTCCCCCTCCCTCCCTTCCTACCCTCCATCTCTCTTTCTCTCGCCCCCCTCCCTGTCTCTCTTTCCCTTTCCTTCTCCACCCCGCCCCGCACCCCCTCCCCCACCCATACCACCCCTCCCACTTCCTGTCCTCCCTCCCCCGCCTTCCATCTCTCTCTCCCTCCCTCTCTCTCTCTCTCCCTCCCTCCCCCCCTCCCTCCATCCCTCCCTCCCTCGCTCTCTCCCCTCTCCCTCTCTCTCGCCCTCGCTCTCTCTCTCTCTCTCTCTCTCTCTCTCTCTCTCTCTCTCTCTCTCTCTCTCTTTCACTCCCTCCCTCCCCCCTCCCCTCTCTCTCTCTCTCTCTCCTCTCTCTCTCTCTCTCTCTCTCTTTTCTCTCTCTCTCTCTCTCTCTCTCTCTCTCTCTCTCTCTCTCTCTCTCTCGCCAGGCTTTCCCGGCGTATAAGGCGATGACACTATGTAAGCATATCTTTGAACCCAAAACCCAATTCACGACAAATCGCTTAAAAATAATATACATTAGGCTGCATATTTTGAGGTCAATTGCTTAGTGTACTGTCACTAATAATTTAGATTTATATCTCTGCAATAGTTTAGATTTATATCAAACTATTCCTTGTGACTAGGTCTGACACGTCTCACTTACTTAGTTTCAAATTATTCAACAACTTGGTCTATTTGTGTCAGCCGCAAGGTTGCCGTGAAGTCTGGATTCTAGCTGATGTCAATGACCCTTGATTGCATAACTTAACTGAAGTGAGCCACTTGGGTATCGTACTCGTTAGACTCAGGCCTATAGAATAATAGTGTCAACCAGAGGCAGGTTGGTTGTACACAAAGATGATCTATTATACAAATAGCACTGCTTGTATATATATGTGTGTGTGTGTGTGTGTGTGTGTGTGTGTGTGTGTGTGTGTGTGTGTGTGTGTGTGTGTGTGTGTGTGTGTGTGTGTGTGTGTGTGTGTGTGTGTGTGTGTGTGTGTGTGTGTGTGTGTGTGTGTGTGTGTGTGTGTGTGTGTGTGTGTGTGTGTGTGTGTGTGTGTGTGTGTGTGTGTGTGTGTGTGTGTGTGTGTGTGTGTGTGTGTGTGTGTGTGTGTGTGTGTGTGTGTGTGTGTGTGTGTGTGTGTGTGTGTGTGTGTGTGTGTGTGTGTGTGTGTGTGTGTGTGTGTGTGTGTGTGTGTGTGTGTGTGTGTGTGTGTGTGTGTGTGTGTGTGTGTGTGTGTGTGTGTGTGTGTGTGTGTGTGTGTGTGTGTGTGTGTGTGTGTGTGTGTGTGTGTGTGTGTGTGTGTGTGTGTGTGTGTGTGTGTGTGTGTGTGTGTGTGTGTGTGTGTGTGTGTGTGTGTGTGTGTGTGTGTGTGTGTGTGTGTGTGTGTGTGTGTGTGTGTGTGTGTGTGTGTGTGTGTGTGTGTGTGTGTGTGTGTGTGTGTGTGTGTGTGTGTGTGTGTGTGTGTGTGTGTGTGTGTGTGTGTGTGTGTGTGTGTGTGTGTGTGTGTGTGTGTGTGTGTGTGTGTGTGTGTGTGTGTGTGTGTGTGTGTGTGTGTGTGTGTGTGTGTGTGTGTGTGTGTGTGTGTGTGTGTGTGTGTGTGTGTGTGTGTGTGTGTGTGTGTGTGTGTGTGTGTGTGTGTGTGTGTGTGTGTGTGTGTGTGTGTGTGTGTGTGTGTGTGTGTGTGTGTGTGTGTGTGTGTGTGTGTGTGTGTGTGTGTGTGTGTGTGTGTGTGTGTGTGTGTGTGTGTGTGTGTGTGTGTGTGTGTGTGTGTGTGTGTGTGTGTGTGTGTGTGTGTGTGTGTGTGTGTGTGTGTGTGTGTGTGTGTGTGTGTGTGTGTGTGTGTGTGTGTGTGTGTGTGTGTGTGTGTGTGTGTGTGTGTGTGTGTGTGTGTGTGTGTGTGTGTGTGTGTGTGTGTGTGTGTGTGTGTGTGTGTGTGTGTGTGTGTGTGTGTGTGTGTGTGTGTGTGTGTGTGTGTGTGTGTGTGTGTGTGTGTGTGTGTGTGTGTGTGTGTGTGTGTGTGTGTGTGTGTGTGTGTGTGTGTGTGTGTGTGTGTGTGTGTCATCCTCCCACGGCCGTTATGGGCAGATATATATCGTCCTGCCTCTGTCAGCGTTTACGGGCAGATACAGCTGTGAGTATATATCGTCTTCCAACATCGCTTACGGGCAGATGCTTTATATATAAGGCAATCTGCATACAACGTTAAAGGTCAAAGAACAGCAAAGGTCAACTTCCCGAAATTAAGAGAAAAAGAGTAACTTGCTTTAAAATATGATATATATGAAAATTAAAACGATACATAGGTAGAGGACATCAACAGCAACTTATGTATATAACCTTTTATTTCCTCAATTTATTAGAAAGGCGACATAATAAATAATTATCATAATAAGATAATATATATATATATATATATATATATATATATATATATATATATATATATATATATATATATATATATATATATATATATATATATATATATATGTATATATATATATATATATATATATATATATATAAATATATATATATATATATATATATATATATATATATATATATATATATTTATATATATATATGTATATATATATATATATATATATATATATATATATATATATATATATATATATATATATATATATATATATATATATATATATATATATATATATATATATATATATATATATATATATATATTATATTTATATATATATATATATATATATGTAAAATAGAATATTTCAGTCAAATAGACTTATCTCTGTGTACAAGGAACTCACTCTTTATACTTTTATGATGATTGATTGCTTAAAAATTCAAGTTGGACACATATTTTAATTCTGGTTGCTGTCAATAAGATGGAGAACATATACATTTACTGCCGCACTAGAATATGGCTTGGAGAGTAGTGTCTATCATATATATTTTGGTCAAAATATTAACTGACCATATCAACAAATTTCTAGGAAAACAGATACATGGTAATCGCATATGGGTGATGATAATTCATGAATCAATTTTCTCATTAATTTATATGACGACATAATCAACTACATGATGTATAGGCTGGTGTCATACACATGACGTCATGAACGATTCGTTTATGTCCGTCTTTAACGCTTAATAGTCGGACACATTCTACAAATTGTATGACCTTGCTATTTAAGAAAGATTTTGTTGAATATTTTGAAACTAATTTGACTGGCCGCTGTTGCTGCACTAGGTATCAACAGCAGCCAGTTAAATTAGTTTCAAAATATTCAACAGCTTACCTGTATAGTTTTCTGGAAATTGATAGTCAGGCAGTTCAGAGATCGCTCAATTCCAACACAAGCGAGGTGTTGGTGGAGCTTAGCTAGAGATGGGCGGGGCATGGCTAAAAATGGAAAGGTCCATTATGATGCCATGGTTGTCACAATATGTAGATGTCATATTCAGTCATTGATTATCATATTCAACATCGTCCTCATTCTCAGCATCACCAGCACCCTCATCATTATCATTGGTAGCAACAGCACCACCTGCCATATTATCCTTTGGTTTATCCTTCGGTTTAAGTAACCATCAGATCCTCTACATTTGCAAACATGCGTATGTAAGTTTGCCAGATGCACATCCACATCTGAGGGACAAACATGGCAGATTACTACTGTATATGAACAGAATGATTTTCAGTATCTCGCTGTTGCAAACTGAAAATCAAGTCACTGAGGAATTTCAGTGGCGGACTTAGTATATTGATCCATGTTACCCAAATGTCACTGGATCTATATTTGGAGGTTCTCGCCCATGTCTGAAAATGATCCTCTGCGTTTCCATTGAATTCCCTTGCAGTTAGTGAGTTTTATGATTTGGAAGTAGTCACCACCTATCTTTTCCTTCTGCCATTGAAACTCACACTTTGTGTCATATATTTGACAGTGTCTCACCAATATCACACCTCTGTTCTAGCAGTCAGCAAGGGGTGATGTTTCTCAAGTGACACATTCGTTATTAGTTGTTCAAATGGTTTCTGAGATTGTCCGACACGATACCTGAATTGGGCATATTCACAACATCAGTTTTGCCTATGCCATAGTGGCATCGTACTGTTTCACATCAAGTAATGGTATGGGATGAGAGATGTTGTGAAGCAGCGTCTCTGTTTAGCAATGGGTAAACATATGTTAATGGACTTTCCAGAGTAATCTAACACGATTGCCATAGACAGCAACAGTACCCAGTCAAATTAGTTTCAAAATATTCAACAGCTTACCTGTATAGTTTTCTGGAAATTGCTAGTCAGGAAGTTCAGAGATTGATCGATCCCACCACATACGAGGTGTGGTGGAGCTTAGCTAGAGATGTGCGGGTATAGCTAAAAATGGAAAGGTCCATTGATTACTGTTCTTGATTTTTTGGACCCATCAGAAGTGTTTGGCTCATCACGTTCTATTTATGCTAATAACAAGAAAAACATATGTGTCTCAACCGATTGTTTGATTTCCGAATCTTGTCAATGGCCCATTTTGTTGGGAATGCTAATATTGTCATATATGTCTTCCTCATGTATAGTCTAGAAGTCATATCTCTGGGTACGATGCTTATTTCTATTGGTATATACGTTCTTCCAGTGAGACTATTATTCGTGTTTGATTGTCTTACAGTGAACAGATGTTCATCAAATAACATATTTGTAACAGTTTGCATAACGTGCTGAGGTGAAAGTTGGTAGTCTAGATTCAACCCATGCTCTTTAGAAGCAGCTGTTGTATAAGAGCGTCTAGTACCAGTTTCGTTACTGCATACAAAGAGTCGATGATTATCCTCATCTTGATGCTGTCTTTTATTGTTCCTCTGACATATTATTTCACACGATTTGTAACTATGTCTCTGGCTCTGCCATTGCTGAGCCAATAAAATCTCCAATGATGATGCGTCTATCTGTAACCATGGAATCGACATGCCCATTTACACATGCAGGTTGTTACAATTGAAGTTTATTCTTCAACATCGACTTTGATGTAACAATTTGCACATCTCTGCTCATCCTTCAAGTATTGAGGCATAAACTTGTGCTAGTTCATAGCTGCTTATGCTTTTCTGATCAAGATCATGAGAGCTCATGCGGGCCATTGTTGTTGCGAATATCAGTCTAGATTAAATCTGGTCCACTTGACCTGTCGTCGCTTTCGCTTTGGCTTCTTTCACCTTAAGCACTCTGTCCTCCAGGGTTGGATAAAGATACACCAAACGTGCCTCGTACTCATTCATATGTTTCAGACACACACACGCGTGTGTGCACACGCGCATATACACATACACACGCACATACGCACACGCACATGCGCACGCACACACGCACGAAAAGACATCATTCCCTATGTCCATAGTGCATATATGCAGTCTATATAAACATCTCCATCCGCATATCATTCTGATTTACATTGCAGTTGCCCATGGCATTGGGCATGCTATCTCTCCAGCGTTTCTTCCTCTACCTTTCTCATTGATTTGAGATGGATGAAGATGAGACAGTAGCATGTTGCAAGAAGTATGGTGTTATTTCATTAACTGTCAAGACAGTATATTGTCCATCAGTCTACCTGTTCAACTCCAGCATATCCCTTGAATCGCTTTTCATCCAATTATCATCTTTTCCCAAGAATATGTGTTGTTCTAGCACTTTGTGAGGAAGGATAACTGTTGTGATACTGTCTTTATACATTTCTGACCGTGTCCGGCCATTATAGTGTGTTACTTGTTCTATTCTCCACGAGGAGAGAGATATTAAGTCACGTAAATCATGACAGTAACAACCTGATAGCAAGTGTTGTTGTATCATTTTTGACTTCGCTCTTCAGCCTGGATTTCTCAGATTCTTCAAAGGTAACAGAGTAGCAACCACTGGATTATCATGCTCAAAGATTCCAAATTTTGTGAACAGCACTATGCACCATAAAATTCTTGGTTCAGTTATTTCTATTTCCACCAGACTATATGCATGTGTGCTTCTAACAAAATGAGTTCTATCTTTTGCAGCATTTTCGGACACTGGACTGTAAACTCGCCAGTTTTTCACTTTTACTCAGCGACAAAGTATGCAGTAACGGCACTGGCCGATGGATTGCGAAATGAACTCAGAGCTATTAACAGCCATATTAGAATAACGGTACAATGCACACATGCAGACAGGAACACACATATTCTCACAACACAATTAGTCACACGCGCATGCATGCACAGGCGAACACACGCACACGTGTCAATGCGTTTTTGTGGAATCAGAAGATAGCATATTGTCCATATCAGATACACACTAAACGTATCTATCCGTCTGATCTAATACATATGGCTAAATTTATTGTATACGTTCAAGCTTTTTTTTTCTTAGAAATTTTTCTCTCGATCTGTACTAGTGAAGCGGGACTAGGGCTGTACCTCTTCAGCAGACGCGGAGTATCATTTGAGTTAATGTATTTCATTATCATTTTTATTCAACAACACCTCTTAGAGTTTCAATAAAACTTAACAGAGAAGTATTCTCTACAATGCAAAGAAGCAATCTACTTATCTTTCGCAAGATACATTTAGGGAATTCTTTCACTTCTCACGGTTTTGTAACATTTTTCTGGTTAAAGTTTTGGTTAACGGATTTCCTTGTCCTTATTAGTCAAAATTCCTCGTCGAATTTGTTGAAACTTAACAGAGGTGGTTTAAGAAACGTAGAGATTTAATCTATACCATTTGGTGTATAACTGTTGGGATATATTTCGATTGTTTTCACAGGGTTAGACTAACATTTTGGGGTTACGGTTTAGATTTAAGTTATTATTTATTACTCATTATTTAACAACGTCTTCAGATTTCAATGAAACGAGGCATTTTATTCAATGCAGAGGCTATAATCGATATCATTCGCGGATTTTAATCCTTTCTATTTCTCCCGTGGCTTTGGATTTTTTAGGTCAACGATTTGTGGTCAAAACCGAAACCTTTTGGAAATAATATTTCAAATGATAACTACTTGTAGGTATTTAGATAAAAAATACCTCAACCAGATTTGTTTTTCTTAGGATCTTTATTCTTATTTTTATTATTATTATTATTATTATTTATTATTATTATTAAGGATTTTCGCAAACTATCTCATCCTACAGTTTTGATTTAATCAACTTCAACCTTGGTCAACTTGTAATACCCCTTGGGATCTAGTTTGCTATTACTTTTCTTCTCGATGGTTATATGGTTTCCGAGATATCTGCATTTCCGCGGGCAAAAAGTCCCATAGTAAATGTGTAGGAGCAATATTTGGACAGCGACTACTCCTAGAGTTTTTCCTCAATCATTTTGAAACTACACAGACTTCTAGCATGTATTGCTTCGCATCTCCAAACAAAAGATTATTTGGGTATGGCGACCAGATTTGGAGAAAATCCAAAATCCGAATTTTCTGGAATCAAGCTATTCTAGGGCGGTCAGATAGTTGAAATTTGGCATATGCGTAGATGTATTATACTACTCTTGATTAATGAAAAAAATCGTTAGAGATCATGTTAACCATTCAGAACTCTGCATTTTCGTGCCCACATGCCCTCATAGGAAATGCATGAGAGTAATATTCGAATACTGACTGCCCCTAGAGTTTTGCCTCTATCATCTTGAAACTGGAAAAACATCTAGCATGTCTTGACCCACATGGTGACCGAAAATATTTTTTGGGTACGGTGACCCGTTTATGAGAAAATCTGGCATAAGCCCAATTTTTGGGAATCAAGATAATTCATATTTCTAGGTTCGTCTGATGCTTGATATTTGGCATATACGTAGATACATTATACTACTATGGATTAATAAAATAAAATCTTTAGCGTACATGTTAACCTTTCAGAATGCTGCATTTCCGTTCCCAACATGTCCCATAGGGAATGTATGGGTGCATTATTCGGTTAACGACTGCTCCTAGGATTTTTTCCGGATCATCTTGAAACCTAAAATATTTCTAGGATCTGTTGACCTGCAAGTTGGCCAACAAATCTTTTCGGATCAGTGACCAGTTTTTGAGAAAATGCTGAATAAAAACAATCATTTGACATCATGAGAATTCTTATTTCGGTCCCTGTCAGAGGGTTGACATTTTTGACATCCGTAGATACCAGAGGCTAGTATTGCGTACTAAAATAAAATCGTTAGTGGACATATTAACACTTCTCTTATTGCAAATCTGTACACTCAACAATATTTCCATGATTTGCTGATAGATGACGGAATCATGGCGGATTGTTTCAGCATTTAGATCGCCTGATCCGGGGTAGAATTGCCTCTCAGACACCATTTACAGAACTCCGATATCCCAAACGATTCATGAGATATTGAGATCTTTGTATCATAGACAAATATGTCAATAGGGAATGTATTGGAAATTGATTTGATGATAAATGACCCAGTTTTGGAAATATCATATCTAAACTTGGTACATTTCTAGTACGCACCAGGCATGTATCGATCATCTACAGAAATTCGATCTGGTGTATGATTCCCGAGAATTCCACGTTTTCTTGTCCAAAAAGTCCAATTGGAAATGTACGGGAGTGTTATACAGACAGCAACTTTTCCTAGAGTTTCTTGCAAATCATGGAGAAACTTAACAGACCTCTAGCATTTGTTAACCCGCATCTGACACCCACATATGTTCCTGGTCCATTGAGTACTATTTGCGATTTCTAGCCTCCACAACTGAGAAACCTCCAGTACACCTTAGGGCCTGGGATGTTTTTCATTTTTCTTTTGGATCCAGTGAATAATTTCCGAGGAATACTTATCCATGCCCAAAATGCCCCAAAGAAAATGTATGAGAGTGATATTCTGATATCAACTCCCCTTAAGGTTTCTACAGATCATGTTGAAACTTAACACCCTTCCAGAATCCGGAGGCACACATCTAATCCAAAATCAAGGAAAATGCCATCACATGTCAAAGAAAGGAGAAATTAATGAATTTTTTTTGGCCCAGGTAGTCAGAAACAATCGAAATTCACCAGATTTAATTGCCTCAATCAACTTCAACAGGTAAAGCGAGGTAATTCATGCCAAAACCTAAAATTGGTCACTTTGACCCATGATTGACTTTGACCTTGGACGGGTCACTTTCAAACCATCATGAGAATCGAAATTCATCACATTGAACTGACACAATCAACCTCAAAAGGTAAATGGAGGTAATTCATGCCAAAAACAAAACTTGGTCAAATCTTTACATGAATTGCCTCCCTTTACCTTTAATTCATTTTCCTTGATTTTGGTAAAAACTTCACTACAGCAAATCAGGACACATTATTTTATACTTTAGGATCAAGGCTATCGGTTTTCAAGAAATCAGCTTTGCCATAGTCTGTGTAAAACTATGGTAATTTCAACTATGGATCTTTGAACTGCGGCAACAATTAGACTTTTTATCAGATCAGCATCAGATATGTTCAATGATTATATGAGAAGAGGGCTTATAATACTCCTAAATGCCGAGTCATCGCAGATTTACAATTACGTCAGTAAATGTGTTCTAGTTTAATTATGTATCTATATGGGTGTGACATATCAAGCGTTAGCATTCTTGTTAATCTTTACATTTTAGTCGGTAAGCCCTGGAGTTGTAGAGACTGAAATAACGCATGTCGCATTTCCCAATCAACCGGAAGTGTCTCAGAAATTATACCACGGCAATAAACGTGTAAGTAGTCTGAAGAAAAGTATATTCAAATATACCTAATAATTACACAGGCCATGGTATGTATGTTTGACCTAAGTGTTGGTTTCTGGTCGTAGGATTGGACTAGGCACGTTAGAACTATGAGGAGTGTTTCAACAATAATATTATTGAAATCTGACTAGACACATATGATAGAGGCTTGATATGCAAAGGATGAATCCACTTTTAGCAATGCCCCACCTGTCTCTAACTAAGGCCTACCCACGCTTTGCCGTGATGGAATCCATCGAACCCGAAACTCCCTGAATCTCAATTTCCAGAAAACCATCGGCTTACAGGTAAGCTGTTGAACATCCACATACCTTCACGCTGGAGCGAGTAGTTCCGACAGTCGGTGAAACGAGCTTGGTAAAATGCAACTGCACATGTTCGACTGGCTGGTGCAGGAACTGAAATTCTGCCTTTGAAAGGCTCATAGCCACTCTATGCCATTTAACCCTATAGGTGACCGCATCGAGAAAGGCTTCCCAAGTTAACCAGTTGTGTAAGACGCCGAGTAGTTAGAGCAAATGGATCAGTATAGGTGATGCGCTGTGATCGATCTGTATAGACATATTTCTGTCACCTTTCAAGAAAGAACAATCCTGTAAGAACGGTAGCAAAAGAAAGAATGGTGGCAAAACAAGATCAGCACAAACCAGGGTAAATTCAGTACCAAGGACTCCATCTATTCTAGAGTTTAAGATGGAACAGCCAACATCCCAGCTATCACAAATAGGGAAGGCGCTGCAAAGTGCTATTCCCGCCTATCAACAAACATTTAGCAGTCCAATATATAGTACGAGTTCTCTAACTCCACCCTATGCCAATTCTGAAATGCAGGCTGAGACCATTGTACATCCTGCTACGATGGAGGTTCTGCAACCTTGCCACTGTTTTATGAACATTAATCTGTTCCTCTGTCTCATTATACCGTTCACCATTATTGCCATTGCTCTGTTAGCCAACTATTGTATAGTTATATACTGCTTTATCATCATGGCTGCATTTGTTTTTACTGTTGCTGCTTATTTTTCGTATGTAATTATTGCCACAATCTTAAACTTCCCATTCGATCAAGGATGTGTGTTGTGTTATAGACTCACTTTCCCCAGTCCCACACCTAGGAGATTGGTACACGGTTTCTCCAACGAAGGGACACACAGGCAAAAGCTAACCACCACAGACCTCTCATCATTGTATCACACAATCGATTGCCTAGACAAATTAGTTTCAGAATATTAAAGAGACTTTTCCTTGTAATATCACAAAATCAAAAGAAAAATTTGTATTTCTGGTCTCTTAGTTAGAAAGGGTTAAAAGCCAACGATCTTGTTTAAATAAATCTAAATTCGGACTCGTAACAATGCTAGCTAACTCTTATATTTCAGAAGTAGAAACATATATATAGTAGGTTTGTGCGATTATCGCCTTGAGTGATCACGATCGTTTATTTATGGGTAGTCGATTAATCAGCCTGAGTACAAATTACTAAGCCATAGCACAAAAGCATATCAATGAAGAAATGTACAATGGTGTGTAGAAAAGTCCATATGCAGGCCAAGAGAAAACTATTTTTGAAAATGTATCGCTGGAATGCCTGGATCGATTCTCGAGTCAGTCACTCCAGGGATACATTTTCAAATGTAATCTTCTTTTGGCCTGTAAATGGACATAGGGGTGGGGTGGGTGGGGTGGGGGGGGCGCTACCTTCATTGACAAGAATGTCAATTTTCGAGACTGATCTCATGAAAAAGTAATTAAGAGGTTTGTTGGAATTGAAATATTTTATGCAATAGAAATTATTCAGGATTATTCGACTTTATAATTTTTAATCCAAAAAATTAACGATTTAACAAATAATCGTGATTTTCGATTTAATCACATAATCGCGCAAGTCTAATATATAGTAAATCTGTTTCATTAATCAATGGTATTAATTAATCATTATGTTGTAGCGGATGGACCCTAAAGATATCGCTGACGCAGTTCTGTATGCATTGTCCTGTCCACCACATGTACAGGTAAATGTATGGGTCATAGCTGCGATGGGTTCATGTAATGTTAAGACCAGTTGTCACACACCCATCAATACAGGAGTCAGTTTCAAACTATGCCACGCCCATTTCTAGTTAAGCTCCGCCCACTCAATCGATTTGCAACTTTTAAATCTGAATTCACAAAATCTATATTTCAAGGTAATTATACAGGTAAACTGTTGACTATTTTGAAACTAACTTGATTGGTGGCTATTGCTGCCTATGGCAGCCTATGGCAGCAACAGCTCCCAGTTAACTTAATTTCAAAATATTCAACTTAATGTTCAGTTTATTCAATTGTAAATTCATCATAGACATACAATTCATACATAGATGTTCCTGGTGGAGTTATACGTCATTATGATTGTGACGTCAGCTAATTAGTGACGTTGTTGATGATGACATCCGATACTTGAGTGACAGATCGGATGAGTAGTGAACTATGGCTAGTTAATGTTTCTTGTCTGAATCTCCTAAATAGGCTACTCGCCGAGACCACACCAACTCCCATCACGAGCTGATCGACAGTCTGCAAATATGAATCATTATAATTTTCCTAGCTTTGCAATATCACAATATGGATACAATCTTAGGAGGCATTATGTTTTGTACGGCATATAAAAATAATATATTTTGTTACTGTTTTTAATTATTGTTAATTATTATGCACAGATACGACTGGAGATGCGGAGAGACGCACACGCGCGGACATGTATATTCAAAGGCATGCCCTCCAGTATTATGTAGAGTACAAGCATATTATTAGGGTGTGGTTATGTCATGAACACCTGCTATTGATAGAATTATTATTATTATTATTATTATTATTATTATTATTAATTTTCAGGTTCACGAAATGATAGTGAGAGCGACAGAAGATGAAGAACATTATCAAATAGAAACTGACGCCATTTAGATACAGACATCACTTCCCAGCTGATTATCGTTTTTAGATCTTTATTTAGTGAAGGTATAATCGGTATCTGGAACCGTCAACATATCAATCATATAGGCATAGCGTAAATATAACACTTTTTACAATATTATGTGACATACAGAATGTACACATATATACAATAGATATACGTGTATGTGTACCCCGCGAATACACGCAAGCACGCACGCACGCACGTACGCCCACGTGCACACACATGTACTCACACACATACACACAACTGAGGAATCCAGTTTATTGAGCAACCATATTTAACTTCATAATCAACAACGTCACGGGTAGGCTGACGATATAATCAATTACGGCATGAATGACGCGATTTAGTCTGTCTAAAACGCTTAAAAGTCCGCACCTTACAAGTACAAATTGTATGTCTTTATTATTTACTAAACATTCTGCTGAATATTTTCTGAATTAATTTCAAAATATTCAACAGCTTACCTGTATAATTTTATTGAAATTTAAATTCAGGGAGTGCAGTGATCGATCGATCCAACCACGGGCAAAGCCTGGGTGGAGCTTAGCTAGAGATAGCCGGGGAATAACTTAAACTGGATTACTCCCTGGGTATAATACACATTCACATACACTGCATCTTATTTACAAATTTTTTCTGACACTATCGCATGACATCTTATGATTGAGCATAATCAGATTAATTGTACTGGATTTGTTGCTGTAACACGAGTTACACAACACGTTAAAATAAATTAGCGTATTAAACCAGACCAATTGAATATTTTGTTTTATGAACATTCCCACCCAAAACACAAGATCGGTGATGGGGGAAAAATAAAAACAAGAGGCTCAAGGGGCCTGTATCGCTCAGCTGGACCATAGATATCTCAACTAGAATGATCATTAACAATAAGTTGAACTCTAATGAGTTGAGCAGACTTGTGACAAGAAAACAGAGGCCATGTTTCAACTTCTCTTGAACAAACTTTAATGGTCCTTAGTCACTCATCAATATCATATCTCCCAAATTTCGGCCTAATCCGTTCGGTGGCTCTGGAGACAAAGTTGCTTTCATGAAAATCAAGCCATCCAAGATGGCCGCCCAAACATTTGGCAAATCAAGTTCCCTTGAACAAAATTGGTTCAGCTCATGCCCTAAATGATATTGTATGAGTTTTGAATCAATTGCTCAAACAGTTTCGGCGAAGATTTTTAAAGACATTTCTAAAGATCGACCAAAATGCATGATGGCCGCCGGCCAAATTGGCTGATCGACTTCGTTTGAACAAACTTAAATCTCCAAGCCCTAAGGATGTTTCCTGCCAAATGTAATTGAAATCGGCCCAGTAGTTCTCAAGAAGACATTAAAAATTTCCCATTGCTTTAGTATTGGCGCTTTTTTGCGGGAAAATGATCCAAGATGGCTGGCAACACGTTCATCCTACATATTCAAAAATTGCAAATTTGAGATCAGAATACCGAAAAACAAATATAAAACCAATTTCGGCCTCAAAATCCATCAAATACAAAAATCCAATATGTCCGTCAAACACGCTATATTTTGATTGACCAACGGTGGGCATGGTTTTTTTTACAGATCCCTTCAGCGGTTCTGGAGAAGTTGTTTTCGGAAAAATAGGCCATCCAAGATGGCCGCCGAACTGTTTTGTCGATCAAGTTCTCTTGAACAAATTTGGTTCAGCTCTTGCCCTAGATGATATTTCATGAGTTATGATGCGACCCCTCAAACGGTTTCGGAGAAGGTTTTTAAAGCCATTACTAAAGATCGAACAAAATCTAAGATGGCCGCAGCCCAATTGGGCGATCGGCCTCATTTGAAGAAACGTGGATCCCTATGCCCTAATGATGCTCCCTGCAAATTATAATTGAAATTGTCCTAGAAGTTTTCGAGAAGACATGTTAAAGTTACCATTGCTTTAGTATGGGTGCCTTTGGCGGGAAAATAATCCAAGACGGCAGCCAATCCGACAGTTTCGAAAATTGCAAATTTGAGCTCAGAATACCCAAAAACATATATAAAACCAATTTCATCCTCAACATCCATCAAATAAAAAAATCCAATATGGCCGCCAAACACGCTACATTTTGAGTGGACCACGGCGGCCATGTTTTTGACGGATCAACTTCCCTTGAACAAACGTTAATGGCCCTTAGTCCCTAATCCCATCTCCCAAATCTCGGCCCGGTGAGCTAATAATGCACAATTTCAAGCTCAGGAGCTTTAAGCTATTACAATATTAATCCATACATCGTGTTATTTGTCAAGATTGACCACGAATATCCAAAACATTTTCTCAGTGAGCGTCCATTTTCAGGTCAAGAGAAGGGAAATTTAGAAAATTCCAGTGGTAAAATTTCAAAATTTCACTTATCTTCGCCTGCAAATGGATTTCTCTCAAGATCATTGTAAAGCCACTTTGATCGGATTGACCATTAAAGGGTTAACAAAGCTACAGAGAACAAAAAGAGTTACAGAAGATTCTGAGGAATTCCGAGTGAGAAGGATTTGGCTGCGAAAATCGTTAGATGGAAAGAATGCTGAATACAACACCTTAAAATCCCGACATTTTCTTCTTTTCTTTTTAATATTGTTTCTAGATATGGAAAAATGAAATTTGGTTGTAAAAAAAAAAATAAAATTAATTGTTATTGCTTAATGGAAGCTGCAGTGACGTGATACATTGAGTGAATTCCATAATATTGTTCCTTCACCTGAGAAGGTATATAGGAATAGTGTAGCCTAATTTTCGCTAATGGAATATAAAGCTGGAGATTTTCAGTAAACCATAAATTCTGATTATGGAAATCTGAAAATATCATAAATAATTCTGTGAAGTAGTCAGTAGTTTTACTATTCATAGCTTTGTATACCATATAAGCAGTTTTATTTTTAATATGTTCGTGGATCGGTAGCCACTTAAATGAAATCTCACGTTATCTTATACTAACTATTCAGTGATAGAATTTTCCACTCACAATCTATCTCTGACATTTTAGCTTTTTAGCATGCAGACAACGAATGATTTATTTTTCAACTAATCAAAAACAGCCTAGCGTGTCTGCCTAGGGATAGCAGTCATATCATGTCATTTGCACTTTTAATTATCTGCTTTGTAATATCATATACATGTTGAACAGTGATCTCCACCATTTTGCCTCATCTAGCGATAGTGTGTGATCTCATGCAAGCGCCAATGCATTACATTCTTTATTACGAAATAATAATCTTGCTGAATATTTTGGAACTGATTTGACTGGAAGTTGTTGGCAGCAACAACTCCCGGCCAAATTAGTTTCAGGATATTTAACAGCTTACCTGTATAGTTGCTTTTACACCGCATTGTCAAACTATAGATGTGACCCCTATGACTGAGCGCATATACCGAGACAGACACGCTAGCTTTTTGGTTTTTTGGGGTTTTTTTCTGATTGGTTGAAAAGTAAACCATGACCGCCATCCTAGGATGTAGAAATGTATCACCATTTAGCTGCTCAAGCTTGAATATCTTTTCTTAGCGGCACGATAAAAAACTGAAAATACATGCATAGTTTATGAGTGGCCTATTAGATCATTAGCATAGATATCATGAGATCAGGTAAGGTATCCTTTAGTGTCCATAGATCCAGTAAGGTGTAAGAATATGGTGTTGAGTATATTGGGACTAGACTGACTGGGGAAAATTGTTTCCTAAGACAGAATCAATATCAGACTGGTTGGAATATATTCGGCAGCTTATCTGATCACGATTTTGGAACACAAATGCAAAGATAACAGTGTTCTAAGGAGAAATGTATATTCCAGGTAAACGATTTGAAAAATATTACTCCACCGCCACTATATAATGTAAATAGATTTACCTCCATATGTTATTGTATAACCTGGAAGAAATAAAGAGAACTTGAACTTGAACTTGTAGAGGTGCCAGATATGGTTTGACAATGTTGTAGAAAACAATCATACAGGTAATCTGTTGAATGCATTAATGCATTGGCACTTACATGACATCACACACTATCAGGGCTGGGGTCAATTCCCCATAGAAAGAATTGATTCAATTCCAAATCATTTGCTTTTTGTTAATTCCAATTCCAATTCCAATTCCTCCCAAATACAAAAGGAATTAATTCCAATTCCAATTCCTTTGAAAAGGAATTAATTCCAATTACCAATTCCTTTTCATAAACTTGGGTTCTTAGGAATGTACAATGAAATGAGTCAGGGTAGTGGGTAAGAAATTAAGAAAATAATTGGGGTGGGGGTGGGGGGGGGGAGAAATGATCCGGCCATGTCCTCGTTGAGAAGTGATGCGCACAAAACCTGGTGGTGGTGCTGGAGAAACAGATAAAAACACGGATGCTGGTTAGCGTGTTGGTGATGGTGGTGGTGCTGGTGTCTCATGTCGATGTCCCTGACGACGCTGATGATACCATGTTCGGGATGGTGTTTCCCGTCGCTGATGCTGTGCATGATACGTGGGTTCCGCTGAATACCGCCGTGATGCGGGTCCATGGATAGGTGTAGGTCTATGGACGGGTGGAGTCGTGCTATGTAAATAACGTGGACGGTCTGTTGGTTACTGCGATGAATATTCCCCATAGAGTGGCAGTGCAGGTGACTGACATGGGTGTTGTGAGTGATGTGTAGGTCTCCTAAAGCTCCCACTCTTAGGGCCAATCCCCGACTGTCCGCCTCTACGTCGACGATGCTTCTGGTCTTCGATTTTCACCCCCTTTTATAGTCGCTGAGACGTCTGAGCCGGCTGCCTGAATCAAGCGTAGATTTCTGGTCCAACCAATCAGTGCGCTAGAATGTTGTGACGTGTACATAAGTATCTATGTATTACTATATGTATAGATGTGTAGAGTGACGTAGTAGGTCACGTGTACACAAATCACTAACTATCTAGCTATATATACATACGCGATTACGACATTATAGAAATATTTTGATCATAATTTGACGTGGAAAATTGAGGATTACTTGGCCATTTCTGAGCCGATTTTAAAATGGTTTGAAGTTTTAAAAGGCTCGTCAAATCCTGGTCCTGACTGGTACCAAGAACGACAAAAATAAATAGATTACACGTATTTACTAGTACCTACTCGGTACACTAGAGATACACACTCGCCTCTATTCTTGACACGCACGTCGTTAATGAAGCGTCTGAGCGCGCACATGCGCACCACGCGTTCTAACGAACATAGTCGTTTTTACGACGAAATGCCTCTCGTATAGGCTTATATGCGCTGATTGCTCTGCCCAGGGGCGTATGCTTATGGGAACGAGTCCAGGACGGCCAGCCCGTACCCAGCTTGGCTGGGACGGCCAGTACCCACCAGGTCGATCCGTGTTACAGTATTTCCAAGACAGCTCGTCGACCAAAACCTGACACCTCTGCACAAACTTAAAGGAATGGATGGACTGTACGGGGTGAACAATGATTGGAACACAAGTGGTGTGAAAATGACCTTGCTGTATATGCTGGCAGGTATTCTAAAGAGTGAACGTAGCAAGATCAATGAACAGGAAGGCAGTTCAACAGACGATGATAGCAGCAAATGCATGTGACCAATCAGCATCTGACAGTGACCGTGACTAATTGAAAGATGATATGTTCAAATGTAATTAGCATATATTTATTGTTTGGTATGTCGATCATTTAATTTTTCATTTACTTAATATTTAAAGAAAAAGGGCATCATGTCAGTTCAAGACGTTAACACCAAAGTATTCCTTCGTTAACACTTTGTCAGTGGCAAATACACAGTTCCCAGTTTTAAGCAGTGGCCAGAATTGGTGAGCTTTTACCCTCTGCTGACCTAATTACTAAACAGTTGCAGATGTCATATATGTCATTGTGCAGGCTAGGATAAGGAATATTTTGAGCGGCCATTCATTAGTCTAGCTTATAAGGAATAAAATGGACATTATGTTAATTTAATTTTTCAGTACGCCATAATTGCACATTTGTTATTTTAGTAAACAGTCAGTTGTCATTTTAACAGCATTTCAAGAAAGAGGTAAACGTTGGTCCTTTAGATTCATGCACTCGTTAGGATGGTAACATCAGGATATTCATTTATTAGCATTTTTGGCAGTCACACCAATACACATTTGACCTATTTTAAGAAGCGGGTAAATGTGTTACCTTTTATCTTCTGATGACTGATTGGCATATAACATATAGGAAATTATGGAAACCGCTATAAGGAACATTTTAAGTGGTCAGTCATTATTCTAGCTTATGTAGATGTGAAGGTATGTTCATTTCATTTTTCAGTAACCCCTAATTGCATTTTTTCTGTCAGTTATCATACTACCAAGATTTTATGAAAATAATTAACATTGGTCCATTAGATTTGTCAGATGGAGTCTAATGCTAATCGTAGACCTTTTGATCACTGATGAGCTAATTCCATGATTGGTGTGCATAAAACATGTATGAAATTATTGAGACCCAAGCCTAGGTTATGTAGAAGCGAATGTATGTTCATTTCATTTTTCAGTTTCCCATAATTACATAAATGAACCTTGGCCCATTAGATTTGTCATATGGAGTATAATACCCACTTTTCAAGAGGCTTAACATCAAGATATACCTTTAGTGCCACTTTATCAGTCACAAAAATGCATTTGTCCGATTTTAAGCAGTGGGCAATTTGGTGACCTTTTGAGCTGTGCATACCTAATTACTTGACTCATCAACCGATATCATATAGAAAATCGTAGAGGAACATAGGGGCGACATTTGCAGTTGTCATCGGCTAGGTTACTATGATTGTATCAACGGCTATGGCCATTCTTGCTACCACCACCCCTTAATATGGTCAACTTTGCTGGGTCATAAGCACAACTAATTCCTCAAAAGACACATTGGATCTCAGTTTATCGTATGTTAACATATATTAATTAATCAGCATAGATCAAAGTAACAAAAAAATATAGTTTGGCTGATGGGTGGGTGGGTACGTGGGTGTGTATGGTTGGTGAGGTTCCACGGTCGGCCCTTGTAACCCATGGATTAATATGGCGGCCACTGATCAGCCACTCACGTGTTTGATATTGAATAACATGAAATAGCAGACAATTCACCTTTCCAGAGTATCCATCCATCATCTGACCTCGTATGACGTCATAATCAGCCCAGCGCGTGTATGAAAATGTCACAATTACTACGTCACAAATGGTTCCATATAGACCGTCACCAAATCTCAAATACTCCGACACGTTGTATGATTTGTATGTCTTTGTAATTCTTTGCAATTTTATAAACATGCTGTTGAATATTTTGAAACTAATTTGACTGAGCGCTGTTGCTGCCCAGTCAAATTAGTTTCAAAATATTCAGCAGCTTACCTTGATAATCAGTGTGTTCAGACATCGATCGATCCAAACACAAGCGAGGTGTGGGTGGAGCTTAGCTAGAGATGGGCTGGGCATAGCTAAAGCCGGAAAGGTCCATTGATATGCAATAGCTTTAGAATTACTCGACTCATCAATCGATATCGTATAGGAAATGATAGAAGAACATAGGCGCAACATTTTCACTTGCCATCTGCTAGTTTACTAGGATTGTATCAAAGGTTATGTCATTCGTGTTACCACTAACCCTTAATATAGTCATCTTGGTTATGGTCATTAGCCTAACTTTAGCTCATCAAAAGACATAGTGGATTTCATTTTATGGCATTTTAACATATATATTAATTAATCAGAATAGCTCAAAATAATAGAAAAAATATAGCTTGGCTGATTGGTGAGTGGGTGTGGGAGTTTGGGGTTGGGTTGTAAGGTGGGGTCTGTAACCCAGGGACTAATATGGAGGCCACTGATCGGCCACTCATTTTTGATACTGAATAACACGGAATAGCAGCCAATTGATAGGTAATATCACGGAATAATGATATGGTATAATGGCCATATGATATGGAATAACATGGAATAACGACCGTAGAATATGGAATGTCAGGGAATAATGAGTATGTGATATAGGATAGCACAGAATAACGGCCAATTAGTATATATTAACAGGGAATAATGGTCACATGATATGGAATAACACAAAATAGCGGCCGTATGATATGGAATAACAAGAAATAACGAGCTGATGATATGGAATAACACGGAATAACGATTTTGTATGGATTTTGTATGGATTAAATTGGAAGAATAGCCTTATCAATTATTATTATTATTATTATTATTATTATTATTATTATTATTATTATTATTATTATTATTATTATTATTATTACTATTATTAGTGGTATTGTAATCGGGAGGTGCGTGGGGGTCGTGATAGTATTTTTGGTATTTCTGTAGGCTTCGTTTCCTTGATAGAAAAGACGCGGGCCTTGACAAGTTTGGATTATCCTCGCTATATTGCGGTTATTCAGTTAAGAAAGCTAGATCTATGGTACTGAAGACTCGCTTAACATTTAGAGTAAAGTCAAGATCTACTCTCCCATTCTCTGTTCAGCACCTCGTAGCTTTAATCAGTAATGATCCAAGGTATAAATGGCTGTTCTGATTGTCCGCGAGGTAGATCTAGGATGATTGGCATGCGTAAAATTAGGCCATTTGACCCAGTTCATATCTTATCTAGGATGATTGACAAGTGTAATAATGTGTGAAACAGTTGGGGGCGCATTCGAAATGAGATTACGTAACCGCTCGCAGAAAATCAGAACATCCATTTATACCTTAGATCATTACGGATTAAAGCTACGAGCTGCGTTTATATATATATATATATAGAGATTTTGGTTAGGAAAAAGGGTGTGTGGTATAATAAGAAAATGACATGACGTCATCAAGCTCTCAGCCAATCAGAACAACAGCTTCTTTGCGGTTTGGATTGTAGATCTAGGATACTTGACAGGTACATGTATATATAAACGCAGCTCGTAGCTTTAATCCGTAATGATCTAAGGTATAAATGGATGTTCTGATTAAAGGTACGACCTGCGTTTATATATATATACAATTTTAGCAAATAGTAAAAGCATACAATTCGTACAACAACGCTTAGTCCGCCATCAATTAAGGGTTCGTGACGAACCTATCTACGTCATTCACGCTGCCATTAATTATGACGTCATCCTACATGACACGTAGTTGATTATGACGTCAAATGATGGATGGATAAATTAGAAAGCTCCCATTATACTTACTGAACTGCTTATTCCAGCTGTGAGTAGAATAGACTGATTTCAGATTTAAACGTTAAGCGACCACTAATCAGCAAATACTATGTAGGACTATGAACCTGTAACTGATAGCGAAGATTTTTATTTAAATAAGAAAATACGCAAAGTTAGGTCATTGTCCTAGATTAGAAAGACTGAGTGCTGTAGAGACCACCTGTTCTGATCGTCTGACAGATTTATGACGCAATCTCATTTTCATATTAGTCCACGCACCCTTCTCACACCCCCCCCCCCCCGCCAAAAATACTCACGTCTTATTGCTAGAGAGATTTTGGTTAGGAAAAAGGGTGTGTGGTATAATAAGAAAATGACATGACGTCATCAAGCTCTCAGCCAATCAGAACAACAGCTTCTTTGCGGTTTGGATTGTAGATCTAGGATACTTGACAGGTACATGTATATATAAACGCAGCTCGTAGCTTTAATCCGTAATGATCTAAGGTATAAATGGATGTTCTGATTAAAGGTACGACCTGCGTTTATATATATATATATATACAGGTACATGTATATATAAACGCAGGTCGTACCTTTAATCAGAACATCCATTTATACCGTAGATCATTACGGATTAAAGCTACGAGCTGCGTTTATATATACATGTACCCGTCAAGTATCCTAGATCTACAATCCAAACCGCAAAGAAGCTGTTGTTCTGATTGGCTGAGAGCTTGATGACGTCATGTCATTTTCTTATTATACCACACACCCTTTTTCCTAACCAAAATCTCTCTAGCAATAAGAGGTGAGTATTTTTGGCGGGGGGGGGGGGGGTTTGTGAGAAGGGTGCGTGGACTAATATGAAAATGAGATTGCGTCATAAATCTGTCAGATGATCAGAACAGGTCGTCTCTACAGCACTCAGTCTTTCTAATCTAGGACAATGACCTAACTTTGCGTATTTTCTTATTTAAATAAAAATCTTCGCTATCAGTTACAGGTTCATAGTCCTACATAGTATTTGCTGATTAGTGGTCGCTTAACGTTTAAATCTGAAATCAGTCTATTCTACTCACAGCTGGAATAAGCAGTTCAGTAAGTATAATGGGAGCTTTCTAATTTATCCATCCATCATTTGACGTCATAATCAACTACGTGTCATGTAGGATGACGTCATAATTAATGGCAGCGTGAATGACGTAGATAGGTTCGTCACGAACCCTTAATTGATGGCGGACTAAGCGTTGTTGTACGAATTGTATGCTTTTACTATTTGCTAAAATTTTAACATAACATATGATCTTACATTCAAGGAAGATTTACAGACTGCTGGCCATTCAAATAAAACCACGAATCAGGATCTTGTCAAGTCTGGATCTTTGTGAATACCTCGGAAACTGCTGTTAGGTCCTCGATTTTGGCTAAACCTTTAACACAACATAGTATGTGACCATAGGCTATTATTCTGCAACTTTGTTCATGATCCGAAAAAGCCCTGAAAATACAGAAAAATCACCAAAGATTTTAAAGATTTACAATTTGACAAAACGGGAGGGCAGATTGCGTATGGTACCCTGATCACGTAAGGTGACGAGGGAATTGCATTGATGTCTGCATGTCTGCCTATCAGTTTATATTTCCCGAGCTGCATCGAAAGAAACTGTTAACCGATTTGCCCCCAACACACAACACATTGGAAGTAACTTTGGTTGTGATTCGGATAATAAAAAAAGATCAGCATCGGATCAGATCCGATTTGGCTCAAATCTTAGCACTAGAATAGGTACGTGTAACCGTAGTGATTTAAAAAAAATCCGGCAAAATGTCCCTGGGGGACGAAGATCTGCCATCTCTGATTGCTCGTGGTTGTAGTGAGATAATAAATTATGCTTGACGCCTGAAGCCCAAATCTTCTGTTAATCTTTTTAGTAGTCTTTCGGATAAGTTCATCTCGGTTATAAATATTTTCTACATCACGACGTCATCGTGATTTATATATATCATTTATGAGAACCCGCTTATGTAATATATGTGTCTGGGTGTCCGTACGTATATGTTTGCGTTTGAACATATACGCAATTAGATTGAAGTTTGAACCTTGTTTCTATTTATGTAACAAATATCATGTATATAGATAAATGAGCAGGTTGACCTAGTCAGGAACGCTTGATGTGGTAACCTATTTTACGCTGTGGGCTGGAATACGATATATGTTTAGATTCTAAATGAAGGACGGGCGAACAGACAGGATGGAAGGATAGAATAATGGAAGGAGGAATGAACATTTACATTAGCAATGGCGCGGGTCTATAGCGAAGACAGCAAGTGTCAGTGTTAATAAATGCAGCATGAATGGAATGGAATGGATGAAATAATTACTCACCTTTGGACAGCAATAAATGCAAACTATTTTGAATACAATCCGTAACAACAAATGCAAACTTTCGTAACGACAAACACAAACTATTTGTTAGTTCGTAACAACGACTGCAAACTATTGTATTTCTAAAGGTTAAACACATTTCATGATGGTGTTGTGGAATTTATCCGAAATCCATGCATGGTTAGTTAGGCCTGCATGAAATACTGGTTTTGTTATTACTGAATGAATTTTGATGCTACGCATATGAGGGAATCCTAGGGATTCAGATAGAAGTCCTTGACCTAGCTGTCAAGTAGAAGAATTACATGAAACTATGCTTGGACTCACAATAACGTGACGTCAGTATGGTGCAATATCAACAGGATGTTGTGATATACCCTTCAGAACGGTTCCAGCGAGAGCTAGTTAGAACTAGTCGAACACGCGCATCTTCAAGAGAGTGTGTGAGAATTATTTTGGGTAAGCAATGAGGCTTGGCCAATCAGAACCCGGGCTATCTCTTTTGCTCCGTTTGTGTGACGATAGTTATGAACACCCTTTTACACTCTATAAGGCAGTGTCGATAGTGTTAGGGATAACTCCGTCATCCGATGATCCTGAAGTCAGTATACATCTTTATAAACGTCTGTTTCAGTATTTAAATTAGTTAGTCTCTGCAATTCTTGTGTTTATCAATTGATAATTGGGAACCGAGTGTGTATAGATAAAGTTTAGAAATTTATAGTCTGCAATACGACTTATTTGCTTTATTCAGTTATATCAGTTAATAAAATATATTCGTTAAATGTATGATTAGGTGTTAAGTTCAATCTGTGATTAGAGAAAGACACTTAGTCTTTTCCGAAACCAGAGAATCTCCTGCAGTCAGATAGAAGCCCGGCCCGTCTTCATAATCAAACCAGAATCAGTTAGTATCACATTTAATTCCGAATCCGAGTTCCCGACTTCTCAGTATGAATATGTTGAGTGGGGCCATGTATATATAGGGCTAGGTGCTCTAGACATATGACTCATATGACTCGGAGGTGAGTATCATTAGCATTTAAATATTGCATATTACAATAGATGAATCCACATGTTAGCTATGCCCTGCCCATTACTAGCTAAGCTCCGCCAGTAGTAATGGGGCCCGCTGTAAATCTATTGTTCTCCTGTCAAAAATGATTGATGGGTTTTTATGCAAATTAGATGACGTCACACCGTTTTAACCCTGTAATTCCGTAACCTGTTTTTGGGTGGGTGCTGCCTGTGGAACCATAACCCTCTCTCCTAAGCCACGGCGTTTATGACAATCGAGTATCCGAGTTTGAGTGTAACTGATTATAATTCCCAGCTTAATATCCCGTATTGGGGAGGGGTGTTTTGGGCAGGCAGCGCTGTGGACTATGAAATACTGTGTTTTCCGTATGTTAACCCGTGGTGGGGGGTGGGATGGGTGTTGTCTGTATTAATTGTTTAATAATAACTATAATAATCCTGACCCCTTGACCCTGCATCGTATTGGTTATAATGTCCTGATTAAAATCCCGTATTAGGGGTGGGGGGTGGGGAGGGCGTGGAGTGCATGCCTGTAATAATAATAATGATAATAATAATAATAATAATAATAATAATAATAATCAGGGACCCGGGTATACGCAATGAATGGCTATGTGCTATTGTTCTCCTAAATGATTTATGGGTTAATTATGCAAATAAGGTCACGTGTGTCCATATTTTAACCCGTGTTGGGTGGGAGCGGGTTCGTTTTTGACCCCTTGACCCTGCATAGTATACCGTATTTGGGGGTGCGTGTATAATTGCTCTCAAACAAAGATTTCATGAATAAAGGGGTGTGACGTATAATGCGCGTTCATCATCTACTGTTCTTTGACGACGTGAGCCCTCTTGATGGTGGTGATTATGCGTTCTCTATACCGTATGTAGTTCAGAATGTTCAGCAAGTGACATGGGGTGTGCTATTGTCTCTGGGTGTAATGCCGTGTAAAGTTTATAAAAAATCGATCATGCTTTTACATGTGCACTGGTTCACGCTGTTGTTGTTTACCTGTGCGTGTTTAAATGAGTAATGTGTTTTAAGTTCTCTCCCTACAGTTCATTCGTTTCAAATCTACACTTGATAAAAATATTTCATGCACAATGCTGCTTCTTAATATTCTACATTCTGTGTTTAAAACACACAACAGTCAACCAACTATTTTTTCTGGTAAACTATTCAAATTCGTATTAAAAGTTGAGGGTAATGTGGTGCTGGCCATACTGCATCATCAGCCCACCAACGAACATTCCCGAGTGACGTCTTCACGCACCTCTCGACTCCACAAAAGCAGACGATATTTGAATGGCCTACTAAGTTGTCGTGCGGTGAAAGCTGCGTCCGAGGCCAAATGTATGTCTCAATTATGTACTACATTGTGATATATTAATACATGGTGCAAAGGCACTACATTGGTCTGTCAATTACATTTCCCACCATCTTAACATGTGATTCTGAAATACTCCACTATTTTCATTGTTTTATTGACTTTTTAATGGTTATGCTTTAGTCTTCTGCTTCAAATATTGTCCTGGTAGAAAAGTAATATGATGAAATCACCATTTTGTTACTGTTTAGAAATATTTTGATAAATCCTCAAAACTTCTCGAATAACCTTGAGTTTCCAATCGAAGGCTTTGTTATCAAAGTAATTGTGTCACACTATTTCATATTTCTGTGCTGCAAGTAAGGCCATGAAACTGATCTAAATGAGACATTTTCATCAAATTTGAGATTTTACATCTTTACTGTTGCAATTGCCAGGTAATATAATTGGTAATTTATAGGAATATTTACTTCTGAAAACACAATGCTTAAAATGTAATATGTTTTCCTGACAGTGAAATGTGGGTTTGCTAAAATTGAAGTTCATGCTATATGTTTCAAATGTAACCTGTATTTCTCACGAAAATATGACATTTCGCGCCAAGGAGTATTATTATTTCAATTGCTGCACATTGGAAAACAGTGACCACCATTCAATCGTTTCCAGTTCAAGCTATGTATCTTATTTGTAAAAGCTAGATCGTATTGTACTCGAGTACTATCTTCCATAGCAAGGCATAACAAAATAGATTGGCACCTTTCACGTACAATTGTATTGTTATTGTAGAGATGTTTTGGTGCAGCTTTCTTGCATTAATTTTTTTTATATAATTTGACATGGTTGTTAAATTTCTTTGCTTTTTGATTCTTAATGTGTCTAGCTCGACGAACCCATCAACACGATATCTAGTTTACTTTGGTAAATTTGTTCAGAACATCTGATATGTGAAAAGGTGGCAGTGCTCAATTAGTGTTTTCCCATACACACTGTATTTTCAGTCGTCTTTCTCTATTGATTTCAATTTGACTGAAAACCTATATCTGTGCATGTGAATATCTATTGTTGAATCCGGGTGTCCCTTCATCCAATTGACACCATCACAACTACTTCATTGATTTGATGGATGGAAGAGGTAGCATTATTGGTGTCCATTCTGGGCATCATGAAGATCAGTGACTGTTTGAGGATATGCAGTGTCAACCTCGCATGTTGCAGGTCATAGAACAAGGTGATTTCTCTTTGGTCGAGTTCGCCGACCTGATTGACGACATGGCCGTTGAGCATTGCAGTTGATAGTTTTCTACGGGGTGTGGATAATCGGAAGGCAGCTAGGCTATGCTTGCTGTGGATCAGAAATTATTGACTCTATTGATGGCTCTAGATTTATTAGAGTCTGCAGTATGTCTGCAGCACATGGTATCAGAGCACAGATCTAAGACGCAACCCTCCACTTCATTCTATGAATCTAAGCTCAACACGCCCATATTGATGTCGCCATCAACACCTGCCTGGTCAACGCCACACAGCATGGGTCATGTTATGTCGGACATATATAATGCTGATCTACTTCACGCCTTGCCCCTGATGCGCCGACTGCAGGGCCATCCAGTTGATATGTTTACTTCTCATCCAATAGCCTTTGGGTTAGTGATGGAATAACCACCTGATAATGACTCTATATCCTTGCCAATCATGCAATAGTTTGAGTCATGCGATGCAAAGATGATCAAGTCACCAACACAGCGAAGGAGCAGCCATCTGACATAAGCTCCATGCATCACACTAAAAGGCATGGAGAGAATATGAAAACTGAGCTGCAACCACTTAGGTTGCCATCAACATCCATGCAACCAGTATCATCAGTCAAGGAGTTGCAACCTGATATAAGTTTTCTGTATCACGACACTTATATTATTGGCAGACAATTTGCACCATATGCTGTAGAGACTGTCAACACAGAGCTGTGGCCACTTAGTCTGCGATCCACAGCACTCATATCACTAATGGAAGAGCTGCCTGATGTTGCTTCAACACTGCATCTTGCATCCACAGAACTACGAGTCAAGTCAGACATGTCTGAAGAGCTGGTGCTGAGTGAAAACGTTGTCCGAGTTCAGCAGTCTCGTCTGAGTATGTGTTAACAACATGTTCCTTCTACTATGACTAGTCTAAACGTGTGCATTTCTCTGAAAGAAGAGCTACTTGATATATGTTCAGCAGATCAGTACAGTTTCCTACCTGCATGTACATACAATCCAGTTACCTTTTGCTTGGGGAGAGACTGAACCATTCCAATGTGCTAAAATAACAATGACACAAAATAACTGAAATCGTGATCAGCACTCTGTTTAATTAAATGTGGTTATTTTATATATCCTCCATGAGGCTTGAATAAACTGGCCCATGGAGAACTTCTATTACATTTAAATAAGTCTTCAAAATTGTAGTGGCCACATTCATATACACGGATAATAATGTACATGATGGTAGTTTGCTGACATTGACATTTAACACTGCTGTTCAGATTGCCACTTCCTGAATTTTCAATAGTAAATATTTCACATTCCAAACCATATGAAATTATACCTGAATATATGTGATTTGTTGGAGGGAAGAGGTGGCACAGACATATGACGACTGCGTGGCAATGTTTGATTGGCCCAATGACATGGGCCTAAACCGCCTAGACGGTCTATTTTTGAGTGGCAGTGTTCATTGTTAACCGAGAGTTTGCTACGAGTTGAGTGATCAAATTCAAAGTAATAAAACACATGTTCTTTACAAGCAAGCACTTGCCGTATTTTAGTGCGATAAGTATTTATCATTATAGAGGTACAAATAAACCCCGCATATTTGTATGACTGTAATTTATGGACCTACACTAAAAGACACTAAAACACGACACCACTCAGATATTAAGATCAATTTCTACGTTTTACAATACATTTATAAAAAAAAATACATTGATAAACATAAGAATCATTTTCAAAAAATTGGCGTAGTGGTAGTTTTTTCTGAATAATTCAAACACATTTTATGTTAATGTAAGAAACAATTTTTACCAAATACGGGACATGGGAGGGTTAATGTGGCACTTTTTAACTACTCATATTTTATCCATCAAGAAAAAGATTTGATATTTGTGAGAACAATAGCTGATATCCGCGGATGGCTGTTAGGCACCGTAAGAACAATAGCTTACATACGTACACCATCAGATCAATTGCTTGCATATGCACACTGTAGTAGAAATGGGGGTATCTGTACGCCTTTGTTCTTCACTGCAGGGGGTCTTCGAGAACAAAGGGATTTTTTCGAGAACAGTGGCGAACAGCCGCACTTCAAAGGAATTGCTTTCGAGAACAATGGCGTACAGCTGCACACACTTGAGAGATTCTAGAACACTGTCGAAGCGCATGAATCAATATTGCTGTTAAAATCCGGTAGTATGTCTTGAAAATGTTAACCCTTAAAAGTTGTGTATTTTACGTTTTAACATAGCAGCGGCATGCCCCCCCCCCTCTCCGTGGTGATCTACCGTGGTAGTGTGGTATGTAAGGTAAAAATAATAGAGTTTAAGAGGTGTTCTGATAATAGGAGGAAGGAGTTTAAGAGGTGGTCTGAGAACGGAGGTCATAGGAGGAGTAGGGAGTATGAGGTTGAGGTGGGGTGAGGAATTACGTCAATGCTCGATATTCATGTATATTTTGACTGTTTCGTTGCTAACGTTAATTTACTAGTAAACTATTTTGTTGAATATTTTGAAAAGGGTTTGACTGCTGGCTTAACCGCCATTATGCGCAAATTGTTTTTAAATACTTAATATTGCATTTGCAATAATGTCAGTCATTTTAAATTTTGTGGTTACACGATGATTAAAATGTAGTCATTATGTCTCTGAGGGCTCCATGTGTTTATAGAATTGTATGTCGAGCATACGTATGATAAAAAGATTATTTGTTGCGTATGGTTTTAATTTATCCATTCGTCGTGAATAGCCATGAGATCAATCTTTAATCGAGATACAAACATACTATGTGTTAAGGAATAATGTAAGAATGTGCCTCCCGTCACGTTCTACGTGTGTTTTAGAAATATTCAAAATTACTATTAAATTATCGCCTAGGTTACTCACTAGGAGATTTCATTTTGTAGTTGCGGATGCGTACTTCCCTGGACTGTTTTTTGAATAAATAACAAAATCACATTATTGTATCATTTCCTAGTTCTTAACCGAGTGGACATATGTACTAATTCCCTTTGGCAATTATTAGAATATCACGTTTGGCGCTTTAGTGCTTTTGCATATTTATGACGTGTTCACGCATTACTCATATTAACATTAAACACGACTGCTTCATTCAATTTAAGGGCAGCTGATATTAGATTTTGTCTATGCCTGCTTCCTTGTGAACTAAAAATGGCGTTGGTATGTACCACACATGACCAAGACGAAAGGCGTCACTCGTGGTGGAATACGAGGTTGAATGTGTCTGTATCGATGGAATCTGGTTCTGAGCCATCATCCACATCTTAAGGGTGTCCTACTTTTTATCACATACATGCCCCACACACATGCACGCACCTGTCGCACCAACACGCGCACATACTGCGCATACCATCATGTGCATGATGACACGCACATGATGACGCGCGTGTGGTGCTACATGCGTGCCCCTTGTCACCCGTGTTCCCTGTCCCATTCGTGTGTACGTCGTGCATGCGTGCGTGCGTGTGTCTTTTTATGCACCCGTTGGTGTGTGGGTGTATGTATGTAACATAATTTTGGTTTTTGGCGGCCCCATAAAAAAGAGGCCTATTTCTTTATTTCTTTTATTTTGCTTTTACGTAAATGTTTTTTTATCTCAATTTATGCAAACGATAATTTCTGTTTTCTTCGCACCACATACATGTGCAACAATCAATACGAAGTTGGTACTTCGCATGCACGCATTTGTTGTAATTATGGTCATTCGGTTCCGCTAGATAATCTCTCCAACCATTCCGGATTTCACGCAATGACGTTAAAAATGGTTGCTGTACTGGTACCTCATTATATTTGTTCCATTTCCAAATTCAAAAGCTGTATGCCTTACTAGTCATGCGCATTTAAATTTTATAGCTAAAATATGAGCTGTCAGTAAAACTATCTTTCCAAATTGAACACGCCCTTATTTCGGTCACGTGTTTTTCCCCACCGCTTAAAGTTAACATAATCAGTTTTCAAAACATAACAATTGCACCACGTTTGAATGACATTTTTTTTTTATAGAAAACTGGAATTGATAGGCAGGGTTCAATTACAGAGTACATCATATGGTTTTCTCTGTATTCATGTCCGCATTTTTTTGTCATTGTCACAATGTGAATACGATTAATTTTGGATCTTTGGATCATTGTGGTATGCCTCGTGCTCCTAGCGCACCATTGATCTTTTAGCCATTATCTGCATTCATCCATCGCGGTGTATCAAAATGGTGATAATTGGGGATGGTGGCTGAGGGGTGAGAAAGGAACACTTAGAAATAATAACATATTTTTACAAAATAAATGTATTTTTTATTGACACATGCATTTTTATGGTAAATATTAGCCAAATTTATTCACGATAATTAAAAAGAAATCATAGTACATAAATAATTATACATTAAACATGATCATTTTTTCTGTTTATTCATAATCCTGCGCATCAGGTGTTTCACTATCGCGTCATTTATGTCTCTGTTTCTTAGCGCCCATAATATGTGTTTCATTTGTACACCTCTCGAACAATGGTATAAGAAATATACACAATAATATCTGCAAGTTGACGTCATGGCTGGTTTAACACGTTCATTGTTGAAATAATAAACATGCGCACAGTGCCCATTTTGTACATTTGATATCATTCTTCCGTCAGAAGGGTGTCTTCCATAAGGAACAAAGTATTCAGCATTTTCATTTCTAGTGTAATAAACTGCCACCCAATGTTGTCCGGATTTATTACTGGGATGCGTATTTATTACTAATGAGGTTGGGCGATATTTAATATGTGTGGGTACATTGTCAATTAGAAAAACACCAAGAAAGTGTTCACGCATTTTATTGTCGCCGAATAATAGATCCTCTATTTCAAATGTATTCAACATATTTGTTAATAATCTGTTAATATGTTAAAGTCTGATCCAATTTCTATTGTATTATCAAATTCAGCATAGCAAATTACATTGGTTGTAGGGGCAAGTGCTTGAGCAAAATGGAAGACCACTCTTAGCGAACCAGTGCATATAGGGTAGCAATTCTATGAATCAGCTAGATCTGGCGTAAAATCCCATGCGAACAATGTGGTTCCATGTCTGAACTGAGTCTTATTTATCAGGTAGCCACTGTCTTTGGATAATGCCCCAGTACTGCTGAATAGTGAGAAATAAGCGTCCGAGTAAATGTTATCGCTAAACAAAGGACGTATTGGCGATGTTGTAACCTCTTCTCCATTTATATAACATGTAGCGTAGGTAGTGTTATTGTTATCAAACTTGAATGGCTTTTTATGTACCAATATGGGCATCATTAGGTACAAAAGCGAATAATACTCTAGTAGGTAGCTGACCAATAAATATATTATCTCTATCGATGCTCATAACAACGCTAGATGCTGTAAAAGTCTTACACACTACCCTGTGAATAGGATATTTCACGCTTGTCTGTCTCAGAGTAAAGGCATGCGCCACTAGTAGATCTGCTGATGGGATAACTTTGCATACAAATAAGCTAGCCAACATTATTTTCAATTTAGGCCTCACTCCTTCTGCGGCCATAATGGCGAACACATCTTTACTCCTCTGTAGGCGTACTCTTAAATCAACGGAACAGAGCAGGAACCGGTCCTGCAGAAACATATCGCTGTGTATGCAGCCTATTAATTGCACCATTTTACTCTACGCCATCATTCTTCTACGTGCTTGAAATCCTAAGTTAGTATCGGCGATATTATCAAATTCGCCGGCATCATCTATTTTCCATCCAGCAAGTTGTAGGTGCGAGGATGCGGCATCGCTGCCATAATTTAGTAACATCTTAATGTACGAGTGGTAAGCATAATTTTCGTTCGAGTCACTGACACGCTTTCCATTAAAAAAAACATCCACTTGCAAGAACATCGTATGCAAAAGTTTATTCGCAGGTGCTATCAGGTCATTCGCCTCGGGTGTCTTTTCATCACCATTTCGATCTAGCTTTACTAGCTTAACTTTAATCGAAAGATAAGATTGCGTAAGATCTAAATATCTATCGGCAGACCCACTGACGTAAAACTTGAACGGCACACTATCTGATAAACTAGATACAGGCTGAAACTGTTCCCATTTTGCAGACTCCAATGTCGTCACTATGGGCCGCGTCTGAACCATGTCTAATTCGCTCTTCGAGCACTCGCAGATCTGATTAAGTTCCATGTTGTTTGTTAATTAAAGATATCAGCTTGTTTTCTCTGCCGTCTATTGCGACCCTTCCTCTTCAGTATCGCACGCATTGACTTAGCCTCTGCCCTGTAGGTGGGGCTTAGAATACACCTTCCGTATCCTCCGCGTGTCATAAGAGGCGACTAAAGGAGGTAAGGGTGAGGTAACCCTGACAGAAACCTCGAGTGCTGAAGACGGAGGTTCCAGGCCGCACGGCACACTCTAATAAACCATGCATCCATGCACTTAATGCATATGATCATGTCGATAGTCACTTAGGACTGGCGGTATGATCAGCGAACGAAAAGAAGAAGAAGACTGAGCATTACCTGTATTATTCCTCTTTTTACGGTTAGGTTGAGGTGGTCTTAAACCACCATGCACCACTGTTACAGCTTCTGGTATCAAAGACCTGGCAACACCACGTGCTCTCGATTTTAATGCTGATTTAACATTTTTTCCAGCCATTACGTCCTCAGCCAGTCCGATTCCAGCACTAAGACCTTGTTTACCTACAGATTTAGCCACATTTTTTGCGATAGGTATTGTTGAACATAATAGTCTGCCTAAGATATTACCGAGTCCATGTCCTGATTGGTATCGTGTGCCTACAAAATCTGGAATATGCTCATGGCCCACTTGACTTGTGTGGTAACGCACCAGTGGTGGAGCGTTCATTCTTCCTTTCATTGTCCCTCTCAACATCGCTCTCATTGTCATTGTCGTCGTCGTCTGAAATGCAAACAGAGTACACTCGCTGATGCTCCATCCTTGAATGGGACATTGGCACCAGTTCTATCCATTATAAGTATTCCAATAGTATCGATGTAGTTCTTTGGTATCACTCTGAGTAGCGGTGCGGAAGTATCGCCTACCACGCTGTGTGAGACTACGTCGCAGTATATATATGCAGTCGAAGGACCACCCTCACAATTTGAACGAAACGATTCTTTAATGTCTATTGGTCCCATATGTATTTTTCCTCCTTCGAATCTGATTAAATTTGCTACTTCTCCACCTATAGCGTAATTATCTTTAACTGTGAGAAAAACTAGATTCGTGTGATGCAAGTAAAAATTGCAAAAAATATTTTGTGTCTAAATCTTGACTTGCTCTCTATCTGCCAATTTAATAGTCTACCATATTTTTTACAGCATAGTAGCCTTTCAGTACGCTGATAAATGGAGCTTTTGTTTGCACATAATAATGTTCGCTTCTACGTGTACGTTTTTTACCGACATTATTTGTTTGATCATTTCGCACTTTTTTTCAGCGAGCATTTCGAGCTCGTTTTCCCTGATCAGCAGGATGTGGATTGCTGAAACCATCTTTTAAAACTAGCGGAAAAGCCATTGTCTTTTCTATTTCTTATGTGCTTGCCCCATCTTTGCTAATTTCTTCTGTCACATCACTACCTTTCTTCTTCTTCTTTATCTTCTTCTTAGTAAATGCATATATTTGTACAAAACTTTCCTCCGCAATAGTAAGCCAACTCCTCGGATATAACACACTCGAGAGGCCCACTTCCCATTCGCCATCTAATGTTAATGGAGTGTGCAGACATGTTCGAAACTCTGATATACATATCTTATTGTCTGGAAAGAACTGGTTACTACTATTGCTCGGAAGGGTTATGTAAAACTGATCCTCATTCATTCTGAGTTGAATGATGTGTGGATGTTTTTTATGCGTGGACTATGCAATATATACCCAAGACATTTGCTCAAAAGTGATATCCATATGCCTGATTGCCCATTTTGTATACTCAGATTCATGATACATGTAATGATTATGACATAAATTATTATAATTTGAGCTAGGTATACTATTTCTCCTTTCGGTACTCGTGAACCCATCATTCGCCACATGCTCTGATCCGATCTCTCTATATATTCATCCATTGTTAATGATGTATAGTACATAGTTCGTTTACCCACGTGGTAAACTTAGCCGGGTAACCGAGCCACTTTACCAGATACTCACGTTGTCCCTTTTCATTTTTTCTACTTTTAAGTATGTTTTCCTCTGAGTACTCTTTATCATTTTCTTCTATCACTTGCTGTATCTCATCACGATAAAAAGTACCAATAATTGGGTCACCTCCATAGTCTTCTAATTTATATAAGCATGGATATTTGTCTGTAAGCACCTCATGCGCCGTAAACAATCGTGACTCCATTGCCCGCGATATACTTTTTCAAATGGCAATTTTGCTTGTGATATTCTAACATGGTCGCCTTGAGTAGGGCTGTTTTTAGATTTGGAACGTTTCTTCATCTTCTTTCCATATATATTTCCGCATGCGATTAACTCAGTACTACGGTCGACCTGGGAAGGAGCCATGTGTGTACTGGAATGCATGGTGTTATTGTACGCAGCGACTAAACTAGGTAATGCATCGATATACTTTCATGTATTTTTATGCGTCATGTATCTGGATATTCGGCCCTTCAGGGTGCGTTGAAAATGCTCTACCATTGCCGCTTTCATTTCATTTTGAGAAGTGTAGAAATGTATTCCATTATCTTTCAAATAGTTTTTCATTGCACGATTTATGAACTCGCCCCTTTTTGGCTGTTTGAATAGCGTGTGGGCGACGCTCAGTATGCTCCAATCTTGTTTCTAACCCTTTCTTGACTGCAGAAGACGTTTTACTAAACAGGCATTCCACCCATGCGTATTTTGAAAGGGCATCAACTACGCATAACAAATATAACATGTTGTTGTTCTCTTTTGCCATCATACCCATGGAGCATAGATCAGCCTGCCATAGTTCATCGATGGCTGAAACTCTTATTTTTCGACTGTCAAACTTTGTTTTCTGCGGTCTGTGAAGGGTATATACTTCTTGGTGTTTTAACCATTTGTTATTATATTTGCATTATATAGCTTTTCTTTCCCACCAAAAGATGCGTAATGTTTTGGATCAAAATATACTTTTGCCAATTTAGCATCATTCATGCCTTATCTAAATTTACCCACACTGGAATTGCATGTCCCTTTTTCTTCCTGTTGCCCGCTAAAATACTCTTTCTACGTATTCTGTTACTCATGGGCATATGCGTGTACTCACTGGTGTTATCATCCTTTTCTGCATCATTATATATCTGTCTCATCGATTTCTCTTGCCCTACAAATCTATGGGGGTATGGTTAGGTCACGTAACAGATTAAGAAACTTTCCCTCCGCTTGATCATGCATACCCACCGTTAGAGGTGTTCGCCCATGTGCTACGATGTTCGTAAGCAGGTCTAGTACATTACTTTTTGGAAAAACGTACCCTCTATTGTCACTTCGCCCAGGTCATGGGTTGCAGTGGTATCGGTTGATATTGTTCTTGTCCTTGCGTTTGCTGATAGTAATGCCTATACTTATCCAATACTTGTGAATACGATTTTGCTTTTTCATTCTCAGTCAGATCGTGTCTGGCTAATATATTGGATATCTTGTTATCGAGACTAATAGCTTTACATATCGATGGATCTGTCTGTAGCAATGATATTTTACTCTGTTCATTTAAATCACCTATCAATTCGTGAGGAACTAACACAATTTTACGTGTATGTTCCATCTTTTCACGTGAACAGTTTACCAATTAATGGCGCAACCGTACCGATCACCACTGGTAATAAGGCTCCTAAAAATCCACCTGTTTGTAGCAATTTTCTTTTACATGCATATGGTACACCGCGACTAGTCAGTGTTCGCATTTTCCCTCTATATTTACTCAGCTGCTTGTATCATGATTTAGTGAGATGAACATTCCCACATAATACGTTTAGGCATGATTCACATAGTACATCCACCAATTCGTTCGAACACTCTTTGATTACATCATTTCTGATTGAAGGCTTTACTTTAGACAAATATTGCAGCATAGGTATATGGCGTTCCACTTTATGCGATGCCATTTTTCTTAGGTATGTAAACATAGCAACCCTCCTTCGGGTGAACGTAGTCTGATATTGTCAGGTGTCGTCTGTTTCAAATCTAGGAATAGATATGAGTGAGGTTCGCGTGTAGAAGCCTTATATGATTCGATCAAATACTTTGCATTGCATGGGTACATCTGCTTCGAGAAAGAACGAATAGATGATGACTCACGTGGATTCTTAAACAATACCATGTAGTGACAGTTACCTGATAAGTCCCATTGATTGCGTGACTTGTGAAACAGATTTTGTGCGACAAATATTATGCTCTAATTCTCATGGTGAGAACGTTTTGTAAATAGGTGAGCCACATTCTCGTCGCATTTATTCATGAAATCGTCGAGTACCACCAATGTCCTGCAACTTCTGTCTAGTACAACATTCACACCCACTTTAAATTCAACTTCTTTCGCCAAATCGCTATACCCATCTTGCCATGCACCGTAGCAGTACACAATCCTCTGTGGAGGGTGGAGGGGGAGTAATGGCGTAGGGATCTTGTAGTGATGTTTACAATGCGTCGGCACACGCACGTCCACATACGACTAAGGAGGTATACGCTCATGTGTGTATACCACACACCCTTTTTCCTAGCCAAAATCTCTCTAGCAATAAGAGGTGAGTATTTTTGGCGGGGGGGGGGGGGCGGGGTTTGTGAGAAGGGTGCGTGGACTAATATGAAAATGAGATTGCGTCATAAATCTGTCAGATGATCAGAACAGGTCGTCTCTACAGCACTCAGTCTTTCTAATCTAGGACAATGAACTAACTTTGCGTATTTTCTTATTTAAATAAAAATCTTCGCTATCAGTTACAGGTTCATAGGCCTACATAGTATTTGCTGATTAGTGGTGGCTTAACGTTTAAATCTGAAATCAGTCTATTCTATTCACAGCTGGAATAAGCAGTTCAGTAAGTATAATGGGAGCTTTCCAATTTATCCATCCATCATTTGACGTCATAATCAACTACGTGTCATGTAGGATGACGTCATAATTAATGGCAGCGTGAATGACGTAGATAGGTTCGTCACGAACGCTTAATTGATGGCGGGCTAAGCGTTGTTGTACGAATTGTATGCTTTTACTATTTGCTAAAATTTTAACATAACATATGATCTTACATTCAAGGAAGATTTACAGACTGCTGGCCATTCAAATAAAACCACGAATCAGGATCTTGTCAAGTCTGGATTTTGTGAATACCTCGGAAACTGCTGTTAGGTCCTCGATTCTGGCTAAACCTTTAACACAACATAGTATGTGACCATAGGCTATTATTCTGCAACTTTGTTCATGATCCGAAAAAGCCCTGAAAATACAGAAAAATCACCAAAGATTTTAAAGATTTACAATTTGACAAAACGGGAGGGCAGATTGCGTATGGTACCCTGACCACGTAAGGGGACGAGGGAATTGCATTGATGTCTGCATGTCTGCCTATCAGTTTGTATTTCCCGAGCTGCATCGAAAGAAACTGTTAACCGATTTGCCCCCAACACACAACACATTGGAAGTAACTTTGGTTGTGATTCGGATAAAAAAAAAAGAAGATCAGCATCGGATCAGATCCGATTTGGCTCAAATCTTAGCACAAGAATAGGTACGTGTAACCGTAGTGATTAAAAAAAAATCGAAAAAATCCGGCAAAATGTCCCTGGTGGACGAAGATCTGCCATCTCTGATTGCTCGTGGTTGTAGTGAGATAATAAATTATGCTTGACGCCTGAAGCCCAAATCTTCTGTTAATCTTTTTAGTAGTCTTTCGGATAAGTTCATCTCGGTTATAAATATTTTCTACATCACGACAACGTCATCGTGATTTATATATATCATTTATGAGAACCCGCTTATGTAATATATGTGTCTGGGTGTCCGTACGTATATGTTTGCGTTTGAACATATACGCAATTAGATTGAAGTTTGAACCTTGTTTCTATTTATGTAACAAATATCATGTATATAGATAAATGAGCAGGTTGACCTAGTCAGGAGCACGTGATGTGGTAACCTACTTTACGATGTGGGCTGGAATACGATATATGTTTAGATTCTAAATGAAGGACGGGCGAACAGACAGGTTGGAAGGATAGAATAATGGAAGGAGGAATGAACATTTACATTAGCAATGGCGCGGGTCTATAGCGAAGACAGCAAGTGTCAATGTTAATAAATGCAGCATGAATGGAATGGAATGGATGAAATAATTACTCACCTTTGGACAGCAATAAATGCAAACTATTTTGAATACAATCCGTAACAACAAATGCAAACTTTCGTAACGACAAACACAAACTATTTGTTAGTTCGTAACAACGACTGCAAACTATTGTATTTCTAAAGGTTAAACACATTTCATGATGGTGTTGTAGAATTTATCCGAAATCCATGCATGGTTAGTTAGGCCTGCATGAAATACTGGTTTTGTTATTACTGAATGAATTGTGATGCTACGCATATGAGGGAATCCTAGGGATTCAGATAGAAGTCCTTGACCTAGCTGTCAAGTAGAAGAATTACATGAAACTATGCTTGGACTCACAATAACGTGACGTCAGTATGGTGCAATATCAACAGGATGTTGTGATATACCCTTCAGAACGGTTCCAGCGAGAGCTAGTTAGAACTAGTCGAAGGCGCGCATCTTCAAGAGAGTGTGTGAGAATTATTTTGGGTAAGCAATGAGGCTTGACCAATCAGAACCCGGGCTATCTCTTTTGCTCCGTTTGTGTGACGATAGTTATGAACACCCGTTTACACTCTATAAGGCACTGTCGATAGTGTTCGGGATAACTCCGTCATCCGATGATCCTGAAGTCAGTATACATCTTTATAAACGTCTGTTTCAGTATTTAAATTAGTTAGTCTCTGCAATTCTTGTGTTTATCAATTGATAATTGGGAACCGAGTTTGTATAGATAAGGTTTAGAAATTTATAGTCTGCAATACAACTTATTTGCTTTATTCAGTTATATCAGTTAATAAAATATATTCGTTAAATGTATGATTAGGTGTTAAGTTCAATCTGTGATTAGAGAAAGACACTTAGTCTTTTCCGAAACCAGAGAATCTCCTGCAGTCAGATACAAGCCCGGCACGTCTTCATAATCAAACCAGAATCAGTTAGTATCACATTTAATTCCGAATCCGAGTTCCCGACTTCTCAGTATGAATATGTTGAGTGGGGCCATGTATATATAGGGCTAGGTACTCTAGACATATGACTCATATAACTCGGAGGTGAGTATCATTAGCATTTAAATATTGCATATTACAATAGATGAATCCACATGTTAGCTATGCCCTGCCCATTACTAGCTAAGCTCCGCCAGTAGTAATGGGGCCCGCTGTAAAGCTATTGTTCTCCTGTCAAAAATGATTGATGGGTTTTTATGCAAATTAGATGACGTCACACCGTTTTAACCCTGTAATTCCGTAACCTGTTTTTGGGTGGGTGCTGCCTGTGGAACCATAACCCTCTCTCCTAAGCCACGGCGTTTATGACAATCGAGTATCCGAGTTTGAGTGTAACTGATTATAATTCCCAGCTTAATATCCCGTATTGGGGAGGGGTGTTTTGGGCAGGCAGCGCTGTGGACTATGAAATACTGTGTTTTCCGTATGTTAACCCGTGGTGGGGGGGGGGGGGGGGGTGGGATGGGTGTTGTCTGTATTAATTGTTTAATAATAGCTATAATAATCCTGACCCCTTGACCCTGCATCGTATTGGTTATAATGTCCTGATTAAAATCCCGTATTGGGGGTGGGGGGATGAGGGCGTGGAGTGCATGCCTGTAATAATAATGAAAATAATAATAATAATAATAATAATAATAATAATAATAATAATAATAATCAGGGACTCGGGTATACGCAATGAATGGCTATGTGCTATTGTTCTCCTAAATGATTTATGGGTTAATTATGCAAATAAGGTCACGTGTGTCCATCTTTTAACCCGTGTTGGGTGGGAGCGGGTTCGTTTTTGACCCCTTGACCCTGCATAGTATACCGTATTTGGGGGTGCGAGTATAATTGCTCTCAAACAAAGATTTCATGAATAAAGCGGTGTGACGTATAATGCGCGTTCATCATCTACTGTTCTTTGACGACGTGAGCACTCTTGTTGGTGGTGATAGTGCGTTCTCTATACCGTATGTAGTTCAGAATGTTCAGCAAGTGACATAGGGTGTGCTATTGTCTCTGGGTGTAATGCCGTGTAAAGTTTATAAAAAATCGATCATGCTTTTACATGTGCACTGGTTCACGCTGTTGTTGTTTACCTGTGCGTGTTTAAATGATTAATGTGTTTTAAGTTCTCTCCCTACAGTTCATTCGTTTCAAATCTACACTTGATAAAAATATTTCATGCACAATGCTGCTTCTTAATATTCTACATTCTGTGTTTAAAACACACCACAGTCAACCAACTATTTTTCTGGTAAACTATTCAAATTCGTATTAAAAGTTGAGGGTAATGTGGTGCTGGCCATACTGCATCATCAGCCCACCAACGAACATTCCCGAGTGACGTCATCACGCACCTCTCGAGTCCACAAAAGCAGACGATATTTGAATGGCCTACTAAGTTGTCGTGCGGTGAAAGCTGCGTCCGAGGCCAAATGTATGTCTCAATTATGTACTACATTGTGATATATTAATACATGGTGCAAAGGCCCTACATTGGTCTGTCAATTAAATTTACCACCATCTTAACATGTGATTCTGAAATACTCCACTATTTTCATTGTTTTATTGACTTTTTAATGGTTATGCTTTAGTCTTCTGCTTCAAATATTGTCCTGGTAGAAAAGTAATATGATGAAATCACCATTTTGTTACTGTTTAGAAATATTTTGATAAATCCTCAAAACTTCTCGAATAACCTTGAGTTTCCAATCGAAGGCTTTGTTATCAAAGTAATTGTGTCACACTATTTCATATTTCTGTGCTGCAAGTAAGGCCATGAAACTGATCTAAATGAGACATTTTCATCAAATTTGAGATTTTACATCTTTACTGTTGCAATTGCCAGGTAATATAATTGGTAATTTATAGGAATATTTACTTCTGAAAACACAATGCTTAAAATGTAATATGTTTTCCTGACAGTGAAATGTGGGTTTGCTAAAATTGAAGTTCATGCTATATGTTTCAAATGTAACCTGTATTTCTCACGAAAATATGACATTTCGCGCCAAGGAGTATTATTATTTCAATTGCTGCACATTGGAAAACAGTGACCACCATTCAATCGTTTCCAGTTCAAGCTATGTATCTTATTTGTAAAAGCTAGACCGTATTGTACTCTGAGTACTATCTTCCATAGCACGGCATAACAAAATAGATTGGCACCTTTCACGTACAATTGTATTGTTATTGTAGAGATGTTTTGGTGCAGCTTTCTTGCATTAATTTTTTTTATATAATTTGACATGGTTGTTAAATTTCTTTGCTTTTTGATTCTTAATGTGTCTAGCTCGACCAACCCATCAACACGGTATCTAGTTTACTTTGGTAAATTTGTTCAGAACATCTGATATGTGAAACGGTGGCAGTGCTCAATTAGTGTTTTCCCATACACACTGTATTTTCAGTCGTCTTTCTCTATTGATTTCAATTTGACTGAAAACCTATATCTGTGCATGTGAATATCTATTGTCGAATCCGGGTGTCCCTTCATCCAATTGACACCATCACAACTACTTCATTGATTTGATGGAGGGAAGAGGTAGCATTATTGGTGTCCATTCTGGGCATCATGAAGATCAGTGACTGTTTGAGGATATGCAGTGTCAACCTCGCATGTTGCAGGTCATAGAGCAAGGTGATTTCTCTTTGGTCGAGTTCGCCGACCTGAATGACGACATGGCCATTGAGCATTGCAGTAGATAGTTTTCTACAGGGTGTGGATAATCGGAAGGCAGCTAGGCTATGCTTGCTGTGGATCAGAAATTATTGACTCTATTGATGGCTCTAGATTTATTAGAGTCTGCAGTATGTCTGCAGCACATGGTATCAGAGCACAGATCTAAGACGCAACCCTCCACTTCATTCTATGAATCTAAGCTCAACACGCCCATATTGATGTCGCCATCAACACCTGCCTGGTCAACGCCACACAGCATGGGTCATGTTATGTCGGACATATATAATGCTGATCTACTTCACGCCTTGCCCCTGATGCGCCGACTGCAGGGCCATCCAGTTGATATATTTACTTCTCATCCAATAGCCTTTGGGTTAGTGATGGAATAACCACCTGATAATGACTCTATATCCTTGCCAATCATGCAATAGTTTGAGTCATGCGATGCAAAGATGATCAAGTCACCAACACAGCGAAGGAGCAGCCATCTGATATAAGCTCCGTCCATCACACTAAAAGGCATGGAGAGAATATGAAAACTGAGCTGCAACCACTTAGGTTGCCATCAACATCCATGCAACCAGTATCATCAGTCAAGGAGGAGCAACCTGATATAAGTTTTCTGTATCACGACACTTATATTATTGGCAGGCAATTTGCACCATATGCTGTAGAGACTGTCAACACAGAGCTGTGGCCACTTAGTCTGCGATCCACAGCACTCATATCACTAATGGAAGAGCTGCCTGATGTTGCTTCAACACTGCATCTTGCATCCACAGAACTACCAGTCAAGTCAGACATGTCTGAAGAGCTGGTGCTCAGTGAAAACGTTGTCCGAGTTCAGCAGTCTCTTCTGAGTATGTGTTAACAACATGTTCCTTCTACTACGACTAGTCTAAACGTGTGCATTTCTCTGAAAGAAGAGCTACTTGATATATGTTCAGCAGATCAGTACAGTTTCCTACCTGCATGTACATACAATCCAGTTACCTTTTGCTTGGGGAGAGATTGAACCATTCCAATGTGCTAAAATAACAATGACACAAAATAACTGAAATCGTGATCAGCACTCTGTTTAATTAAATGTGGTTATTTTATATATCCTCCATGAGGCTTGAATAAACTGGCCCATGGAGAACTTCTATTACATTTAAATAAGTCTTCAAAATTGTAGTGGCCACATTCATATACACGGATAATAATGTACATGATGGTAGTTTGCTGACATTGACATTTAACACTGCTGTTCAGATTGCCACTTCCTGAATTTTCAATAGTAAATATTTCACATTCCAAACCAAATGAAATTATACCTGAATATATGTGATTTGTTGGAGGGAAGAGGTAGCACAGACATATGACGACTGCGTGGCAATGTTTGATTGGCCCAATGACATGGGCCTAAACCGCCTAGACGGTCTATTTTTGAGTGGCAGTGTTCATTGTTAACCGAGAGTTTGCTACGAGTTGAGTGATCAAATTCAAAGTAATAAAACACATGTTCTTTACAAGCAAGCACTTGCGTATTTTAGTGCAATAGGTATTTATCATTATAGAGGTACAAATAAACCCCGCATATTTGTATGACTGTAATTTATGGACCTACACTAAAAGACACTAAAACACGACACCACTCAGATATTAAGATCAATTTCTACGTTTTACAATACATTTATAAAAAAAAATACATTGATAAACATAAGAATCATTTTCAAAAAATTGGCGTAGTGGTAGTTTTTTTCTGAATAATTCAAACGCATTTTATGTTAATGTAAGATACAATTTTTACCAAATACGGGACATGGGAGGGTTAATGTGGCACTTTTTAACTACTCATATCTTATCCATCAAGAAAAAAATTTGATATTTGTGAGAACAATAGCTGATATCCGCGGATGGCTGTTAGGCACCGTAAGAACAATAGCTTACATACGTACACCGTCAGATCAATTGCTTGCATATGCACACTGTAGTAGAAATGGGGGTATCTGTACGCCTTTGTTCTTCACTGCAGGGGGTCTTCGAGAACAAAGGGATTTTTTCGAGAACAATGACGAACAGCCGCACTTCAAAGGAATTGGTTTCGAGAACAATGGCGTACATCCGCACACACTTGAGAGATTCTAGAACACTGTCGAAGCACATGAATCAATATTGCTGTTAAAATCCGGTAGTATGTCTTGAAAATGTTAACCCTTAAAAGTTGTGTATTTTACGTTTTAACATAGCAGCGGCAATCCCCCCCCCCTCTCCGTGGTGATCTACCGTGGTAGTGTGGTATGTAAGGTAAAAATAATAGAGTTTAAGAGGTGTTCTGATAATAGGAGGAAGGAGTTTAAGAGGTGGTCTGAGAACGGAGGTCGTAGGAGGAGTAGGGAGTATGAGGTTGAGGTGGGGTGAGGAATTACGTCAATGCTCGATATTCATGTATATTTTGACTGTTTCGTTGCTAACGTTAATTTACTAGTAAACTATTTTGTTGAATATTTTAAAAAGGTTTTGACTGCTGGCTTAACCGCCATTATGCGCAAATTGTTTTTAAATACTTAATATTGCATTTGCAATAATGTCAGTCATTTTAAATTTTGTGGTTACACGATGATTAAAATGTAGTCATTATGTCTCTGAGGGCTCCATGTGTTTATAGAATTGTATGTCGAGCATACGTATGATAAAAAGATTATTTGTTGCGTATGGTTTTAATTTATCCATTCGTCGTGAATAGCCATGAGATCAATCTTTAATCGAGATACAAACATATTATGTGTTAAGGAATAATGTAAGAATGTGCCTCCCGTCGCGTTCTACGTGTGTTTTAGAAATATTCAAAATTACTATTAAATTATGGCCTAGGTTACTCACTAGGAGATTTCATTTTGTAGTTGCGGATGCGTACTTCCCTGGACTGTTTTTGAATAAATAACAAAATCTTATTATTGTATCATTTCCTAGTTCTTAACCGAGTGGACATATGTACTAATTCCCTTTGGCAATTATTAGAATATCACGTTTGGCGCTTTAGTGCTTTTGCATATTTATGACATGTTCACGCATTACTCATATTAACATTAAACACGACCGCTTCATTCAATTTAAGGGCAGCTGATATTAAATTTTGTCTATGCCTGCTGCCTTGTGAACTAATAATGGCGTTGGTATGTACCACACATGACCACGACGAAAGGCGTCACTCGTGGTGGAATACGAGGTTGAATGTGTCTGTATCGATGGAATCTGGTTCTGATCCATCATCCACATCTTAAGGGTGTCCTACTTTTTATCACATACATGCCCCACACACATGCACGCACCTGTCGCACCAACACGCGCACATACTGCGCATACCATCATGTGCATGATGACACGCACATGATGACGCGCGTGTGGTGCTACATGCGTGCCCCTTGTCACCCGTGTTCCCTGTCCCCTTCGCATGTACGTCGTGCGTGCGTGCGTGCGTGTGTCTTTTTATGCACCCGTTGGTGTGTGGGTGTATGTATGTAACATAATTTTGGTTTTTGGCGGCCCCATAAAAAAGAGGCCTATTTTTTTATTTTTTTTATTTTGCTTTTACGTAAATGTTTTTTTATCTCAATTTATACAAACGATAATTTCTGTTTTCTTCGCACCACATACATGTGCAACAATCATTACGAAGTTGGTACTTCGCATGCACGCATTTGTTGTAATTATGGTCATTCGGTTCCGCTAGATAATCTCTCCATCCATTCCGGATTTCACGCAATGACGTTAAAAATGGTTGCTGTACTGGTACCTCGTTATATTTGTTCCATTTCCAAATTCAAAAGCTGTATGCCTTACTAGTCATGCGCATTTAAATTTTATAGCTAAAATATGAGCTGTCAGTAAAACTATCTTTCCAAATTGAACACGCCCTTATTTCGGTCACGTGTTTTTTCCCACCGCTTAAAGTTAACATAATCAGTTTTCAAAACATAACAATTGCACCACGTTTGAATGACATTTTTATAGAAAACTGGAATTGATAGGCAGGGTTCAATTACAGAGTACATCATATGGTTTTCTCTGTATTCATGTCCGCATTTTTTTGTCATTGTCACAATGTGAATACGATTAATTTTGGATCTTTGGATCATTGTGGTATGCCTCGTGCTCCTAGCGCACCATTGATCTTTTAGCCATTATCTGCATTCATCCATCGCGGTGTATCAAAATGGTGATAATTGGGGATGGTGGCTGAGGGGTGAGAAGGGAACACTTAGAAATAATAACATATTTTTACAAAATAAATGTATTTTTTATTGACACGTGCATTTTTTTTTGCATGGTAAATATTAGCGAAATTTATTCACGATAATTAAAAAGAAAACATAGTACATAAATAATTATACATTAAACATGATCATTTTTTCTGTTTATTCATAATCCTGCGCATCAGGTGTTTCACTATCGCGTCATTTTTGTCTCTGTTTCTTAGCGCCCGTAATATGTGTTTCATTTGTACACCTCTCGAACAATGGTATAAGAAATATACACAATAATATCTGCAAGTTGACGTCATGGCTGGTTTAACACGTTCATTGTTGAAATAATAAACATGCGCACAGTGCCCATTTTGTACATTTGATATCATTCTTCTGTCAGAAGGGTGTCTTCCATAAGGAACAAAGTATTCAGCATTTTCATTTCTAGTGTAATAAACTGCCACCCAATGTTGTCCGGATTTATTACTGGGATGCGTGTTTATTACTAATGAGGTTGGGCGATATTTAATATGTGTGGGTACATTGTCAATTAGAAAAACACCAAGAAAGTGTTCACGCATTTTATTGTCGCCGAATAATAGATCCTCTATTTCAAATGTATTCAACATATTTGTTAATAATCTGTTAATACGTTAAAGTCTGATCCAATTTCTATTGTATTATCAAATTCAGCATAGCAAATTACATTGGTTGTAGCGGCAAGTGCTTGAGCAAAATGGAAGACCACTCTTAGCGAACCAGTGCATATAGGGTAGCGATTCTCTGAATCAGTTAGATCTGGCGTAAAATCCCATGCGAACAATGTGGTTCCATGTCTGAACTGAGTCTTATTTATCAGGTAGCCACTGTCTTTGGATAATGCCCCAGTACTGCTGAATAGTGAGAAATACGCATCCGAGTAAATGTTGTCGCTAAACAAAGGACGTATTGGCGATGTTGTAACCTCTTCTCCATTTATATAACATGTAGCGTGGGTAGTGTTATTGTTATCAAACTTGAACGGCTTTTTATGTACCAATATGGGCATCATTAGGTACAAAAGCGAATAATACTCTAGTAGGTAGCTGACCAATAAATATATTATCTCTATCGATGCTCATAACACCGCTAGGTGCTGTAAAAGTCTTACACACTACCCTGTGAATAGGATATTTCACGCTTGTCTGTCTCAGAGTAAAGGCATGCGCCACTAGTAGATCTGCTGATGGGATAACTTTGCGTACAAATAAGCTAGCCAACATTATTTTCAATTTAGGCCTCACTCCTTCTGCGGCCATAATGGCGAACACATCTTTACTCCTCTGTAGGCGTACTCTTAAATCAACGGAACAGAGCAGGAACTGGTCCTGCAGAAACATATCGCTGTGTATGCGGCCTATTAACTGCACCATTTTACTCTGCGCCATCATTCTTCTACATGCTAGAAATCCTAAGTTAGTATCAGCGATATTATCAAATTCGCCGCCTTCATCTATTTTCCATCCATCAAGTTGTAGGTGCGAGGATGCGGCATCGCTGCCATAATTTAGTAACATCTTAATGTACGAGTGGTAAGCATAATTTTCGTTCGAGTCACTGACACGCTTTCCATTAAAAAAAACATCCACTTGCGAGAACATCATATGCAAAAGTTTATTCGCAGGTGCTATCAGGTCATTCGCCTCGAGTGTCTTTTCATCACCATTTCGATCTAGCTTTACTAGCTTAACTTTAATAGAAAGATAAGATTGCGTAAGATCTAAATATCTATCGGCAGACCCACTGACGTAAAACTTGAACGGCGCACTATCTGATAAACTAGATACAGGCTGAAACTGTTCCCATTTTGCAGACTCCAATGTCGTCACTATGGGCCTCGTCTGAACCATGTCTAATTCGCTCTTCGAGCACTTGCAGATCTGATTAAGTTCCATGTTGTTTGTTAATTAAAGATATCAGCTTGTTTTCTCTGCCGTCTATTGCGACCCTTCCTCTTCAGTATCGCACGCATTGACTTAGCCTCTGCCCTGTAGGTGGGGCTTAGAATACACCTTCCGTATCCTCCGCATGTCATAAGAGGCGACTAAAGGAGGTAAGGGTGAGGTAACCCTGACAGAAACCTCGAGTGCTGAAGACGGAGGTTCCAGGCCGCACGGCACACTCTAATAAACCATGCATCCATGCACTTAATGCGTATGATCATGTCGATAGTCACTTAGGACTGGCGGTATGATCAGCGAACGAAAAGAAGAAGAAGACTGAGCATTACCTGTATTATTCCTCGTTTTACGGTTAGGTTGAGGTGGTCTTAAACCACCATGCATCACTGTTACAGCTTCTGGTATCAAAGACCTGGCAACACCACGTGCTCTCGATTTTAATGCTGTTTTAACATTTTTTCCAGCCATTACGTCCCCAGCGAGTCCGATTCCAGCACTAAGACCTTGTTTACCTACAGATTTAGCCACATTTTTTGTGATAGGTATTGTTGAACATAATGGTCCGCCTAAGATATTACCGAGTCCATGTCCTGATTGGTATCGTGTGCCTACAAAAACTGGAATATGCTCATGGCCCACTTGACTTGTGTAGTAACGCACCAGTGGTGGAGCGTTCATTCTTTCTTTCATTGTCCCTCTCAACATCGCTCTCATTGTCATTGTCATCGTCGTCTGAAATGCAAACAGAGTACACTCGCTGATGCTCCATCCTTGAATAAGACATTGGCACCAGTTCTATCCATTATAAGTATTCCAATAGTATCGATGTAGTTCTTTGGTATCACTCTGAGTAGCGGTGCGGAAGTATCGCCTACCACGCTGTGTGAGACTACGTCGCAGTATATATATGCAGTCGAAGGACCACCCTCACAATTTGAACGAAACGATTCTTTAAAGTCTATTGGTCCCATATGTATTTTTCCTCCTTCGAATCTGATTAAATTTGCTACTTCTCCACCTATAGCGTAATTATCTTTAACTGTGAGAAAAACTAGATTCGTGTGATGCAAGTAAAAATTGCAAAAAATATTTTGTGTCTAAATCTTGACTTGCTCTCTATCTGCCAATTTAATAGTCTACCATATTTTTTACAGCATAGTAGCCTTTCAGTACGCTGATAAATGGAGCTTCTGTTTGCACATAATAATGTTCGCTTCTACGTGTACGTTTTTTACCGACATTATTTGTTTGATCATTTCGCACTTTTTTTCACCGAGCATTTCGAGCCCGTTTTCCCTGATCAGCAGGATGTGGATTGCTGAAACCATCTTTTAAAACCAGCGGAAAAGCCATTGTCTTTTCTATTTCTTATGTGCTTGCCCCATCTTTGCTAATTTCTTCTGTCACATCACTACCTTTCTTCTTCTTCTTTATCTTCTTCTTAGTAAATGCATATATTTGTACAAAACTTTCCTCCGCAATAGTAAGCCAACTCCTCGGATATAACACACTCGAGAGGCCCACTTCCCATTCGCCATCTAATGTTAATGGAGTTTGCAGACATGTTCGAAACACTGATATCTTATTGTCTGGAAAGAACTGGTTACTACTATTGCTCGGAAGGGTTATGTAAAACTGATCCTCATTCATTCTGAGTTGAATGATGTGTGGATGTTTTTTATGCGCGGACTAGGCAATATATACCCAAGACATTTGCTCAAAAGTGATATCCATATGCCTGATTGCCCATTTCGTATACTCAGATTCATGATACATGTAATGATTACGACATAAATTATTAAAATTTGAGCTAGGTATACTATTTCTTCTTTCGGTACTGGTTAACCCATCATTCGCCACATGCTCTGATCCGATCTCTCTATATATTCATCCATTGTTAATGATGTATAGTACATAGTTCGTTTACCCACGTGGTAAACTTAGCCGGGTAACCGAGCCACTTTACCAGATACTCACGTTGTCCCTTTTCATTTTTTCTACTTTTAAGTATGTTTTCCACTGAGTACTCTTTATCATTTTCTTCTATCACTTGCTGTATCTCATCACGATAAAAAGTACCAATAATTGGGTCACCTCCATAGTCTTCTAATTTATATAAGCATGGTTATTTGTCTGTAAGCACCTCATGCGCCGTAAACAATTCGTGACTCCATTGCCCGCGATATACTTTTTCAAATGGCAATTTTGCTTGTGATATTCTAACATGGTCGCCTTGAGTAGGGCTGTTTTTAGATTTGGAACGTTTCTTCATCTTCTTTCCATATATATTTCCCCATGCGATTAACTCAGTACTACGGTCGACCTGGGAAGGAGCCATGTGTGTACTGGAATGCGTGGTGTTCTTGTACGCAGCGACTAAACTAGGTAATGCATCGATATACTTTCCTGTATTTTTATGCGTCATGTATCTGGATATTCGGCCCTTCAGGGTGCGTTGAAAATGCTCTACCATTGCCACTTTCATTTCATTTTGAGAAGTGTAGAAATGTATTCCATTATCTTTCAAATAGTTTTTCATTGCATGATTTATGAACTCGCCCCTTTTTGGCTGTTTGAATAGCGTGTGGGCGACGCTCAGTATGCTCCAATATTGTTTCTAACCCTTTCTTGACTGCAGAAGACGTTTTACCAAGCAGGCATTCCACCCATGCGTATTTTGAAAGGGAATCAACTACGCATAGCAAATATAACACGTTGTTGTTCTCTTTTGCCATCATACCCATGGAGCATAGATCAGCCTGCCATAGTTCATCGATGGCTGAAACTCTTATTTTTCGACTGTCAAACTTTGTTTTCTGCGGTATGTGAAGGGTATATACTTCTTGGTGTTTTAACCATTTGCTATTATATTTGCATTATATAGCTTTTCTTTCCCACCAAAAGATGCGTAATGTTTTGGATCAAAATATACTTTTGCCAATTTAGCATCATTCATGACTTATCTAAATTTACCCACACTGGAATTGAATGTCCCTTTTTCTTCCTGTTGCCCGCTAGAATACTCTTTCTACGTATTCTGTTACTCATGGGCATATGCGTGTACTCACTGGTGTTATCATCCTTTTCTGAATCATTATATTTCTGTCTCATCGTTTTCTCTTGCCCTACAAATCTACGGGGTATGTTTAGGTCACGTAACAGATTAAGAAACTTTCCCTCCGCTTGATCATGCATACCCACCGTTAGAGATGTTCGTAAGAAGGTCTAGTACATTACTTTTTGGGAAAAACGTACCCTCTATTGTCACTTCGCCAGGTCATGGGTTGCAGAGGTATCGGTTGATATTGTTCTTGTCCTTGCGTTTGCCGATAGTAATGCCTATACTTATCCAATACTTGTGAATACGATTTTGCTTTTTCATTCTCAGTCAGATCGTGTCTGGCTAATATATTGGATATCTCATTGCCGAGACTAATAGCTTTACGTATCGATGGATCTGTCTGTAGCAATGATATTTTACTCTGTTCATTTAAATCACCTATCAATTCGTGAGGAACTAACACCATTTTACGTGTATGTTCCATCTTTTCACGTGAACAGATTACCAATTAATGGCGCAAGCGTACCGATCACCACTGGTTATAAGGCTCCTAAAAATCCACATGTTTGTAGCAATTTTCCTTTACATGCATATGGTACACCGCGACTAGTCAGTGTTCGCATTTTCCCTCTACGTTTACTCAGCTGCTTGTATCATGATTTAGTGAGATGAACATTCCCACATAATACGTTTAGGCATGATTCACATAGTACATCCACCAATTCGTTCGAACACTCTTTGATTACATCATTTCTGATTGAAGGCTTTACTTTAGCCAAATATTGCAGCATAGGTAAATGGCGTTCCACTTTATGCGATGCCATTTTTCTTAGGTATGTAAACATAGCAACCCTCCTTCGGGTGAACGTAGTCTGATATTGTCAGGTGTCGTCGGTTTCAAATCTAGGAATAGATATGAATGAGGTTCGCGTGTAGAATCCTTATATGATTCGATCAAATACTTTGCATTGCATGGGTACATCTGATTCGATAAAGAACTAATAGATGATGACTCACGTGGATTCTTAAACAATACCATGTAGTGACAGTTACCTGATAAGTCCCATTGATTGCGTGACATGTGAAACAGATTTTGTGCGACAAATATTATGCTCTAATTCTCATGGTGAGAACGTTTTGTAAATAGGTCAGCCACATTCTCGTCGCATTTATTCATGAAATCGTCGAGTACCACCAATGTCCTGCAACTTCTGTCTAGTTCAACATTCACACCCACTTTAAATTCAACTTCTTTCGCCAAATAGCTATACCCATCTTGCCATGCACCGTAGCAGTACACAATCCTCTGTGGAGGGTGGAGGGGGAGTAATGGCGTAGGGATCTTGTAGTGATGTTTCCAATGCGTCGGCACACGCACGTCCACATACGACTAAGGAGGTATACGCTCAGCTTGTGACGTCAGATACTCGAGACGTAGGAGAAATGCTATGTACGTTTAAGAATATGATTGTGACGTCATGTACACGCTACGCATCCTAGCAGAAATGCTATGAACATTTAAGTGTATAATTATGACTTGCGCGACGAATCCATGTCAACTTTAAATAGTTACAAAAATAAACACAATATTCAGTGAATATTTTATCATGAAATTGAACAAAAAACCGTCTAACGGCTTTTTATTTAAGTATGCACATAATGAAATGCGCTATTCATCTCACTCTATCAAATCATTCACCTGTCCCATTCTTCTCTAAAGAATAGCAATGGCACACGCCGACGAATGCCTCTGTCAAGTGAAAAGTGGGCATACCAGCGTGTGTGGAGGAGGAAGGGGAGTTAATACCGAGTCGCTAGTGACAGATAAAGAGAGAGAGCAAGGTACTAGTACTGAACAAGTGAAAAACAATTTAAAAACTTTTTTATTAATACAGACATCAATAATACATATCGTTACAAAGATACGATTATACGAAATAAAAACAAATACGACATATTTTCCAAAGCCACGATTGACAAACTAAAACAATTAATTATGTTATTTTTTAAATATACGTATATGATTTTATTAACAATTATCTGTGTTTAATGCTTAAACCCCGGTTAATTTTAAACAAAACTAAATAAATTAATATGCGCATAGAGAAAATATTAATTATAGTTATGGCGACAACATCTGTTTTTCATATATCACATCCACAATGTACCTATACCATTCCGTCATACACATGCGGTACAGATCAGTACAATGTTCAGATATATCGTAATGGCAGGCTAGTTGAGGACAATATTCGGCTTCGTCCATTTCTAATAATGCTGCCTCATTATACAGTTCAAAATTGTCAATTAGATTAAGGTCAACATCAATCCCTAAACAAGAATGTTGACGTTGAGTCAGATGATTTACTAGACAACCGTAACAATCTCGCACAACCAAGGAATGTATCTTTTCACACAACATGAATTTGAATAACTATTGACTACTCTTTTGCACATTATCCGTAGGACAATAATGATGTGACTGACGCATAGTTTTACAATAGTGACACAGTTTGATGGTATCATCATCGACACAATTTAGTTCATCATCGCTTAAAAACTCATCGAGGTATTTAGTGTCCGTAGTAAGCGTGGCGTGATTAGACATCTCTGCGGAATCACTAGTGGATGGAATGTCATTCATGTTCTCGCTTTTTCGTTTTCACACCATAAAAGTACTGAGGTATCGTACTAAACAACACGTCATCGCTCACGTCGGGAGGCATGTAAAAGTTAGGTAATGCTGCCAGCAAATTACTTGCGTTCTGTTTCAATAATTCCCACTAGTTGTCTTGCAGATATAAACCACTACGTGTGGCAAGTGGTTCTGCGTCAGAGCAGAAAAAAATAGCATATGTCAACACACGGAAATTCGTCACAGATAGAAATGCGAACAGAATTGTCCAAAGAATATGTAAATAGTATGCCTTCTTTTTTGCGCGCACGTTTTACCGCGTCTTCAAGATTGGGTATGATTTGTAACAGCTGTTTAAACGCTACTACGCTGAGATATAAACCACAGTTAGTAGGATAACCATCAGGATGAAACTGCCATAGATTGATACACCACTTTTACCCAAAACGTATTTTTCACGCTTTACGCGAATTACCAAGATCGCACCAAAACGCCGAGCGATTTAAATATTTAAAGCAATTATCAGACGACATCACGGAGAACGAATAATCATAGCGTGAAACTATGGCCTTTATATATCATTAGTAACAATAATGAACAGCCACACACGGTTTGAATGCCATCTGGCGAAAATACCATGCACACAATGGCATACAGAGGAACACGTGTGTTACAATGACGTACATAGATGTGCTTAATTTGAATATATGGCGCCCGTTTGTTCAATCAATAACGATTGTATGCATGCGGTACGAACACTGTCTTCTACCATCCAATGCACATTTTATGAGCAATAACACGCATGAACAACTTTTAACCATTACACAACTGAGAGACTCAGTACACTAAAGTCAATGCGTATTATCGCTGGATGCGCAAAATATTTTGAAAACTATCTAACTGTAAGATCATGGTGGATGCCAACAAATTTCAGTCATAATATTTTTGCGGTAATATAAGACTTGAAATGCATGCGATAACTAAGCATAAGTTATGAATGAGAAAGATACTGATTAATGTAGCTTTGCAACAATAATACGTGAACCCAATGCACTATGTCTATCCCATATTCGATTAATAAACCCTTGCTAATTTCAGACATGAGTATAATTCTACCAGCATTCATTTTGTCATCTCTTAAAGTGAACCACATGCTCCTCATAATCAATGCACGCATCTTTTTCTTATCAGCATTACACAGCATAGAAATATTTGCTATTATAGTGCGAGCAGCTAGTGCGGCTTCAGCGGCCATGGATGACACCGACATTGTTTATGTACTGACTGAAAAAAGTGCGATGTTACTAGTTATATTATGCTAGTGTAACCTTATCGTTCTGATGATAAATCTCCCAGTTTCAAAATTCGTTTTTTAAAGACGGGTCTGAAAATCTTACTGCTATTTACTGAAAGAATTCTAAAATGATCATTGCGCGTGATCTTTGATGGGTAGCTTAATAGTACGCTATTACTATCCATAATTCCACCATCGTTTATATTCTGTTCAATGGATTTTTTCATTGTATCAAAATTAACTTATTTTGATTGTTCGGTAGCCAGTGTTAAACCTTTAACCTTCGTTCCCTGTTTAACACTCGATGGATCATCATGACGCTTCATTTCATAACTATAGTTTTTTGGACCGAGTGAGCAAAAACCTGTTAATTCGTAATCGGAGGGCATTTCACTCGTCCAAGAACCTAGATACCCACTTCGTTCTTAAATGGTCGGGTCACCTTCCTGGGTACTAAATACCACCGAATTCGTATCGTGATAGGCTACGCGTCATCCGAGTAAGGACAACACTTCGTACAGTTTTATTCTGCCATAAGCTGTCACGAAAGATGCAAGAATACAGTTGGTATTTAATGGTGCCTGAACGTACTCATCATTGACCGAATAGGAGGCCATTAGAAGACTATTGTTCAGGAATGTAATGGCGCCTACAGTTTTACTTGTATCATTCAGAAGGGAGAGAAGACCTATACGTGTTGATATCATGCTATTCTTTTTATGATCATGAATAGAAAATCGTCCCCACAAAATATTCAAACAGGATTTAGCAACAAAGCGCAAACCTGGGTTATTCGATATTTTGGCAGGGTTGAGCGTTCCTTCATGTTTATAATAGTCAGCCACGTAATTCGCCTTTTCACTCTCACTACTGACACAATCAGGATAACCACTCCTTTCCTGTTTAATTTTCAAAAAACGGTTAATGTATTCTGAAAATAACCCATTGTCACCATGCGGCTCATATTGCGATGACGCGTGATAATGCCATACTTCATACATTTTTTTAATGACATAGCCATTGTGTATAGCTAGCTGTAACTCTGGAGTAGTCCATGTTCTGCATAAACTGTGCTGTTCTTCCGTATGTTCGCATACAGAAGATTGTTCATTTTTTTTGCGCATTCGGTGCATAGTACACACATGAGGCATGAATTTATTCTAGCAGGTAGCACGGGAAAGTATAAATCACGAGGTGGAAGGACTTTTCATTTAATAAGACCAAAGAAGTCATGCGCAGTCTTATCACTCAAGTCATTGCCTCTTAGAACCGTATATGAGCCTTCTGGAAAACAACATTGTTTCATCACTGAAGGGTTCATGGAAACGCAGTCTAAATATTCGAGCGTGGTATACTCTCTCACTTCCATAAATAAACGAATTACGGACATACGTCCACTGAATAGCACTTCCTGTGGAGATATTGGGTGGGCTAACTCCAATTCGGTGATAAAATCATTTAGCATGGAGGAATCAGCGACTTGTTTCTTAAAGTCGCATTCCCACATGATTCTAACCATATATCCATGTGATTCAAATAAAGAAATGTGACATTGAAGTGCAGAATATGCTTCTTCATATGGCTGATCGCCATATGGTGTATATGTCATATCACGCTTATCACCGCAACAAGCAGACTCATGTCTGTGGAATCTGCAACCTAAAATCTCGAAAATAATATTTTCAGATACATCAATTCCATCCACATAATGTCCGCATATTTTCTGTTCACCACCATTTAGTGCATGCGCGATTTGGCGACCCTCGCATTGACTGACCCATTCCATCCAATCTACACCCAAAACACTTTAAGCACGTTTTGCTCTTAGTGAGAAATCAGGTGAAGTCTGTACGCTCTCAGGTCGAAGCCATAAAGCGCAATAGGCCGCATTACATGCCGCCACTAGCGTTATCCCTGTCACAAATGGATTTTGTCCATCCGTGGATTCAGAAAATAAAGTCTTAAATCTAGACATGGCTAAACGTAAGACAGTTACGTCATCATTACAATATTCGATGAGATTTTTATCAACATCGTAGTGCTCGTGTCTCGATATCTGGTAGTTGTACCAGCGATCAAATTCAATTAATTCATTCGCATTCATATTTTGTGGACAGAATATCTCCCTCTCGGGAAAGGGTATTACCCTACCCCAATATTGAGGCGTGTTGAGCTGATGGGGAAATGAACCCTTACGAACAGGAAGATTAAAAGCAACACCCACCTTACGCAATGAAAGGGGAAAAAAGTTAATGGAATCGATAAACCGAATAGTACCTACGACAAATGAGAGAACTGAATGCCCGCGCATGATAATATTTGCAGGTTTAAGATGCAGGGTAGCGGTTTTTCAAATGCATTGAAGGAGTAAAAAAGAATCATAGGCATGCTCATTGTGAGCAATCGCCAAGTAGTCAGAGAAAACATATTTTCTCGTGATTTGTTTACTGACACACGCATACTTAACACGTGTCAACCAGCTAATGAACTGATTCACTGCGTCTAACCCGTGAAAACGAACATATCCATAATTCGTGCCATGATGACATGTAGAGCAATCGCCTTCAAGCGGTTGCTCGAAGCACGCATCACAACATATGTTGGCAACCACGAGATTGAATTTATGCTCAGCTAAAATATTAGTATTGCTACTGTCTATAGGCAATAAATATGTTTCTGTATCATAAATGATGTATTTTTGAAAATCTTCATAACTACAATTGTCAGCATTCGCACGCATAGAGCGTGTGTGGGATAATGACATAATAGGCTCTTCAATTACTTTATGATAACACGTATGATTTTCAGTAATGACATACTTTTCTTTACACGCGTGACATTTTGTCATACCGCATATGTGTTCATCGTCATCTTTATGTATGCGACTGAAACAGTGGGAACATGCCTTCACCATTTCTCAGGTCCCAATAGAGAGGTGGTTATTAAACTTACGATGGCAATCAGTACACATTATCTTATGCGTAGCATCTGTAGAAGTACAAGATCCTTTATCAGAATAAGGTGTCTGACAACTACGACAACGTGCAGCGCATGAGTGATCATTAGAGTATGACGCATTACACCGCGTACAGTAATTACGTACCAAAAGAAATGCGGCCATAGACGTGATTAAGGATATATGATTATCACGTGCTGAATGCATAAGATTTATGCACGGTAAACACGGGAATGCGCTACCGAATAGGCGTTCATGCGTTGACTCTGAGTAGACTTGAATAGAAAATTGATTGTGAAAATGTCTTGAAATTTGTTCCAATCAGTACGATTAAGTTCGCGTTCAGGAATACTACAAGCTGTATGATATTCACGTGCCATATGCGTCAAATATGTTTTATTTGTATCAAATTTCGCCATTCACGTGTAGAGATTAATTTGTTCATTTTCTCAATACATTTTATTCCTAGAAATATTCCTGCCGCGAAACAGAATGGATATTCAGCGCAAACGGGTATAATACATTTTTTTTACGCATGTACGCATCTAAATCAGATGAATGTAAATTAAATAAATTTAATTGATAGAATCAATCACAACTAGGAGAGTATCATTTCGCCCACCTGAGTTGTAGTCCTCTACACGAAAAACGTGAAATTCAAAACCCTCTGTTAACTTACAATCAGTATTTGACTGAATGACTTTTTCCACTGATTCTAAAATTATGTTGGGCGTGATTTCATTCCATAGCCGAAAATCCATCGCTATCGCCCTTTCCAAAGAAGGGTGAATCAACTCGATCCTCACGTGATCATTTGGCTGAACATTGCTATATTCACTATACGTATCAATCAAAGATTGAAAGACGCCTGACACGAACTCAGAGAAATGAGAAAGTGGTGTATCAGCTATAGGATAACTTTTAAAAGATACATTATATTCAGTACCTTCGAGATGAAACTTTTTACTGCGGTATTTGCGAACAGTCTCCACAGATATATAGTCGGTATAATCAAATACTAACCCTCCGATTTGAGCGTGCTTGCGGCGAACGCATTGCAAATAACGATTAAGTAGATCATCTGTAAGCACTATATTCTCTGATATACATCGACTGATTTCATCAGTGATGAGACTAATTTCATCTGTCGAATGATTTGCATGCATGTCAATAAGAGTTTGATGAGTAGGAACATCGATGCGATAAGAAGAATCATTAGGAAGGCATGCTAAATCCAGAGATAAGTCATTAGCAGAAGGCGCAATACAGTCTGGAACTGGCACAACTTCACATAAATTTAGGTCGGAATCATTAGGAATGCATGCTAAACTCAGTGATATGTCATTAGCAAAAGGCACAATACAGTCAGGAACTGGCACAGCATCAGATAAATTTAGGTCGGAATCATTAGGAAGGCATGCTAAATCCAGAGATATGTTGTTAGCAGAAGGCGCAATAAGTACAGGAACTGGTGCATTATCAAATAAATTTAGGTCGGAATCGTTAGGAAGACCTGCTAAATCCAGAGATAAGTCATTAGATGACAGCACAAGAAAGTCCAGAAGGGATGCGTCATCAAATAAATTTACATCATAATCATTAAGTAGGCATGCCAAATCTTGAGATAGGTCATTAACAAAAGGCACAATGTCAATTAAATTTAGACCGGGTCCATCACGTACATCGGTCAAATAATTAGGATCAATTACGTCACATTCGTTATGAGGATAATTGAAAAATGATGATGGTATGGTACTCAGATCGGGAATAGATAGTTCAGTTTTAGTATGATCGATTTGATCTTCGGTAGAAGCAGGTTGTGCATATATGGTTACGTCATAATCATATAAATCATCCAAATAATTGGAAACATCAGCATCGATATTCATAATAGACTGATCAGGAATGACTTGGCAGTAATCAGGAACAGAGTTGACATCACTATCATTAACAACACGTAATGCAATGTCATTATGTTCATCAGATATGTGCGGAATTGAAAAGGGTAGATCCATGTTTAATCTTGCTGCATCAGAGTCACGCATCTGCTGCAAAATCACATTAACAGCCTCTTCACATTCTTTAATATCGGCGCTTAAATTATCTGCCATTTTGTTATGTCTTTAACACACACTTAATTTTTTTTTAAATTATTCTCTTAAAATCTACACTCAATACGTTTCTTTAAAAAAGAACAAATAGCTAACTAGACAGGTGTGCTCTGCTTAAATACATGCAGAGAACAGTGCCAGACAGAGGCCGGCCACCACAGTATTCCTCCTCAGCCTCCTCCCTCCTCCTACGACCTCCGTTATCAGACCCCCCTCTTAAACTCCATTTTACATCCTATTATCAGTCCTCCTCTTAAACTCTATTAATTTTACCTTACATACCACGGTACTACGGAGTGGGGGGGGGGGGCGCCGCTATGTTAAAACGTAAAATACACAACTTTTGATGGTTAACATTTTCAAGACATACTTCCGGGTTTTAACAGCAATATTGATTCATGCGCTTCGACGGTGTTCTACAATCTCTCAGGTGTGTGCGGCTGTACGCCATTGTTCTCGAAAATCTCTAAAAACGGGGGTCGCTGTACGCCATTGTTCTCGAAAACCAATTTCTTTGAAGTGCGGCTGTTCGCCACTGTTCTCGAAAAAATCCCTTTGTTCTCGAAGACCCCCTGCAGTGAAGAACAACAGCGTACAGATACCACCATTACTACTCACCGTCAGATCAATAGCTTACATATGCACACCGTCAGATCAATAGCTTACATATGTACGCTGTCAGAACAATAGCTTACGTAGAAACACGGTCAGATCAATAGCTGACATACGCACACTGTCAGAATAATAGCTTAAATATGCACGCCGTCAGAACAATAGCTTACATATGCACACAGGCAGACCAATAGCTTACATACGCACAGGATCAGAACAATTGCTTACATACGCACAACATCAGAACAATAGCTTACATATGCGCACCGTCGGAACAATAGCTTATATACGCACACCGTCAGAGCAATAGCTTACACACGCACACCGTCAGAACAATAGCTTAGCTTCTTCTTCTTCTTTTCGTTCGCTGATCATACCGCCAGTCCTGTAAGTGAGCATCGACATGATCATAAGCGTTAAGTGCATGGATCCATGGTTTATTAGAGTGTGAACACACGTGTCATGC